>SJYA01000235.1:1490861-1598677 GCA_006410615.1 Neotragus moschatus | reverse complement strand
ACTGAACTGAGCTAACATTCTACTAACATTTTACTACTAGTAATTACTATCCTGCAGCTTTGTTGTAAATTCATGCTATGGCTGTTGCAGGGCAGAAAACAATCTTGAGAGACTAACAAATTTGCTCTAGGTCACATAGCTAATGAATGGCATCACTATGCTACATACGTTTCCTCCATCCTCACAACAAGCCAGAAAGGTGGAAATTATTACTCTCATTTCTCAGTGGAGGAACCTGAAGCCCAGAGAGGCCAGGTGATTTGTCCAAGATCACACAATTGGTAAGTGGCAGAACCTGACCCAAACTCAGGGCTATGTGCTGGTAAGGAACTTGAAATGGTGCAGTGCAGAGTTGTGTTGGAGCAGACTCTGAACCCCAAGTCTCGGAACCCCCAAATTCTAGTTAGTGAGTTGTCTGTGCCCCTGACACAGAGTCAGGCAGGAAAGACCCAATGTGTGCCTCAGAGCCCAGCCTGGGACTGGGCACCAAGGAGGCAAAGCTTGAATGTGTGGGCTGAATGTGAGATTATAGTCATAGCCCTTCCCTAGACAGATAGGATGCTAAGATGCTGGATTTGGTCCTTCGGATTTCTTTACATTTATTTTCACTCTCTTTTAGACTGAACACAAATGTGAAAAATTATAATAGTGTGCAACAATTAATTCACACACTATCTCTCAAGCCAGCCCTGAGTCATTTCTAACAAATGTGATGAGAAAGCAACAACAACCACCAAATTAAAAATAAATACTCAGATGAAAATTTTCGCTTTGGCCAGCTGCTGTTGCCAGAGGCCCCTGGGAGAAGAATGGAAAGGGTGTTGATTCTTCTGCATTCTTCAATGGTTCGCAAATAAGTGTGTATCAGAAGCACCTGGAAGTCTTGCTAAATAACAGATTTCTGGGGCCTGCCCTAGAGTTTCTGATTCAGTAAGCCCGAGGTGGTCCTGAGAATATGCATTCTGACAATTTCCTGACCATTTCCCAGGTGATACGGATGCTGCCAGTCCAGGAACCAGACTTTGAGAACCCCTGCCCTAAATGAACTTGAAGTACAGCAGGCAACGGGGTCAAAACTATGTACCCTTGAAAAATCTCATCAGGCTCTTACCCCTGTCCTTTCTCTGGTAGGGAAGTAGAGTGGGCCAAAAACCTACCTGGGCTAGCCGAACAGCTGTACAGTTTCTAAGTAACAAAAGAATAAACTTCGTGTGTATATAAGCTTTGCTCTGTTTCCTGGGGCCACACTCACTGGCTGTGTGACCTTGGCAAAGTTATTTATTTTGTGTGAGCCTCACTTTGAAAGTTAAAGTGTTAGTTGCTCAGTCATGTCCAATGCTGTAGCCTGCCAGGATCNAAGAATAAACTTCGTGTGTATATAAGCTTTGCTCTGTTTCCTGGGGCCACACTCACTGGCTGTGTGACCTTGGCAAAGTTATTTATTTTGTGTGAGCCTCACTTTGAAAGTTAAAGTGTTAGTTGCTCAGTCATGTCCAATGCTGTAGCCTGCCAGGATCCTCTGTCCATGGAATTCTTCAGGCAAGAATACTGGAGTGGATTGCCATTCCCTTCTCCAGGGGATCTTCCCGACCCAGGGATTGAACCTGGGTCTCCTGCAGTGCAGGCAGATTCTTTACCATCTGAGCCACCAGCCAAGGTCACACAGCCAGTGACTGTGCACCCAGGAAATGGAGCAAAACTTATATACCCACGAATTTTGCTTTTTTATTACTTAGAAACTGTATAGCCCTTCGGCTAGCCCGGGTAGGTTTTTGCCCCACCCTACTTTATCTGTCTGTAAAAATGGATATAAGAGGAACTACTTCCTAGAACTGATGTCAGAAATTCATGAACTTATAAAAACTCTTGCCTAAGGCTTTGCTGGTGGTGCAGTGGATAAGAATCTGCCTGCCAATTCAGGGGACACAGGTTCAATCCTTGGTCCAGGAAGTTTCCACATGCCGAGGAGCAACTAACCCTGTAAGTCACAACTACTGAGCCCAAGTGCTGCAACTACTGAAGCCCGCGAGCCTAGGGCCTGTGCTCCGCAACAAGAGAAGCCACTACAATGAGAATCCCGCACACCAAGACAAAGAGTAGCCCGGGCTCACCAAAGCTCGAGAACGTCCTCTTGTAGCAACCTAAATAAATAAAATTATTTTTAGTAAAGCCCTTGCCTAGCATCTGACACATACATTAGTATACGCATTCTAAGTAGTAGCTGTTAGTATCATTACCCTGAGCCGGGGTGTGCAGGGGACTAGGGGAGAAAACCTAAACTGTGTCAAAAACTAAAGCTGTATCAGAGCAACCCTGCTGGAACAGGATCAGAGAAGCAGCTCCACAGGAATGTTTTGGGACCTGAGCCGAGGAACACCCAGCAGGGGTCAAAGGCTCAGTGTGAGGGGATGGGTGGATGGGTAATGGAATTCCATTCCAACCCCATGGGATTGCACAGGGACAGCGCCGATGTGCTGGGTACTGAGTCATGGAAGCCTGACCCAAGTTGGGCTTCTTCCTAAATTGCTGTAGTGCCATGGTCTCCCCTTGAAAACTGCTCCCTCACCCCCAGAATAGCCAGGTAGCCACGTCTGTACCTCAGGGTTCCTTCTCCCCTGCCCCACAGCCAATAGAATTACAGAGCATCCATACACCTCCAGTTAATTGACCAACCAGAGACACAGAGACTGTGGTCAAGTAAAAAGTCAAAGCCAGGGTCAGTGAAATCCTCTCCAGGGGGAGCCAGAGAGTAAGTATTTGCCTCTGTCTCTGAGGCTTTCCTTGTAGCTCAGTTGGTAAAGAATTCCTGCCTACAGTGCAGGAGACCCAGGTTCAATGCCTGGATTGGGAAGATCCTCTGGAGAAGGAAATGGCGACCCACTCCAGTATTCTTGCCTGGAGAATCCCATGGACTGTAGCCTCCTAGGCTCCTCTGTCCATGGGGTCGTAAGAGTTGGACACGACTTAGTGACTAAACCACCACTGAGGCTTCCAGCCCTGCCTGATGTCTATGAGAGGGCCTGCATTCTTTGGGTAAACCCCTTCACAGATGCCATGTGGCAGAGTCCTCTATAGCATAGACACCACACCTCCTGCCTTTGAGAGGCATATTGTCACTTCCTCTGCATTTATTGGTTAAAGTGGGCCACAGAGCTGTCCCAGATTCAACGTGGGATGAGACTACATAAGGCGTGACTAATGGGAGGCCTGGTTCACGGGGACCATCTTTGAGGACTAGCAGCACAAAACCATCTGATCTCTATATAGCCACCTGCATGCATGTGTGCTAAGTTGCTTCCGTCATATCTGACTCTTTGCAACCCCATGGACTGTAGCTTACCGGGTTCCTCTGTCCATAGGATTTTCCAGGTAAGAATACTGGAGTGGGCTGCCAGGCCCTTCTCCAGGGGATATTCCCAACACAGAGGTTGAACCCGGGTCTCCTGCATTGGCAAGTGGGTTCTTGACCACTTGTACCACCTGGGAAGGCCCTATATAGCCACAACCTGCCTCTAAGCTGTCATCATATCAGCCTGGAGGTCTGCAGTGATTTTCTAAGAGATCCCCCGCATTACTCTTACCTCAAGCAATCTAGTCCCACTGTGCCACCAGAGTGTTCTTATCAAAATACAAACAACATTAAATGTAAATGGTCAATCCCCATTTTAAACCCTGCAATGACTTCCCATGGCTCTTGGGAGAAGGTCCCAGATCCTTAACCAAGCCTGTGAGGTCCTGCATCAGGGACCCAGCTGCAGGTTCCTCACTCTCCCTACCACCATCATCCAGGCCTTCCTGCATCTCCTGCTCCAGCCTTCCCTTTCCCAAGGCCTTCATATTCGCCTGTCCCTCTTCCTGGACCAGTGTCCCTGACTCCATCCAGCCACCTGCTGCTCATCCTTCAGGTCTCTGCCTCAGTGCCCCTTCCTAAGAGAGGCTGACACTATCACTTTGGAGCACTCAACACATTTTTCTGTAAGAAAAATTTCGACTCAAAGTGGCCCAAGCAAAAAGAGAACTTGTTGCCTCATGAATGTAAGCCACCAAGGAATAAAGTTGAGACCCAAACTTTGCTTCAAGTCTCAGCTGGGCCTTTGGTGAGGTTGGCTTTCTCCTCGGGCAGGCTGTCACCCCATCTACCAGCCCTGGACCCCAGGACCGTGTCTCCTTGGGCCTGTTGCTCTATGTGCATGTATCTGATTGGCTGGACCTTCATTTCCAGCCACCTCCCTCCCCTGAGCTGGGAGATGGGATGAATGTGGAAGCAGAGTGTGGCAGGGGTAGCTCCCCAAAGGAATGTTGTTGACTGAAGAAGAGGGATGCATGCTAGGCAGGTAATAAACACTGATGCATCTCCTTTACATATCGTCCTCAACTTAGGATGGGGTTACATCCCAATAAACTCATTGTAAGATGAATATATCATGAGCTGAAAATGCATTTAATACATCCAACCTACCAAACATCGTAACTCAGCCTAGCCTACCTTAAAAGGGCTCAGAGCACTTACATTAGCCTGCAGTTGAGCAAAATCATCTAATGCAAAGCCTATTTTATAATCAAGAGCTTAATACATCACGTAATTTATTGAATACTGTACTGAAAGTGAAAATCAGACTGGCTGTGTGGGCGCAGAATGGTTGTAAGTATACGTGTGCTTTACCCTTGTGACCACGTGGCTGACCCGGAGTCGCGGTTGCCGCTGCCTAGCATCACAAAACAGTATGGTACTGCGTATCACCAGCCTGGGGAAAGATCAAACTTCAAAATTCAAAGTATGGTTTCTACTGAATGTGTGTCGCTTTCGCGCCACTGTGAAGCTGAAACATTGTAAGCTGAACCATCATAAGTGAGAGGCCATCTGTATTTTCTTTGCTGGCACCCTGAATGTCTCCTTCACAAGTCCAGGCATGCTCTCATCTTAGGGTCTTTACACAAGCTGCTCCCTCTGCCTGGAATGCTTTTCTTTTAATAATATAAATCTATTAAAAACTATTTACTTTGGAATTTCTTACAGAAAATTCCTAAAAATTGGATGCCCCCCTTCATCTCGATTCCCCAAATATTAACATTTTAACAGTTTTGTCGTTCTTTTTCTCTCTGTACATATATTTCACATATTTATCTATGTGAACACACACATATATATTGTTTGTCTGTGTGACTTATTTTTTTCTAAATTGTCTGAGAGTAAGTTGCAGACATAATTCCCCTTCACCCCAAATATATCAGGGTGTATTTCACCTGGAGAGTGTTTCCTCCAGATACACAAATGTCTCACTCCGGATGTGAGATACCCTCACCTCCTTTAAGTCTTTGAAAGTTCAAATGAAACCTTTTTAAGGGAGCCTCCCCAACCACCCTTTTAAAGATTTCAACCCACCCCTCTACACACAGTGTTGTCACTCTTGGTCCTCTTCTCTCTTCATATTTTTCCCTCTTTTATGGCACCTTTCACTTTCCAGAATCTTAGAATTTATATATTAAGTCTATGTACTTTAAGCTTCATAAAGGCAAGTCTCTTGTGTTCACTGAAACATCCTAAACTCCTAAAACAGTACTTAGCACAAAGCAGACAGTCAATAAATATTTATTGAATGAATGAATGAGGCAACTCAGAGACACAGCAGTGATGGTACAGTGGTTTTCAGCAGGTGGTGCCACGGCCTGGCTCTGTCTTGGAGCTTTTCTGTGATGTCCTCTGAGGCGCCCAGGCTCTCCATGGGACAATCTGTGATGCTGGTTTATGTATCCCCTAGCAGTCCATTGGGTCGCTAAGAGTTGGACACGACTGAGCAACTTCACTTTCACTTCTCACTTTCATGCATTGGAGAAGGAAATGGCAACCCGCTCCAGTGTTCTTGCCTGGAGGATCCTAGGGACTGGGGAGCCTGGTGGGCTGCCATCTATGGGGTCGCAGAGAGTCGGACACGACTGAAGCGATTTAACAGCAGCAGCAGCAGCCGCAGCCAAGGTGGGGATGACCCAAGACAAAACTGAGATGCCCATTTTGCTATTACCTTGGCTCCCCTTTTTCTCTCCTTCACCCACCCCAAAGCTACCCTGTACCCCAGTATTATTTCCCCACATGGCAACCATTCCCCTCTTGTGTGTCAGGGACAGGGAAGTTCTGTGCAAAGAGCACCAGGCAGAAACCCTTGGAAAAGTCAATTTCCTCTGTGGGTCCACATTCCCTCTTTCATGACTCCATCTCTGAGACTCTCAGTGGCTCAGGTATCCTCCACAATCTCTTTACATCTCTGCCCTGGGAAATCTAGGTTGAGATGGCGCCCTTTTCTCTGATGGAAGCCTGTGTCTCTTCTTCTTACAAGGAATGGATGATAAAAGTATTTTCAGGTCAAAAGCTTCTATTTTCTAGTCTCCCAGTTTGGGACCTAAACATAGCAGAATTTGAATCTAAAGCTGCCACACCGAAGTAACTCTGCTGCTGCTGAGTCACTTCAGTCGTGTCCACCCGGTAATTGGCTTAAGTGTTCTGAACGTCAGTTCTCTCCACTCTGAAACAGGTTTAGTAATATCTCCTGCAGAAGGCTGTTGAGAAGAGTAAATTAAAAAATGCACACAGCTCTGCACATCAGGTGACACATAGAGTGTTCTAAAAATAGTAGCTGCTGTTAGCTTCTGAGCCCAAGTGGATCCCTGCAGGTGCACATGGGTGAGGTCGGGTGGGGCGCATTTCTGGAGTCCTCTCTGCTCTGCAGGTGTGGGCCTGGAGCTGTGTGCAGCCGGCTCCTGCGGTGGACATGGGTGGAGGCTGTAGCTATTCTGGAGACACCAGTTCCTGGTGTCTAGACGGAGCTCAGGTCCCTCCTTTCCCCACCGTGGAGATGGAGCCCAGAAGTCTGAGTTACAGAAAACACTTGAAGGTCTCTGGGAAAGCTCTCTGGGCCAGGAGCCCTTAGAAGATGTTCTTCCCACATGTTTAGTTTGTTGAAATATTGTATTTGTCATTTACATCTGCAAAACAAAATAACTCTCAAAACGTAATGGCTTCAAACAGCAAACATATGTTCTTTCACACCATTTCTGAGGCTTAGCAATCAGGAGGCAGCTTAGCTGGGTGGCCTGGCTCAGGGTCTTTCATGAGTTTGTGGTCAACCAAGGTTGCAAACAAACGAGAGCTTTAACCGAGGCTGAAGGATCCTCTTACTGGAAGCTCAGTCCCACAGCCAGGAAGCTTGGGTTCTTCGCCTTGTGCATTTCTCCCAGGGGATGCCTACCACTGGACAGAATAAGCAAAATAAAAGAGAGAAAGTACAGGACAGAACCTTAGCATCTTTTATAACCTAATCTCAAAAGTGGCATGCCATCATTTCTGCCACATTCAAGTCACCATGAAGACCAACCTGATACAATGTGCAGGCAGGGATTACACGAGGAGGCAGGGCTCCCTGGGAGCTATTTTGAAAGCTGCCCATCACAGGTATAATTTCCATATAATGAAATTCATAGATCTTAGCTATACAGTTTGATCAGATTTTTAATATATATTTGACCCTCGATGTGATTTGTTGACTTGTTTTTGGCTGCACGGGGTCTTCACTGGGCTCACTCTTGTTGCAGGGAAGGGGCCTACTCTTCATTGTGATGTGTGGGCTTCTCTTGCGGTAGCTCTAAAGCTTGGGCTCAGTACCTGTGGTGAATGGGCTTCATTGCCCCACAGCATGTACGATCTTCCCAGACCAGGGATCAAACCCGTGCCCCCTGTATTGGCAGGTAGATTAACCACTGGACCACCAAGGAAGCCCAAGCCCAGTCTGATGAGTTTTAACAATCAAGTATTCTCCTGAAGCTCACACTCCTGTCGAGGTTTAGAACGTGTCCATCCCCTCACAATGCCCTGCATCCTCAGAACGTTCCTCAGAACAGCCGTCATCTCAGGCCTTGTCACGGTGGATCCTCTCTCCCCCAAGCAAGCGCTGATCTTATTTCTATCTATACCTGACCCACAGTGTGCCTGATCTAGAACCTCGTGTACGTGGATCTGGACCGCCTGTACTCCTTTGTGTCTGGCTTCTTGCGTTCCGAATGATTGTGAGATCCGTCCCTTGGCTGCGTGTGTCAGTCTCGTGCCTTTTTACCGCTGAGTGAGGCACTCTCACCTCAGCGTGAGTCTTACCCTTCTTCAGTGTGCCCTGTGCCATGTAAGGACAAAGGTTGCCTGCCAGTTCAGTAAACAAAGGCTGTTGAGGCCACCATGCCGTGGGCCACTGCAGCCACCCCAGCTGTGTGCCCTGAGGGGATTCAGGATGGAGATAAACAGGATCCTGGCCCTAGACAGTTAAGATGCATATCAAAAGAATGATTTCAAGGAGCCCAGACTCTTGCAGCTTCCCACAAGAAAGTGCTAAATGTATTAGCTTTTTCTTTAATTAACATCAATCATTTGGTATTCTGACTACCTGGGGGATTTTTTTGCAACCCTATATGTCCTGTCTCCTCCCTTAGCTCTTCAGAACAGTCCCTCAGAGCTATCTGGGAGGCTTTAGTCCTCAGGATGTCCACTGAATAAATCATAATTCTCAACTTTCAGGTTGTGCTTTTTTTCAGTTGATACCTGACAACTGGCAGCTAATTCTGCATGTTTCTTCTCCTGTTGAACTGTGACCTGCTTGAGGGCAGAGGCTGTCTCTCTCTTTCTCTCTCTCTCTTTTTTTTTTAGCAGCACTATGTGGTATGCAAGATCTTAGTTCCCTGACCAGGGAATGAACCCCCCTTGCAGTGTAAGCAGAATCTTAACCACTGGACCACCAGGGAAGTCCCTGTATCTCATTTATTTAAGAGTCCTCAATATGAGCTCGGGGCTTCCCTGGTGGCTCCATGGCAATATTCCTCCTAGGCAGGAGCCGCAGGAGATGTGTGTTCGATCCCTGGGTTGGGAAGATCCCCTGGAGGCGGACATGGCAGCCCATTCCAGAATTCTTGCCTGAAGAATCCGGGATGGAAGACCTGGCCAGCTACAGTCCACAGGGTTACATAGAATTGGACACAAATGAAGTGACTCAGCACAGCACACAATATGAACTCAGTGCTGGACTAGACAGTAAGTGCTGGGAACTTGAAAGTTAGGAATGATAGGAAGTAAGGGTCACCAGGGAGCCAAGCGGTGGGGCAGGCAGGCTGGACACTGGTGCGAGACCTGTCCACTGGCGCCAGAAATCACTCCAAGATCCAGAATCCCCAGGCCTCAGGAGCTCAAAGAGATCTCCACCCAGAGGTTCTAGGACAGAGAGGGGCCTCCAGGCCAATAAACACAGGGCTGTCATCCTGGGCCACTGAAAATCTCACTGGTTGAGGACAGACTCAGTAAGATGGTAAATCCCAATTCCCCTTCTCTTGTTTCCTCCCTTTTCACCCAAACAGTGCACCTGCCAACTAGCCCCAACACTCAGGCAAAGGTTGGAAGCCAAGCCTCTCTGAGAACCTCTGTTCAGCCCCTCCCTGTCACACTGGCCTCACTCTTGGCAGAGCCTTGAGAAAGACCAGGGCTAAGCTTCCAACATCCAGTAGGCTTTTTGGAATCTTAGGGACCCTGGAGCATGAACTTAGGGGTCAGGGTGCTGAGTCCCTCCTCTACCACCTTCTGGCTATGTGACTTTGGCTAGAAGACTCCCTTGTCCATAAAATGGGTGATAGCTAGTAGGGTGAGTATAGGACCAATTAAGATAAAGTGCTAAGTGCAGTAGCTGGCAGAGAAAGGGTAATGCGACTTGGTGGGACAAGACCCACCAAGGCAGGACCTTCTCTGTTTATCCAGAAAGGTAGAATTAACACCAAAAGCCAGGACTGAGAACAAAAGGTAAAAAGTATTCCACCTTCCAAGCTTGGAGGACCACTGGCTCCCCATAGGGCCTGGCAGGAAACGCCCTTTAAGCAGACCCAGAGTGCTATTCACAGGGTGGAGGTGTGTCCCTCTCTCCCTGGGCAGAGCAGGGAGCAATGGATCGGTTCCACTCCCTGCATCTGGGCAGCTATGTCCGACTATGCCCGCCATAGTATGTCTTGTCCCACTGGGCCTTCTGCAATGTGACCTGATCACTCTTGCACCAACTGGACAAGTCACATCCCCTCCCCTTGAATCTGGGCTGACCTTGGAGACAGAATACAACAAGTGTCCCAGGTGATTTTTGAGACAAGGCCAAAAGGAACCTTGCAACTTCTTCCTTAGTCTCTTGGAAAGCTCACTCTGTAGACAGTCCCTCTTGAGACAGTCCCTCTCCAAGAACCCAGCAACTTTGCTGTGAGAAGCCAAGCCACGTGAACCGGCCATGTGTTGTCCTTCCGGGTTAATTTCGGACATGTACAGAAGTAAACAGCAGCCTGCAGCAAGCAGCAGTGAGTGGTAACCGGAAGCAGGGTCTCAATTTCCCAGGCCAGGGGTAACTGCTGGACCACAGGAGCAAGCAGTTAGGGCTAAGGTCCCTAGTCTTGCCTGCCTAGTCAAGAACAAATTCAGGCAAGGAGGCAGACGGTAAAGTAAAAGGTTTATTGAAAAGAAAAGTATATGTAGAAAGGCACATGGGCGAGTTCACAGAGAGAGAGTCTGTCTTTGGAAAGTTTAACTCCTTTATACAGGGGCAGTTTTTCGGGTCTTTGTCTTCCCTCAGACCAATCACCTTGCTGTGTTCCCCAACCACCCATCCCACACCCTGGTTAACTTGTCTCAGGACCCTCCCCTGGGTGCGCCCGCACACCTGAACCAAGATGGAACTCAAAGTAAAGGCTTCTGGAAGGAGCAAGACTCATTATGGTCTGGAATTATCCCCTGATTTTTGTCTCCAAGAAGCCTTTCTGCACCTGTGTAATGTCTTCCTTATCCTTTACTCAGACAGGGTTTTTGTCTCTCTCCACAAACAAGACAGTTTGTGGAAAATTCTGAAAGAGATGGGAATATCAGACCACCTGACCTGCCTCTTAAGAAACCTGTATGCAGNATCCTGAAAGATGATGCTGTCAATGTGCTGCACTCAATATGTCAGCAAATTTGGAAAACTTAGCAGTGGCCACAGGACTGGAAAAGGTCAGGTTTCATTCCAATCCTAAAGAAAGGCAATGCCAATGAATGTTCAAACTACCACACAATTGCACTCATTTCACACGCTAGCAAAGTAATGCTCAAAATTCTCTAAGCTAGGCTTCAACAATATGTGAACTCAGAACTTTCAGATGTTCAAGCTGAATTTAGAAAAGGCAGAGGAACCAGAGATCAAATTGCCAACATCCATTGGATCATAGAAAAAGCAAGAGAATTCCCATAAAACATCTACTTTTGCTTCATTGACTATGGTAAAGCCTTTGACTGTGCTGATCACAACAAACTGGAAAATTCTTAGAGATGGGAATACCAGACGGCTTTATCTGCCTCCTGAGAAATCTGTATGCAGGTCAAGAAGAAACAGAACCAGACGTGGAACAATGGACTGGTTCACAATTAGGAAAGGAGCACATCAAGGCTGTATATTGTCACCTTGCTTATTTAACTTATATGCAGAGTGCATTATGCAAAATTCCAGGCTGGATGAAACACAAGCTGGAATCAAGATCACCAGGAGAAATATCAATAACCTCAGATATGCAGATGACAGCACCCTTATGGCAAAAAAGCAAAGAGGAACTAAAGAGCCTCTTGAAGAAAGTGAAAGAGGAGAGTGAAAAAGTTGGCTTAAAGCTCAACATTCAGAAAACGAAGATCATGGCATCTGGTCCCATCACTTCATGGCAAATAGATGGGGAAACAATGGAAACAGTGACAGACTTTATTTTCTTGGGCTCCAAAATCACTGCAGATGGTGACTGCAGCCATGAAATTAAGATGCTTGGTTCCTGGAAGAAAAGCTATGATCAACCTAGACAGGTTTGGAGAAAAGGGAACCCTGCAGCACTGTTGGTGGGAATGCAAATTGATATAGCCAGTATGGAGAACAGTATGGAGATTCATTTAAAAACTAGGAATAAAATTACCATGTGACCCAGCAATCCCACTACTAAGCATACACCCTGATGAAATCATAATTGAAAAAGACACATGTACCCCAATGTTCACTGCAGCACTGTTTACAATAGCTAGGGCAGCTAGGAAGCTGCTGAGATGTCCATTGACATATGGATAAAGAAGCTGTGGTACATATATACACTGGAAAATTACTCAGCCATAAAAAAGAATTTGAGTCAGTTCTAATGAGGTGGACAAACCTAGAACCCATTATGCAGAGTGAAGCAAGTCAGAAAGAGAAAAACAAGTATCATATGTAAACACATACATTTGGGATCCAGAAAGATGGTGCTGATGAACCCATATGCAGGGCAGCAGTGGAGATGCAGACATAGTGAAGAGACCTGTGGACACAGCGGGGGAAGGAGAGGGCTGACAAACCAGGAGAGCAGCATTGAAACACATACATTGCCATATGGACAACAGATAGTAGTCATTTGTCTATGAAAAGGGAGCTCAAAGGGGTGGGACTGGGTGGGAGATGGGAGGGAGATTCAAGGGGGAGGAGACATATATACACCTATGGCTGATTCATGTTGATATATGGCAGAAACCAACGAAATTGTAAAGCAATTATCCTCCGATTAAAAATAAATAAATTTAAAAAATCAGTGAGGATTCTCTCTCGTTCTTTCAAAAAATTTCCTACGTTTTGCCCTCTATTCTTCACTTCAGCCTTTCATTCTCATCTGGTTTTCCCAGTTTTGCAACTGTTGGTTTGTATTTGAAATCTTTTTTCTTCTTGGTCCCTCATATTTACTACTTGTGTAGGTATTTTGCCTTAGTTTCTCTCAAGACAGCCTTTTGGTCAGCTTCTACTTGGCCTTATGCACTGCAGCTCCTGTGGAAGAGACTTCTGGCCTACAATACTGAATCCAGGCTCCAAGCCCTAGAGGGATATCATACCCTAGATGAGACGTCAGTGCTTCCAACTGGCAACAGCTCCATCTCCCTCTCCAGCTGCCCTGAATTTGGGAGGAAATAGTTCACACGCATGCCTGCTAAGTCATTTCAGCCATGTCTGACTCTTTGTGATCCTGTGGACTGCAGCCTGCCAGGCTCCTCTGCCCATGGGAATTTCCAGCCAAGAGTACTGGAGTGGGTTACCACGTGCTCCTCCAGGGTATCTTCTCGACCCAGGGATGAGACCCACATCTCTTCTCCTGTATTGGCTGGTGGGTTCTTTACCACTAGCGCCACCTGGGAAGTCCAATAGTTCACATATCTGCCCCCTTCTCTCCATGTTTTCTGCTTCATCAAAACCTCATTATAGTTTTCTTTTCTAAGTACGCTCTGTTTCTCCAGTCTTTTCCCACTCCAGCCTGCCATCCTCCTCGCTGCTACAATTCTCTCTTTAAAGCACACATTCCTTCATATTACTTGTCTGATTAAATTATACTAGCTCTGCGTTGCCTTTCAAAATCTGACTCAGCCCATTTTAGTTTCCAAATCCTGACATTCCTCTGCTGAACTGGGTGGGAACTCCTTCAGAGCACAGACCACACCTTTTCTTCTTCAAATCTTTAATTCTAACACAGTGCCCAGCACACAGAATATACTCAATAGACTTCTGCTGAATGAACAAATGAACTTTGGTTAAACTCTGAAACTTCTTTGAGCAGACCATGCTTAACTGTCTCTTATACACATCTGCTGAGATGTCCATTGACATATGGATAAAGAAGCTGTGGTACATATATACACTGGAAAATTACTCAGCCATAAAAAAGAATTTGAGTCAGTTCTAATGAGGTGGACAAACCTAGAACCCATTATGCAGAGTGAAGCAAGTCAGAAAGAGAAAAACAAGTATCATATGTAAACACATACATTTGGGATCCAGAAAGATGGTGCTGATGAACCCATATGCAGGGCAGCAGTGGAGATGCAGACATAGTGAAGAGACCTGTGGACACAGCGGGGGAAGGAGAGGGCTGACAAACCAGGAGAGCAGCATTGAAACACATACATTGCCATATGGACAACAGATAGTAGTNCTGAGGGAAAAGACCATGTCTTATTCATCTAGCATCTGACTGAGGGTCTAGGAGAGTACCTGCCATTGAGCAGGCAGAGTTTGTTGGATGGATATAAATATTAGAGAGGGGAAAATACCAGATTTTAAAAGGTCTCCATATAGTGAGACTGACTGAGGAAACGACCAAAGAACAATGAAAATGATATCAACAAGTATAAATAAATAGTGTACAAGAAGTTAAGAGAAGTAGTCAAATAATGATGCATGACTGAATTACTAGAAATAAGTGGGAGTTAATAAAAAAAAGGGGGACATAATGTTCTATTCTCCTAACAGGAGCTTAGAGGCCTGTCATGCAGTTGGGTTGAATCAAAGCACAGTAAGCAATTAGTGTATTGGAAGCCTGTTTTTCAAGTGAGATCTGCTCTTCCCTAGAGCTCAAGCTCTGCCTTTCTCCTGGCTCCCCAAGCAGCCCTGTTTGCCTACTCTCCATGTCTCGATGTTTCCCAGGTCAGCCCAGTGTAGCACTTCATGTCCTCCAAGTTTCTGTTAAAATAAGTAACCAAAACTTCCCTGTGGAATTGAACATTCTTGTTAACCCTGGTTCTCTAGGGAAATAAACTTTCCTCTTCCCAATAGAACTGTTTCTAGTGTTGTTAAGGCAAGAGAGAAATCCAAAGGCTGCATAATCACTTGAGTACATCTTCACAAAAATGATCTCTTTGATCCAAAGAGGTTTAACAAGGGACTTCCCTGTTGGTCCAGTTGCTAACACTCCACACTCCTAATGCATGGGAACTGGGTTTGATCCCTAATCAGTGAACTAGATCCTGCATGTCACAACTAAAATATCCCGCATGCCCCAACTAAACTCTGGTGCAGCCAAGTAAATAAATAAAATGAATATTAACAACATCTACTTTTGCTTCATTGACTATGCCTAAGCCTTTGTGTGGATCACAATAATCTGTGGAAAATTCTTAAAGAGATGGGAATATCAGACTACCTTACCTGTCTTCTGAGAAGCCTGTATGCACGTCAAGAAGCAACAGTTAGAACCAGATATGGAACTGACTGGTTTAAAATTACGAAAGGAATACAACAAGGCTGTATATTGTCACCCTGATTATTTAATTTATATGTAGAGTAAGTACATCATTCGAAATGCTAGGCTGGATGAATCCCAGGCTGGAATCAAGATTGCTGGGAGAAATGTCAACAACCTCAAATAGACAGGTGATACAACTCTAATGGCAGAAAGTGAAGAGGAACTAAAATAGCCTCTTGATGAGGGTGAAAGAGGAGAGTGAAAAAGCTGGCTTGAAACTCAGCATTCAAAAATCTAAGATCATGGCAACCAGTACCATCACTTCATGGCAAATAGAAGGGGAAAAAGTGGAAACAGTGACAGATTTTCTTTTCCTGAGCATCAAAATCACTATAGGAGGTGACTGCAGCCATGAAATTAAAAGGCTTGCTCCTTGAAAGGAAAGCTATAACAAAACTAGACTGTATATTAAAAAAAGCAGAGACATCACTTTGCTGACCAAGGACTGCATAGTCAAAGTTATAGTTTTACCAGTAGTCATGTAAGGATGTGAGAGTTGGACCATAAAGAAGGCTAAGCACCGAAGAATTTATGCTTTGGAATTGTGGTGTTGGAGAAGACTCTTGAGAGCCCCCTGGACTGCAAGAAGATCCAACCAGCCAATTCTAAAGGAAATAAACTCTGAATATTCATGAGAAGGACTGATGCTAAAGCTGAAGCTCTAATACTTTGGCCACCTGATGCAAAGAGCCAACTCACTGGAANGAATTGTGGTGTTGGAGAAGACTCTTGAGAGCCCCCTGGACTGCAAGAAGATCCAACCAGCCAATTCTAAAGGAAATAAACTCTGAATATTCATGAGAAGGACTGATGCTAAAGCTGAAGCTCTAATACTTTGGCCACCTGATGCAAAGAGCCAACTCACTGGAAAACACTCTGATGCTGGGAAAGACTGAAGGCAAAAGGAGAAAAGAGGCAGCAGAGGGTAAGATGGTTAGATAGCATCACCAATTCAATGAACATGAATTTGAGCAAACTCTGGGAAATAGTGGAGGACAGAGGAGCCTGGGGTGCTGCAGTCCCTGGGGTCACAAAGAGTCAGACATGACTTAGGGACTGAATAATAACAACAAACAAAACCCAGAGAGGTAAAATGACTGGGACCTGAGGAATGTAACCTGAGAGTATAATCTTGTTTTAGCTACATCTGCCCTCTCCTTAAAGAGTGCCAGCATTCTAAGTCACTTTAGTCGTGTCCAGCTCTTTACCACCCTATGGATGATAACGCACCAAGCTCCTCTCTCCTCCAGTATTCTCCAGGCAAGTATAATGGAGTGGGTTGCCATGCCCCCCTCTAGGGGATCTTCTTNAGTTAAAGTGTCTGCCTGCAGTGTGGGAGACCTGGGTTCGATCCCTGGGTCGGGAAGATCCCCTGGAGAAGGAAATGGCAACCCACTCCAGTATTCTTGCCTGGAGAATCCCATGGACGGAGGAGCCTGGTGGGCTACAGTCCACGGGTCGCAAAGAGTCGGATACAACTTCACTTTCACTTTCACTAGGTCAAGAAGGGCCTCTGAAATGGTTCAGTGGTAGAGAATCTGCCTGCTAGTGATCCCTGGGTGGGAATATTCCCATGGAGAAGGAAATGGCAACCCACTCCAGTATTCTTGCCTGAAAACCCCCATGGACAGAGGACCTGATGGGCTGCAGTCCGTGGACTTGCAGAGTTGAACATAACTGAGCACGCATGCACTCAGCCAAGAAAGACCGCTTTCCCTTTTCTCTCTGTAGCCAGAGCTGATTTGCCCTTGAGGCTCACAGTTACCTAATCCCCTTGTCCTTTCATACTGAAAGTTCCTCTTTACCGTTGCTGCCACCCTCAATTATTAGGTAACCTGTGGCTAGGTATGTTTAATCCCAAACTCTGGACTTCTGTGAGTGACCAAGATAAACAAGGTAACTCAAATGCATTGATTTTTTTTTCTTAGTTCATATTGAAGTTAATAATTTCAGTGGTTGTGAAATGGACAGCCAATCTTAGTGCTGAGGCAAGGGCTTGACAGTTTAACAAACTTGTAACTTCTAGGCCTCACTGCTGTCAGCTGAAAAATGGGGATAATGCTTATGCGGTCAGCATTTCTTGAGCACCAGATATTGGAGATAGAGCAGTAAACAAGGCAGAGAAAGTCCTTGTCCCTGTAGACCAAAAGTTAACAAAGATACTGGGAAATTATGTGTGTGTAAAGCACACCCAGATGACAACCTGGCGCATAGTAGGTGTTCACTAATTGTTGACTCACTCATCTTAATTGATAATACATTCCCTCAACCCCCAACTCAGTTGTATCTCAGTATAAAGGGTGATGTACTCAGGAAGTTTCGAGGGAAATTCTGCTTAGGAGCTGACTTATAAGGGTGTATATATGATGAGAGTTGGTCAGAGAAGGCCTTATGGAAGTCAGGGAGATGCGATTTTAGCTGGGACTTGAAAGGGTAAAATTTACACAATTTGCTTAACCTCTGTACACCTTTTTTAAGGTATTGGGAACCACAGGGATACTGGCAGTTGTAGTTTTAAGGATTAAAACTGTTCATAAATCAGAGGTTGCAGAGTGGCAGCCTGCAGCAGCTTGTAGCCTGCAGACACACCCCAGCTTTTAGTTATGAAGAGTTTGAATACACAAAAGACGACAGGATGGTGTAATGAGCCTCCAGGTACACATCCAGGCCTAGCTACCATCAGCTGGTGGCCATTCCTTTCCCATCTGGTCTCCCTTCACAACTGATTTTAAAGAAGCTGCCAGATATTGTAACATTTCATTTGTAAATATTTCAGTGTGTATCTCTAAAAGACATTCTTTTTATAGAAAAACATAATATTCCATAAAAAATAAATAGTAGGAGCAAATGCTTATGTTTCTATTCATTTCCATTTCAAGTCTCATTTTTTTATTAGTATTTTTTTTTTTTTTTAAGTGTTTCTGTATTTATTTGACTGCACTGGATCTTAGTGGCCACCCTCAGCATCTTCGATCTTTAGTTGCAGCATGTGGGATCTCGTTCCCTGACTGAGGGTTGAACACCGTGTCCCCTACATAGGGAGCTTGGAGTCTTAGCTGCTGGACCACCAGGGAAGTCCTCAAGTCTCTTTCAGTTTACAGGTTGTCCTGTACCTTGGGTTAGTGCCTAGTACCTACTCAGTAACTTTTTTTTCTTCCCACTGGTGCTTCCTTTTACACCTGTATAAACTCAGTGTCTTAGGTATTTAATGTTGGCATGACTGAAATAATTGTTTCCTTTTAAAAGTTAGTTTTAACTAAAATAGTTAAACATTTTTAAACTGCTTGCTTTTGCATCAGTATGCTGCTGCTGCTGCTGTCGCTTCAGTCGTGTCCAACTCTGTGCGACCCCATAGACAGCAGCCCACCAGGCTCTCCCATCCCTGGGATCCTCCAGGCTAGAACACTGGAGTGGGTTGCCATTTCCTTCTCCAATGCATGAAAGTGAAAAGTGAAAGTGAAGTCACTCAGTCGTCTCCGACTCTTAGCGACCCCAAGGACTGCAGCCACCAGGCCCCGACGTCCATGGGATTTTCCAGGCAAGAGTGCTGGAGTGGGTTGCCGTTGCTTTCTCCATAATAATGTCTAAAATATCTGGACCACTTGAGTTTGTTATTTTGTTTAAATAACCTTATTTCCCTGTCTCCTTTTTGGGGTTGGATGTTCCTAGGGTGCAGCCAAAACCATGGTGTGTTTCCTGTTTTCCTCTGCCAACCCCTCCATAGTTTCTTCCGTGTGTCCAGCTGACACCGGTTCTTCACGGCCAGCACGTGTAGGCTGTCAGCTGGCGTCTTGCAGGTCAGGCTTGGTCAGTTATGTCTGTGCGCTAACACAGTGCAGAAGCAAACTCAGTGAGACCCACGTTCCTATTCCCCCTTTTACAGCTAGAGACACTAAAGCCCAAAGAGCTTGTTCTCTAGGTTACAGGGCAAGTAATTGGCTGTTCTTGCATCTGAATGACTCTGGAGTCCTGCTCTTTCTGCTGCCCTGGATTAGATTTGTCTCCTACTCTGTGCATGTTTTCTTAGGTAGGTTCCTTGCTAGAGCTGCAGGGTAGCCCTCAAGAGGGTATAGTACCACAAAATAGTCACCCTTCGTATTCCTCCCCCATGTCCCCCCCTCCACCCCAGCCAGAGATTTGATCCTTTTAATCCAGATTTAATGTCATCTGATTTAATCTTTCAGCCCTTGGAGGAAGGTCCTGTTGTCATCTTTGCCTTTTTACTGATAAACTGAGGCCCGGTCTGTATCTTGCCCTAGGACATAGGTAAAGTAGCAAGGATAGGATTTGAACTTGGGACTGATTTCTTGAACAGCATTACCATCCTGTTGTTGCTTGCAGTCTAAGTGTAGGAGCAGAAACGAACATACATGCAAGCAGTACTTGCTAGTGCAGAGTACCACAGCGGAAGTATTGATGAGTGACTGACAACTGCTCAGATAGTTCAGGGTTAGAACAAGGTCTATGATTTGTTGAGGGCTTCCCTGATAGCTCAGTTGGTAAAGAATCTGCCTGCAATGCAGGAGACCCCAGTTCGATTCCTGGGTTCAGGAAGATCTGCTGGAGAAGGGATAGGTGACCCACTCCAGTATTCTTAGGCTTCCCTTGTGGCTCAGCTGGTAAAGAATCTGCCTGTAATGCAAGGGACCTGGGTTCAATCCCTGGGTTGGGAAAATACCCTGGAGAAGGGAAAGGCTACCCACTCCAGTATTCTGGCCTCGAGAATTCTATGGACTATGTAGTCCCTGGGGTCACAAAGAGTCGGACACGACTAAGCCACTTTCACTTATGATTTGTTGAGAATCTTCTGTTCTTCCTCCTACTCTCCCAGTGAAGAATGTTACATTCTTTCTTCTACCTACCCACTGATACACCCAATTTATAGATGAAGAAATAGTCTCAAAGAATCACTAGCCTGAGGATAGTGATTACGTGAGGTTACATGGTCAGTTAAAAGGCACAGCTGAAATTCAAACACAGGTTTCTATGCTTTTAAATGACTTTAAGTATAATACACATAGAGAAAGGTGCAGACATCTTAAGAGGGCAGCTTGATGAATTTTCACATGCGAACACACTTGTGTAGCTTGTACTCATATCAAGAAACAACATTGCCAGCACTGTGAAGGCTTCTTGTACTCTCTTCCACACACACAGACATACACACCGTCCCCAAGGACAGCCACTAAGGCTCTGGGGGGTGGTGGTGGCTTGTTTTGTTAGGTAAGTTCCTTGCTAGAGCTGCAGGGTAAAGAAGGCTATTTAGTGTCATGGATACGAGCTAGGGCTTGACAGTCTTGAGACCAGTTACCAGATCTGCTGTTACTAACTTTGTGATTTGGGGCAACTTAGCCTCTGAATTTCATTTGTAAAATGCAGGTAAAAATAGTTACTACCTCCTGTATTTGTTATGTGGTTTAGTTGCTAAGTCATGTCTAACTCTTTGCAACCCCATGGACAGTAGCCCACCAGGCTCCTCTGTCCATGGGATTTCCCAGGCAAGAATACTGGGGTGGGTTGCCATTTCCTTCTCCAGTTATGTATTATACATACTATAAACAATGCGTGGAAAAATTGCTTGGCATCTTGCAAACACCGAGTTAACTGATGATTCCTTCTCAGAGGAAGAAAGGATAGTCGGGGAGGTTTTTGGTGGGGCAGAGATGCTCAGAAGTTGACTCTAGAAGGGAGAGGGTAGAACTTGGACCAATAAGGGGAAGGGATACAGTATTCCTGCATAGAGAGGAGCTTGAGCTGAGGTCCATGGAGAGGCTTATATATTTGGAAATCAAACATAGAGCAGCTGTTAGCAATGGTGCAGGGCATCCAGGTAGCGGGCTTGTGGAGGCAAATTTGAGTAGCTTGGGAGGTAAGGGAAGTTGGTTGGGGAGGGCATGGAGCACGGTACTAAACTATTAGAACTTCTCCCACGTTGCCCTGGGGGAATGTTGAGGCTTCTGAACGTACGTACGTACGTGTGTGTGTGTGTGTGTGTGTGTTGCGGGGTGGGCAGCGGAACGTTGAGGCTTCTGAACGTACGTGTGTGTGTGTGTGTGTGTGTGTGTTGCGGGGCTTCTGAACGTGTGTGTGTGTTGCGGGGTGGGCAGCGCGTCCAACAGTATTTTAGGTGATTGTAGCTGTATGGGCAGAAGCACTGGAGGTGAAAGTGGGAAAGACTGCACAGATGATGATTTTAAGGTGAGAAAACAACTGTGTGTGCTCAGTCACTCAGGCCGACTCTGCAACACCATGGACTGTAGCCCACCAGACTTCTCTGTCCATGGAATTTTCCAGGCAAGAGTACTGGAGGGGTTGCCATTTCCTCCTCCTTGGGATCTTCCCAACCCAGGGATCAAACCTGTGTCTCTTACATCTCCTGCATTAGCAGGTAGATTCTTTACCACTGAGCCACCTGGGAAGCCCCCAAGAAGACAGGTGATCTTGATTAAATAAAATTTTGACCATCAGTTTCCCTTTATTTCCCTAAATGTTGGGCACTGTGCTGAATTCTTCTATGGATATATAATCTTACCAAACCCCCATAACATGTCTGAAGATCGGTCAATCATACACTTTAAAGGTGGACCTGGCTTCGTATTTTTAGCATGTGCCCTAGATGATTGTGATAACACACTGAAGTTGGAGAGCGCTAGCCCCACCATTCTACCTCCCATCCTAACAGTTTGAGCCTTTCTGACCCGCACCTTCCCGAACCACAGGTTTCTCACACAGGTGGGGTGCTTGGGCTTGACAGTGGCCCGTGGCTAGTGAGACATGTGGCTCAGGGCCTCAGCTGCAGCAGAATATGGCCCAGGGGTCAGCAGCATAGCCAGTCCTGAGGCACATTTAAAATCAGATGCTCAGGCCCCACCCTACTGAATTAGAATAAGTATAAGGACTTCCCTGGTGGCTCAGACGCTAAAGCGTCTGCCTACAATGCGGGAGACCTGGGTTCAATCCAGGAAGGAAATGGCAACCCATTCCAGTATTCTTGCCTGGAAAATCCCATGGATGGAGGAGCCGGCAGGCTACAGTCCATGGGCTCGCAAAGAGTTGGACATGACTGAGCGAATTCACTCACTCGAATTCACTCATAAGCGTTAGGTCAGGGGAATATAATACAGCCATTTCATCAGGCTTCTTCTATAGTTTGCAGTGAAAGAATAGTGTGAAAAATAAAGACCAAGAAGGAGGTCTTCTAATTACTGAATGCCTACAGTGTCTGGGGCTTCCCAGGTGGCGCATTGGTAAAGAGTCCGCCTGGGGGTAGCATAGAGTCAGACACAACTGAGTGAGCACACACACACACACACACACAGTGTGTCTGATGTTTTGGGTACTTTATTTCATTTTATCCTCACAACAGCCCTGTGAAGTAGACATTGTCCCTCATTTAACTGGTGAGGAAACAGATTCTAAGAAGTTAAGTAACTAGCCAAAGGTCATACAGCTTTTGGGGGCTGCCAGGTTCATATGCATATCTGTCTGACTCCTCAGTTCATGCTCTTTGTAGCCCACCACAGTGATTCCTGTGCAGCCAGCAAAAAATGAAGGAGTTAGTCTTCCTCCATGCCACCCTTTCCCTCTGGGAGTGTTGTTCCACAGCTGCAGAGTCCAGTCACCTGGAACAGCACAAAAGTGTCTTGTGGTTTGGGGTGATAAAAATAGGATGGTTAGGTTCTGTGCCAACAGCACTTCGCTGGTGTTTTGGTTAGTCTCTCCCTTGGAAAAGGCGTGACCTCCAAATTTTCCACCCAAGTTAATTTCAACAACCAAGAATAAAGATCGCCAGAAAAGCACAGCCTTCTAGTTTTGTGGCCGCTGTGCCAGCCCAAAGGACCAGAGACTTTTCCATTGCCAGAGGGGCCTCACCTTCATTGCTTTTCTAAAGTGTTGTTTTTAACACCTCACCTGGATTCTGTTTTGCTCTGAAGTCAGTTCTTTGCTTGAGCTGAATCAGTCCGTGACTCACAAGTGAGCACTTGTTGCACTGAACCCTGTCTATTTAGCTTTTATCGTGCATATAAGAAAACTCCCAACAAACTGGTTTGAACAAGGTCCCCACTCTACTTATTTTCTAAAACAGTTGAACCAGAAAGGTAAGTGTTAGGCTTTTGAACTGATTCTATTCCTTTTGAATTCTGTGTTCTTTTTTGACTCTGCAAAACCAGTGTGCAACTGTCTAGGGTCTCTTCCTCTTTTGGTATTCATCCAGTTGTGTAGTCTACTGAACTGTGAGCTCATAGGGGACAGTCTGTGTCTTCTATTCATCTGTTTCACTGGCTCCCAGCAAGGTTCTTAGAAGAGGCGTATGAGTGAACATGGAATTAAGGCAGGGGTCACAGTAACAGCTGATGCTTCCTGAGCACTTAGTGATTCTTCATAATCTCATCAATCCAGTGATACAGGAGATGATAGTACCATCTCCATTTTACCTAGAGGAAATTTAAAATTTACAAAAGTGATACGGTTCTTCTCAAGTCACATACCCAGTCTTAGTGGACCTGGTGTCTGAAACACGGGCAGTTCGACTCTCTGGCCCATGCTCCTAACCAAAAGGCTATCCTGCCTACTAACGCTACCAAGAGCTCACTTGGCCAGGTGCTGTGCTGTTCTGAGTCGCTTCAGTCATGTCTGACCCCACGATCCTATGGAATGTAGTCTGCCAGGGTCCTCTGCCCGTGGGATTCTCCAGGCAAAAATTCTGGGGTGGGCTGCCATTTCCTCTTCCAGGGGCTCTTCCCAACCCAGGGATCAAACTCACATCTCGTGTCTCCTGCGCTGGCAGGCGCGTTCTTTACCACAGCACCGCTTGAGAAGGCCCACTGCTTGTCAGGTGGTCCTCATACATAGCTCATCTGATGCTCGCTGCTACCTTGTGAGATGGAGCCTTTGTGCTTTCATTTTAAACAGACTAGGAAACTATGCCTCTTGAGATATTAAGTAATTTGGCCCAGGTAATGCAGCTACCTAGTGACAGGGAAGGGGAAGACCGAGTCTGCCAGGGGACGACTTCGGCATCTGGCTCCAGCTGCCTCCCGCACTAGTGACCACAGTACTTGACATCCACACATCCATTCCTTTGGCAAATATTCACTCAACACATTACATGCCAGGCATTGTGCCAAGTGCTTTATATACGTGAACTCATTTAAACTTCAGAGCAACTGTTTGTTTCTATTCCCATTCATAATGGGGAAGCTGAGGATATGTGTCACTAGTGTGTCTAGTGAAAGCAGTGATAATAGCTGGTATTTATGACAATTTCCTGTGCTGGGCACACTGTTGCCAGTGCCTTCCATGTATTATCTCATGTAATTCTTACTGCAACCCTATAATCATAGGTTAGAATATAATGTAAGGTAGTTTTATCCCTGTTACAGGTAAGGAAATTGGCATTTGTGCACACAGCCAGTAAATGGCAGAGTCAGATTCACACCAGGCAGTCAAACTCCAAGGCCTGCACTGTTAACCGAATCCTGTGTTTTGTCCTGCCCTCCACAGGCACCCAAATTGGCTGAAAACTTCTGTGTCTGCCATTTGGCTACCGGAGACATGCTGAGGGCCATGGTGGCTTCCGGCTCAGAGCTGGGAAAGAAGCTGAAGGCGACTATGGACGCTGGGAAGCTGGTGGGTTCGGTGGGACCAGTGAACGTTGATCTTCCTCAGTCTAGGCCTGCCCTGCCAGGGTGACCACCAGCCACATGTAGCTATTGAAATTCATTTTAATTTAAAATTAACTTCCTCAGTTTCACTTGCCACGTTTCAGGTGTTTGCTATCCAGCGCAGATATAGAACTTTTTAGTATTTATAATTTTATTTATTTATTTTAGGGTGTGCTGCTTCCTCATTGCTGCACAGGCTTTTCTCTAGTTACGGCGAGTGGGAGCTACTCTCTGCTTGCAGTGTACAGGCTTCTCGTTGCAGTGGCTTCTCTTGTTGAGCATGAGCTCCACAGTACTTGTGGCACGTGGGCTCAGTAGTTGTGGCTCCCGGGCTCTAGAGCACAGGCTCAGGAGTTGTGGCACATGGACTTAGTTGCCCCACAGCATGTGGGATCCTCCCGGATCAGGGATCGAACCTGTCTTCTACATTGTCAGGCAGATCACTGAGCCACCAGGGAAGACCCGAGATAGAACATTTTAATCACTGTAGAAAGTTCTGTCGGACAGCCCTGTGCTATGGGGTGTTGTAACAAACTGGAAGATTATATGAACTTTTATATTAGCAAGTCTACTTGGTTCATTCTGAATTTATGGCACTGATTTTATTCACAGTATTCTTAAAGTTCTTTTGTGCTGGCGTATTTTCTAGTATACCCCTGGTTTTTAGGGCCAGAAACAAAACTGACATCCCTAGACCAGAACTCAAGGGTCCTTCAAGAGAGGGCTCAAGAAGGCACAGGGTGCTTTTACTTAGTTTTGTGACTCTCTTCTGTGTCTCTTAACAGAGGGGTTGCTTGGCAGTTATCAAAAGTATCCTTCTTATTTGGAGAATGTAATAGCATTTTCTCTTGTTTTTAGTCCAGTTGATCTGATAGGAGAAGTACAATTTGTTTTCCACTAGATTGTTTTTGGTTAGTGTGTATGCTAAGTTGCTTCAGCAGTATCTGACTCTGTGCAACCATATGGACCGTAGCCTGCCAGACTCCTCTGTCCATGGAGTTCTCCAGGCAAGAATACTGGAGTCAGTTGCCATCCCCTCCTCCAGGGAATCTTCCCAGCCCCGGGATCAAACCCCCATCTCTTATGTCTCCTGCATTGGCAGGCAGATTCTTTACCACTAGCACCACCCAGGTGCCAAAGCTTAATCGTAACTGAGTTTTTCTGGGATTTGGTCTTGGGAAGAATCATTTTGTGCTTGGGCCTCTGGTCTTTACATATCTTAGTATGTTGGTTAGGGCAGGTGTTAGGCTGAGTTCCCTCCTGTCAGGCTTTGAGATTCTGGAGCTGGGGTAGCTCTGCCGACACGCCCACTGCCCCTTTACTTCTAGCTTGCCCTTCATGTGAGTGAGGCTGTCAGTCACTCCGGAGAGCTGGGTATTTTGGACTTTGGACCTTGATAGAAGATCCTGTACTGAGAACAGAATGGGATGTGGCAATGAGATTACTTATCTCCAGCCTTCACTTAGTTGTAGAGCTTACACTTTGTCCCCAGGTTCACAGCTGGTCCCAGGAGATAAGAGCATTAGCTACCAAAATGGGCAGCCTTCACTTTAACACTGGCAGGGAGCTTTTCTTAGTGATAACCCAGGAGGAAAACCAGTTTTTGAAAGCCAAAGAGGATCCTCACTAGGGTTTTCAGAGAGGCTCAGAGGGTGTTGGGCTGGCTCCTTGGTTCTGACCCAGTCTTGTTAGGTCAGTAAACTTCTCTGTTGCTTCCTGTCCAAGGTGGCTTGGGTCCCTTTACTGTTAGCCTAATCAAAATTGTGAAATAGGTTAAGTTGGTGCCTTTTGACATTTTGGTCAACCCTCATTCTCTCCTGGAGCCTTCCTCAGGTGGTCTCTCAGCTGTGTACCCTCACTTTCTTGTGTCTAGAGGACAGCTAATTGCTGAGAAGCTGTTATTTGATGGTTAGGACTCTGACTAATAGCCAGAGAAGCCTTCAGGACCTAAGACTTGGAGGTCTCCAGGTGGGGTGACAGGCCCTGGAATCCTCTTTCCTCTCCCGGATTACTGGGACAGAGGAGAGTCTCAAGGGAGGAGAATGTGTGTGTGGCAACCACAGAAATAATCATGAAACTGAATCTTCCAAAGGGAGCCACTCCATAGTTGTTCTGATTTTTGCTTCTTTGGGATCAAGAACCTGTTTAGTAATCAGGCTATATACAGACACAGACTTGTGACCCTGGAGTTGGGCTAATGCCACCTAGTTAATGGATTAACCCCAACAGCTGTTTTGTTCTTGACTTCCAGGTGAGTGACGAAATGGTGGTGGAGCTCATTGAAAAGAATTTGGAGACCCCTCCATGCAAAAATGGTTTTCTTCTAGATGGCTTTCCTCGGACCGTGAGGCAGGCAGAAATGGTGAGTGACTTGGTTTTGTATCACCAAGGCAGGAAAGCAAATCCTGGCCCTTTATCTCTTTATTCCTTTGAGGGAAATGGGTCTTACCAAGCTCTGGTAGCTTAGGTGGGCCACATGCTCTTTCTACAGCTTGATGACCTCATGAAGAAGAGGAAAGAGAAGCTTGATTCTGTGATTGAATTCAGCATCCCAGACTCTCTGCTCATCCGGAGAATCACAGGAAGGTATTTGTCCCCTGAAGGTCCCTTCTTTTCATGCTTCCTCAGAGCTTTGGCAGACCACGGGAACTGCTCTGGCCTAATCCCAGCCACGAAGCTTAGTGCCGTTTCCAGGTGGATTGATCTTATTTGGTGACATGGGATGGGGATGTGGACAGAAGAGCAAGGGATCCGAAGTCCAGCAGCAGCTCAGTCCTGTCTCCTTTTAACTCTGACCCTAGGCAAGTTTCTTAACCTCTCTAAGGCTGTATCCTTATGTTGCATGGGGTTAACAGTACCTGCTTCAGGGAACTGTTGTGCATGATAGATAGCGTGTTGTGCATAGTTCAGAACCTTGCTCACATGGGTGCTTAAGAAATACTAAATTCCTTACATGTGTGGAGAGTGCTTTTTAAGTTTTATTTCAGTTGGAGTTGCCATACCTTGCTGTAGGCTTTTTATTTGTTATAAAAATAGTAGGACCATCTTCACAGAGTTTAGAAATTGAAGAAAATTTTGTTCATGGTACAGCCAGCTTAGTAAACCCACTAATTTGTTTGTGTGTTTTGCTTTGAAGTGCTGGCTTCTCTATGGGAGTTGACATTGAACACAGGAGTGCTTCTGCTTCTGAAGAATGGCTCTCAGAGTGCCCTTGCTCTAGGCTGCAGCCTACCTAGCCCTTTCACCGCCGCTCTGCAACTGCTTTGTGCTGCCTCCCAGAGATACGTGGGAAGCTTCCAACTGCTGATCAGCTCAGTTCAGCTCAGTCGCTCAGTCGTGTCTGACTCTTTGTGACCCCATGAATCGCAGCACGCCAGGCCTCCGTGTCCATCACCAACTCCTGGAGTTCACTCAGACTCCCGTCCATCGAGTCAGTGATGCCATCCAGCCATCTCATTCTCGGTCGTCCCCTTCTCCTCCTGCCCCCAAGCCCTCTAATAGACCCTCCCATTCTTATCTTTATTGTAGACCATGGCTTATTTTTATCCCTTAGTCATTTTATTTATTTTTTTAAAAAATTCATCTATTTGTCTACTTCTGTACCAATAGTACGCTTTATTTTTAAAGCTGGGTTTTTTTTTTTAATGTGGACCATTTTTAAAGTCTTTTATTGAATTTGTTATAATATTATTTCTNCTAATAGACCCTCCCATTCTTATCTTTATTGTAGACCATGGCTTATTTTTATCCCTTAGTCATTTTATTTATTTTTTTAAAAAATTCATCTATTTGTCTACTTCTGTACCAATAGTACGCTTTATTTTTAAAGCTGGGTTTTTTTTTTTAATGTGGACCATTTTTAAAGTCTTTTATTGAATTTGTTATAATATTATTTCTGTTTTATGTTTTGATTTTTGGCCACAAGGCATGTGGAATCTTAGCTCCCCGGCCAGGGATGGAAACCATGCCCCTGCATTGGAAGGCAAAGTCTTAACCACTAGACCGCCAGGGAAGTCCCCTTTTAGTCACTTTAATGGAATCTCAGGAAGGTGGTCAGCTTTCCATCTTGAACCATATTCCTGTGACCATTATTTTTCTTTGCTGCATGTTATTTCACAGTAGCTGAACCATCATTTACTTCATTATTCCCTAGTTGTTGTATATTTGTGTTTCTACTAGTTGTCTACTGTCAAACTGATGCTCTGACCATTGTAGTACATGTAAGTTATGTAATTAAGGGGGACTTTTTTTTTTTTAATTGTAAATGTACTACTTTGATTTCCTAATGAGGTTGAGCATTTTCCCCCATGTATCTGCAGTTCGTGTCGTTAAGGAGAGAGGCAGCAGAGTAAGTGTTAGAGGTGTTCTGGAAGGCGGGGTTAGATACAGGGGAATGCACCTTGTATTAATTTCCTTTTCAAATGTCCAGGTTTCATATTTCCAGCTATTGCATAGGCCCCTTCAGTGCAGATTTTTTGTTTCCTTGCACTGGCACAGAGTAGGCAAAGTTGATACAGTCCAAGAAGCAGTAGGGTTGATAAGAAGGGACATCACCAGGGCTGGGATCCCAGACATTGCAAAGTAAATGTTAACAGAACTAGATGACACAAGGGACCTTTTATCTGATTGGCCCAGCTTCCTAAGTGCCTGTTTTGTGCACAGCACAGCTCTGGGAGCAAGGGACCAAGAGAGGATATACCAGTGCCCATCTCTGACCTCAGAGTCACAAGCCCTACATGAAACCTGGGCTGTTTAGTGCAATAGGGGTCCAGTAAGAGAGGCTGCAGGCAGAGAGGGAAAGTTGGCTAGGAGAGAGGCATAAAGTGAGACTTGACCTTCCTAGATAGAGAGGATTTTCTTGAGGCTTTCCCAGAAGGAAGTAGAGGCAAGAATGTCCAGAGCTGGAAAAATGGCCTGGGAGGCTAGATGGTAGAATGGGAGGTTGGGAAGGTGCAAGGTCTGCCACGAAGCAGAGAGGGTAGACCTGCCTGAGTCAGGAGTCATGGGATGTTCTTAAGCCACTAGGTGCTGTGGCCAACACAGCACTGTAAGAATATTGACTTGGTCCTGGTATACAGGCTCGATTAAGGGAAAGAAGAAACAGACAAGGACCCCACCAAGGAGCCTCGTGTGATCCATCTGTGGAGTGACGAGGCTGAAGTTGGCTGGTGGGGAACCGAGAGATTCTGAGGACAAACTACAGAATTGTAGGTGGCGAAAGAGGAAAGGCTTAGTCTCTTGGTTTGGAAGTGAGTGCTTTCCTCACAGAGGAGGAAACAGAACAGGTCAGACTGTGTGAAAGTGCTTTTCCAAGTCCATTTGTATGTATGTCAGTGGCAGAACAGGCACCAAAAGCTGCTTTCTGCCTCATCGTCCGCTGTGCTGATGGTTGCCAGAAAGAGAGTCAGGAACTAAGCAATTTAATACGGATCTTATCTGACACGATAAGATTGAATTGGCTCAGGCCTCACTTCTAATAATTTTATGGGTGATTATTTTATTCCTTGCCATAAGTATGGCTGGTGGGTTTTGTTTTAACCTGTTCAGTGTTGGCTCTCTTGTTTCATGGGTTTCTTACGTATTGTGCCATTGCCATTCTGTGGATGAGAACACAGGTGTCTGAAGTATCACAGCCGAGGCAGCAGTGACTGTAGCATCCCAGCCTGGTCCCCCCACATCTTCAGCTCCAGGCCAGGCTCAGTGGCTCTAAGAGCTGTTTTGGTACTTTGGTCCTTGAGACCAGTCCCATTTTAAGAACTTGGAGATTAGTTTCTTTTCCCTTCTAGGAAATGAGTCTTGCATTCTTCTTAAAATGATATTTGGGGGTGGACAAGGAGCAGTGTGTTTATATGTAACTGGAGGGCTGAGGGAATCTGAGAGGGAGCGAGAGCTGATGTAGAGACATGGAGAGGAGAGAGTTGTGTTTGTTGCAGCCTGGCTGCTGTGTGCCCTGTGCTGTGCAGAAGGTGATGAAACATGGTCCAGGGACTTCCCTGGTGGTCCAGTGGCTAAGACTTCATGCTTGGGGGCATGGGTTCAGATCCTGGTTGAGGAACTAAGATCCCACATTCTACGAGGTTCAGCCAGGAAAAAAGAAACATGGTCCCCATCTCATGCCCCAGCCCTTCCCAAAGAGAAAGCTGCAGTTGAGCCTCAGCTCCTGCTCTTCCTCTTCTGGGTCTCCCAGTGGGCATCATTTCCAGTGAATGCACCAGAAGAACCCCTCCAGCAACTCAAAGAAAGGCTCAGCCTTGGGCTGTGTGATTGCAGTCACTTGTCCCCCGACCACCTTATTCTATAAATGGACCCCTTGGCCCTCCAAAAGTATGCTTTCATGAAAACACAGTGCCACATTTTGCAAATGTGTATAGCTTCAGAAGTCTGACTCAGACTTTGCCAACTGATGTGCTGAAATACTGACCCCCTCTGCCACCAGAGCAAGCACGCTGAGTACTTTCTGTGCCTGCCGAGAGGTAGAAAATGTTGGGAAGCTCTGGTCTAACAGACTTCATGAGGAGAGCAGCCATCGGTTAAATAAGCAGATCTTGGTTGACATAGAATTGAGAGACCACGGGAACTTGAGAGGGCCCCAGCCGCAGAGCAGCATTTGGCCGGCCTCCTTCCCTTCTTAGGTTTCGGGGCTCCTGTGGTGTGGCCACTGCCAGTCAGGGGCATGGGCTTATTGCTTAAGGGGACATGGCAGAGATGCAGCTGCCAGCTACATATCCTGTGCCAGATAAAAGCTTCTTGAGCTCTTTGTTCTGTGACTTTTGTGTCAGTTTTCTTGACACCTTGAGTATTGCCCTCTGATGGCTGGGCTGTCTGTGTCTCTGGTCACAGAGGTGTGTGGCATTGTCTGGTGGCATCTGCGTCCATAGCACGTGATATTCCCTATCGCTCCTTTCTTGTTTTTTACCCAAAGTAGGTTAGAAAATAAGGGTAGTCTCTCTGTCCTCTGTCCCCCATGGCTCGTTGTCCAAGTCTCTGTTAAAGGGTTACCACATCTACTGTAGTTACTTATTTCCACACTTGTCTCCCTCTCTACATTAAGCGCTGTTTTTGACCAGGGATCTTGACTCACTTCTCTGTAGCCCCTGGATTCAGCTCAAGACCTGAACTGGACTAGGCAGTTAGTCAGCACTTGTTGAATGAACGGGTGAACACGTGGGTGGCTGTGTGAGACCTATGGGACACCCAGCCCGCAGGCTGTCATGCCAGCCTCCAGCCAGCCAGACACTGATTTTAATGTTGGGTCAGAAGAGAAAAGATACTCACTCTGGTCTAAGCCCAGTTATTTTCCTAAGCAAGGGATACCTGTAACTAACTGGTTTGTCTGCTGGATTAAAGTCGTTGCATCAAGCTTCTCTGTCTGTGCCTGTGGTCTTGGAGACCCCTGGAGTTCCAGCAGCCTGACTGATGTTCATTTGCTGTCTTGCAGACTGATTCACCCCCCGAGTGGCCGCTCCTACCACGAGGAGTTCAACCCCCCAAAGGAATCCATGAAAGATGATGTATGTAAACTCAGGACGAAAAACGTCCTTTTCTTCTTTCTTACTTCACTTTGTCTTCTTTTTTCTTCCTTTTGTTCTTCCCATTTTCCCTCTGTTCCTACCACCATCATTAAACTATGAGAAGTATCACTGTTACGTAAATCACATGGACTGTGGCTCATCTTTAAAGTGTCCCTCCAGGTGATTTATTGTTTGACCTTGAGGTAGCCACCAATGCCAGCTACTTGATGGTGCCTAGTTTGTACCTGTTTTGTCCAGAGCAGCCTCTTCCTGGCATCATGGGAACCTCAGTGGTGAACTAATCAGGAGGAGAAGGCTGCTTGGAAGCCCGAATTAAAGCCAGGGTTGGGAGGACAGGACTGAAGAGAGGTTTGTTGACCAGCCCCGCTTCAGAAGAATATCCTCTCTCTCTAATGACTCTTCTGTGCCCTACAGATTCCAGAAGAGCTTAGCCAAGTTCCAGCACTGCCAAGTTCCTATGACAGTCTTCAATTTTTTGCAGATGTAAAAGGGAGGGTCTCATACATAGTTGTGGTAATATTTGCCATAAATAGCTCATTTCGTCTTGTTTTAGAGCTTGCAGGCCACAACAGAACGAATTTCCTGGACTGAACCTTTGTCAAATGAGACAAGTCCATCAGGTCATACAGGTTTCAAAGCCATCTGCCAACTTTGTCACATTTCAGAGTTGCGATGCTATCACTCAGCACCCCTCCCCCCACCCCCGCACTTGCCCCTTTTAGAATGTTGATGGCCTGGTAAAAAAAAAACTGAGGCAGTCAAGATCGTAATTGCTACTGCAGCTCTGATTTTGATGTGTTCTCCTGGTCTCAGGAGCCTCTCTTTCTTGTTTCTGACCCTTAAAGTGTTTGTCCTGGTTGTTTCTGACCCTTAAAGTGTTTGTCCTGGAAGCTGAACAGCCTGAGCACCAGCTATGAGATAAAGACATTGCCCATCGCCTCCCTCAGCCCTGTGCTCACCGTTGCTGTTTCAGGCTCCCCGATTTCTCTGGACTAGGTGGTCTGCTTCTGGGACCAGTTTGCTGGGAATAGTGAAGGTCTTCATAGTTTTCTAATGAAGGAGTCTAGATTGTCTGTCTTTCCCTGTGATGGACTTTGGAATCAGACAGCATCTCAGATCTGCATCTGGCTTTGGATTAGGAGACCTTGCCAAGTCCCAGCCTTTCATTGCCCTCTTCTTGTTCTCAGGTCACTGGGGAACCCTTGGTCCGCCGATCAGATGATAATGAAAAGGCCTTGAAAATCCGCCTGAAGGCCTACCACACTCAAACCACCCCGCTGGTGGAGTACTACAGTAAACGGGGGATCCACTCCGCCATCGATGCATCCCAGACCCCTGACGTCGTGTTTGCAAGCATCCTAGCAGCATTCTCCAAAGCCACATGTAAAGACTTGGTTATGTTTATTTAATGTTGGGTCCAAAAAAGAATTTCTTTCTTCTTCCTTTCCCTGTTGAACGGGTGGGTGGGAATGGCAGAGTAGGCAGTGGGAAGCTTCCTCAGGCCAGCAAGAATATCATTTGATGTATTGATTAAAAAAGCACTTGCTTCCTGTACCTTTGGCGTGTGTGCAAGTCTCATCTCATCTGTGTGTGTGTGTATGTGTGTGTGCATGTGCGCACACGTGTATCAGTATAAGTATGTACACTCTTGTACTTCTTCAGTTGTAGGCGAGACTGTTTACTTCTTTAGCCGTATTCTTTATTTTCGACTTCCCTGGTGGCTCAGATGGTAAAGCATCTGTCTACAATGCAGGAGACCTGGGTTCAATCCCTGGGTTGGGAAGATCCCCTGAAGAAGGAAATGGCAATCCACTCCAGGACTATTGCCTGGAAAATCCCATGGACAGAGGAGCCTGGTAGGCTACAGTCTATGGGGTTGCAAAGAGTCAGACACGACTGAGCAACTTCACTTCACTTCACTTCATTTTCAACCAAAATAAATTAACTCAGGTATCCACCAGGCAGAGAAGTTCTTGGGTATTTTTCCATCTCCAGCAGCTAATTAGAAGTCCTGGGTCACATGCAGTCAGGCAGGGCTACAGTTCCTGATTGCAGACTGTTGGCCAGAAATTCCACTTGTTTTCTCACCCATAATGAAAAGTCAATGAGTCAGTATGGAAAGGGATCATTAATTTTTTTCCCCTAAACAGGAATGAAAAGGCACTTACTTTATAGACTCCAGAAATTAGTGGGAGAGGGTATCACCATAGAAAGAGCCTGGCCAAGTTGAATTATTTTTGTGATCTGCACCATGATTCTGTAAAGTAGGAATCATTCAGCACCTGTGTTGAATACTAAACTGGTGCCGAAGAATTAAGCCAGGTGAAAGGTCCTTTTGAATCCAGACTATCTTCTGAACATCCAGGCTGGGCATCTGAGAGCAGCCAGTCCACTTCCCCAAAGACAGCAGGATAGATTTGTCTTTATTTTTAATGTTTACTCTGTTTCCAAGTGTGAACAAAATGGTGATTTGAGGATCATTTGGGGATCATGTTGATTAGAATTTTTTCAAGCCCAGTCTCTACTGGATATGAAATCAGATATATCCCTTTTGAACTCAACCCTTTCCCTTCCATATCTATCCTTCACCCCTTATGTCATGACGGTGGTAGCCACAGTCTCCCCAAGAAAGGACCACCCCCAAAATAAGATCACCTATGGCCGTAACCAGCTTTTCTTCCTAACCTCAGCTCCTGGCTCTTAGGCATCTCCTGAGGTCCACACTATGCCTTTTGGTCTCTGGTTTGATCTTTGGCAAACAGAGGAATTAATAGACTGCTATGAGGGACCACAAAAACAGCAGGCTCTGGAAAAACCATTAAAAAGTCAGTGACAGGTCCAGTAAATAATGCCACCCACCCAGGGTACTCTGCCGACTCAGTGCAGTGGCTACGGAAGTGCCCAGCCCCCACCTGACCTGAGCGCTCCTGCTGTCTGGGACTGCCAGAGGGCTTGTCCTCTGTCCGCCTGGAAACTGGCTGCGGTACGTGGCCACCTGTGTCCCTCTCTTTCTGCTTCAAATGAGTGTCTGCTGGCTCTGCTCTGCCTTGTTTCCCTGGCTGGAGACTAACTCCACCCATTCTTAACGGAAACCCAGCCTGGCATGGGATGTTTCTGGGAAGCACATGATTTCTGAGAATAGACAAGGAAAGGGAGTGAAAACAAAACTGTCTGCTGTGTCTGCAGGGATCTGGGCTTCTTCTCTGGGTGAGGTGGCCTCATGAATCTTAGAGTTGACTCCCCTTTGACTGGGGACAGTTGCAGGCACTTGGCCTCAAAGTTGAGGTCCTTGAATGATTGCTGATAGAGTGTGCATGATCCGTGCTCAAATATTTGTCATCCGTCCGTGTGCATTCACACGTGCACGCACATACATGTGATATTTGGGCTGCCAATGGGAAAGGGAAGGTCGTCGGGGGTGCATATGTCCTTTTGAGGGTGGGTAGAATTCAATTTTTGCTTTGCTTAATTCCAGAGCCTTAACCTCAGCAGGCATGAGAGCTTTCACCTGGCAGAGAAATGTCCAGTGTTTGATGCATTTGGTTGCTGGGGTGTGCATGCCAACCTTCTCTGATGGTTACTTGGTTTTTTAAAACCCATTTTGTTTTCTTTTGTCTCCTCTTTATTTCAGCCTAGTAACAGAAGGCCAGGCGAGACTGCACCACTACTCATCACCCCACGGCATGATCCCTGCTCTTAGGTGCTGGGCAGAGGGAGGGGCGGTCAGGGTAAGGATGGGGAGGGAGGAGTGGTGAGGGCCCAAGATGGGGAGAGGAGCTGTGTTGCCGTGAAGCAATTTCTTTTACATGGAATAGGACTCTTAAAAGTATAAACAAAGGGAAAAATTAATTTTTTAAAACACTTGATTGGAGGGTATAAATAGAAGCAAGGAGATGCAGTACGATTTCTAAGGAATCATGTTTTTATTTACTTTGGACTGGTGACAACTGGACAGGTCTCAGTGCCCTGAGACCTCAGCTTTTATCAGAACCTCATGCCAGCCCAGGAATGCAGGAAATCACACTGTTGTCCTGTCTGTCCCATAGCTTGAAACAGGGCAGGAGTTGATTACTAATCCTGGTTACCCATACCATGAAATCAGAACGTCATCTCCACACATGAAAGAGACGTGGAGTGTGTTCCTGGGGGCAGCATCTCAACAAATCCGGCTTACTGGAGTCATGGGGCGGGCTGGTGTCCCTTCCATACTCACCACTGATTTACCAGCTCACCTGCCCTCATGGGTGAGCCCTCGGCAGCCACCCAGCACACGCCCCAGTCCTGCACTCTTGCCTTCCTCCATCCACATCTTGTGAAAGGACTCATTTTAATGAATGAACAAGTGTCCTAAGCAACATTATCCAAAGACTGTCCTTTCCATCCTCAAATCCTATGACTGGGATCACTCTACAACACTGTGATGTATTATTTTCAATGAGGTGCCTTTCTTAACTGTCCAAATGCTGCCTTGTTTGGCCCCTAAATAAAGTGTGTTAAAAGTTTGTATCCCCTGTTGTGGCATTTTTTAAGGAGATGCGGGCTAGTAAAGTGACGCTGAATTCTGGATCTGACTTGGAAGCCCTTTCTCTGGGTCCTTAGAATACATGAGAAGGCAGGAAGGCCCAAGTGTATGTTCATAAGAAGAGTCTGCTCCCTCTTGGCCTTCAGCTCATTTGCAGGGTTTTCTTGAGCCCAAGGACAAGGCATCTTGGGCCAGTGGAGACAATGCTGTGCTTTGGGTTCAGGGATGTACAACAAATCCTAGCCAATCATTTACTCTGCTCCTGTTTTCTCGCGTGAAAAAGAGGCTAGTGCTGGTCCAGTGGTTAAGACTCTTACCTGCCAATGCAGAGGACACTGATTCGATCCTAGGTCTGGGAAGATCCCACATGCCGCAGGGTACCTGGACCATATACCACAGCTACTGAGCCTGTGCTCTGAAGCCTGCAAGGTGCAACTATTGAGCCCACATGCAGCAACTACTGAAGGCCACGTGCCCTAGAACCTGTGCTCCACGACAAGAGAAGCCAGCACAACACGACTAGAGAGGAGCCTATGCTCTCCGCAACTGAAGAAAGCCTACGAGCAGCAACAAAGACCCATCGCAGCCAAAAGTTGATCAATATTTTTTAATAAGAGGCTGGTGAAGCTACCTTCTCAGACTCATTTGGCAGTAAATGAAGTTTATAAGGAGAAGGTTTCTACTTGGTACCTGGCACACAACAGACGCTGGATAAATGCTAGCTGAATCCAAGGATACATAGAAAAATAACCTCTTTCCTGCCAGGGTGGATGATCATTAAGCAAACAGTTGTCCACAGCCTAGAAAGCCAGTGCTTCTAATCCCTAAGACATTTTTGCTGCCTTTTCAGCTGCCTCTTTTATATGCTTGGTTGCTTCTTTGTAAATCCATCTCTTCCCCTGCAGAAAGGAGCTTAAATCATTTGTCCAAACTGAAGCTCTCGCGCTCTTTGAATGGGCTGCCTTTGCACTGGGGTTTCTGAGGAGTGACTGCTGTTGCTGAAAGCAGATGGAGCTGTGCTGGAAGCACCATCCTGCTCCAGGCAGGCGTTCTTGCTCTGGAGAGAGGGAGGCCTGTTTCTGGCGTCCGAACTCCTGCTCCCTTTTCCCACTCCTCCCTCTCCTGCTCTGCCACGTCCCCCACCTCTGCAGGGTCATTCTCAGGTGATTAATGTGCCCTGATCTTCATTCCCCAAAGTATTTAAATGCCCATGAAAATTTTCTTCCATTCCTTGATCACATGCAACAAGCTGAGGGAAATCTTTGTCAGAGCAGCCTGGGAGGATGCGTGGTGTGGGTGGAAAGGATAAGCTGGAAGAAGACCAGGTGAGCTCTTTCTCGCCTCTTTGGGCTTGGCCTCCTCTCTGGAAACCGAGACCGGATGAGGTAAGAGTCGCCACTGTTTCTGGAGGACTGACGCGTCAGGTGCTGTGCAGCAGGCCCACACCCACGACCTTGCTTGACCTCTCCCCAGCCCCTGCAAAGCACCCTAGGTGGTCAGTGCTGTCTTCTGTCACAGGTAAGGAGACCAGGCCTCAGCAGTGGTCACATTCCTGAGGGCACCGTAAGCAGAGTCGGGCCTCACAGCCTCTGACACCTTGCTGCTGAGGTGATCCAAGGATGTGCTGCCACTGCAGCAGAAAGGGCCCTTCCAGATGGAGTCTTTTTCGTGGACGCCCCACACCACAGAGCCAGTTTGGGGGAACCATTGACAGTCTGAGGACTCAAGGTGTGTGCTTAGGATCTCGTGTGCACGAAATGTCGCAGATAGGACAAAGCAGGGTGAAGAGCAGGCTCGGTCCTCTGGAAGCCTAACCAGCCTTCTTGCAGGAAGAAGCTACATGAGTCAGAACTGACAGGTTTCAGCAGCAGCTCCTCCACCACCAGCCTTCCAGCAAATCATTGAGCCTTAGCCGTCGAGTGGGAATGATCCCCACCCCTCAGATGTGCCGACGACACTGATGACCAAGACTGCGTGTGGGCGCGCAGCAGGCGCTCAGTGCGCGCTGACGGAGCTCAGGGGAACTGTGGCTGTGGGCAAGAGCTGTCGTCTTCCTGAGTCAGGAACCAGGCTAGGCTAAGACTCTTCTGTTTTTTTCTTTTTCTAAGTAGAAGTGTAGTTGACTTACAAAATGGCTGTTTATATATATATATATATATATACACACACACACACACACACACATAGATACACATTCTCTTTTTAATATTCTTTTCTGTTACGGTTTATCCCAGGAGATTGCATAATTCCCTGTACTATCGAGTAACACCTTGTTGTTTATCCATCCTGTATGTACTAGTTTACTTCTGCTAATCCCAGACTCCCAGTCCTCCCCTTCCCCGCCCTCTCCCCCTCTTGGCAACCACAAGTCTGATCTCTATGTTTGCGTGTCTGTTTCTGTTTTGTAGATAGCGTCATTTGTGCCATGTTTTAGATTCCACACATAAATGATATCATAAGGTGTTTGTCTTTCTCTTTCCTGCTTTACTTAGTGTGATAATCTGTAGTTGCATCCATGTTGCTGCAAATGGCATTATTTCATTCTCTTTATATCTGAGTCGTATTCCATTGTGTATGTGTACCACATCCTCTTTATCTAGTCCTCCGTTGATGGACATTTAATTTGTAAGAATTCTTAACCTGAAGATCTCCTAGATCTTCATGCTCACTGTTTGATAGGTTCATGCTTACTGTTTGGTAGGTTCTGCATATATTATCTCATTTATTCTTCTCAATAACCATGTGGAAGTAAGTACTATCATTGTCTCATCTTATATGTGTGCATTTTGAGGCTCATATGCCTATGAATGGCTAAGCCTGGTCTGTGACACCATGTAGCACCATTGTGCCAATTGCTTTGACATTTTTCTGGAAGACAGAAAGATTCTGAAGGCACCTGTGATACACAGAAGCCTGGATGAACAGAGAAGAAATCTGAGTAGGTTTGCTCTGTCCCGGTGAAGGGCCTGGATCAGGAGTGCCACCTCAGGGTAAAGTTGTTTTCTGTGTTGTTTTTCTTGCTTGCTTCCTTGTTATGGGCACGAAGGCACCAATGTGTTGGAGTTGCAGAGCTCTTGGAATAACCCCTGCTTCTGGGAAGGGTGGCAACAGGAGGCTCTGCCTCGCAGTCTTTCCTCTCCAGCTGCAGCTTCACATGTCTCATGGCTCCCACACCCCAGAGAGAGCATTGCCCTGCTGATGTCTTGGGAATGTGGTGGCTCTGTGTTTGGAGTCATCCAGGGCACTGCAATGGTGAGCTGCCCTCACAGAAGGCCCCTTCCAGGTATCCAGTCTGGATGAGGTGCCCCCAAGCAGAGAGCAGAAGGGAGGAGAAAGACGGGTGTCAGAGAGCAAGGGCAAGACAAGATTTAGGCCCCCCACCCTATGCTGGTAATTCAGGCTAAAAAGGTCTGCACTTTGAGGGTAACATTGCTGCATAGCAAATGATTACTCTGTATGGGGTCCCTTAGATAAAGACTGGGGGCAAACCTCTCTGAGCTTGGAGCTAGATCTTTTGCTTCCTATTTAGCTGGTCTGCACTCTTCAGTTAGATAAAGGAATGCTTCATTTTCTACTGTTTCCTTTTTGCCCGCTGCAAGAAAGCTCCCCTAATGTTAACTTGCTATGCTTTCCTCTGCCACAGTTTCTTAATGAGATTCTTACTCCACCTCACTCAAACTCTGCTCTTGTAATTTTAGTGTTCTGTGCCCTAATGTGTGTTGTAAACTGCCTTGAGTCTGTTTTGGAAAAGAAATGGGATTTGGAAAAAGTGCTAATTACGTGGCGCAGAGAAGTGGGTAGCTTCATGGAGGAGGTGGGTCGGGGTGGGTCCGTGGAGGGAGGATGGGCATTCCAGGCAGGGGTCATGGCCCAAGGGGAGGTACAGAGGCCACTGGCACTTACTGGCAGCTTTTACCTAGTGAGCCTCTAGAGTTCCTGGGAAATCTGCAACTGGTTAGAAGTATGCTTGAAACCAAGCATAGGGAAGAGAAGGTTTTCAGCTCAAGAGTAATGTCAAGGGATTTCCCTGGTGGTCCAGTGGCTAAGACACTGCACTCCCAGTGCAGGGGACCCAGGTTCGATCCCTGGTCAGGGAATTAGATCCCACGTGCTGCAACTAAGAGTTTGTATGCCACAGCTTAAGATCCCACATGCTGAGATGTATATCAAAGATTCTACACGCTGCAACTAAGACCCAGCACAGCCAAATAAATAATATTGTTTTTTGTAAAAGCAATGTCAGGGACACAGACGAGCACAGGGGCATGTACACATAGGCTTGAGGGCCCACTGAAGCTCAACCACAGGCCACCCTTCTTTCTGCTTCCCCCAAACTCTCTGCATGGGTGCTTTGACCGTGAATTGGGTGATCCTTACACAGCAGTCCCTCAGAAGAGGGAGAAACCCCTGTCTTACTGTAGCTCAGTGTTCAGTCATGTGCCTAGTGGTTGTGGGCCTGGGTTGGGGGTGACGAAAATGACCTGTTATTAGATCTTGGCACTGACTGTAGCTCCCTTGTGTGCCTTGGGGAGACACTTTGTTGTGAAGCCTCAATGAACTTACTGTAAAATGAGGATCATAGCGCTTGTCTGTGGGTGGGCAGAGTCAATATGAAACGTAGCAGCTGCCCAGTAAATGACCCTTTTTTTCTCCTTTCCCATGGCCACTTGCTGAGGATAAAAGGGCCTTACCATAGCCACCAGGTATATTTCAGAATGTCTGTCTTAACCCTTTCCTACTCCCCAGTACCACTTCCACCCCCCACCCCCCCCACCCCATGGCTACCACACCAAACCAGGGAGTGTTTGCTGAAACCACCTCTGATACCTGCCTTCATTCCACGGACCTGTTGGCTGCCGGNCCTACTTAACCCTTTCCTACTCCCCAGTCCCACTTCCCCCCCCCACCCCCCCCACCCCATGGCTACCACACCAAACCAGGGAGTGTTTGCTGAAACCACCTCTGATACCTGCCTTCATTCCACGGACCTGTTGGCTGCCGGCAGGAACTGCCCTCCTGGAAGCCAGAATGAGAAGGAGTGCAAAAGAGCAAGAGAGGTCTATCTGCGTCCACGGCAGGGGTACCAGGGAGGGGCTGGACTGGGCTGAAAGAGTGTGCTGAGAATTTGTTGGCTCATCCTTTGAAAACCTTTGAAAATTGCCCTAAAGGAATGAGAGCGGTGCCTCCCCCTTGTGGTTGGCGCGATCAGGTTTATGTTTATCAGACACTTTAGAACAGTGTTGGAGCCTGTGGTGCTCGGTATGTGTTCCCTCCCTGGCAGCTCTGCCTCAGCAATTCCACTTTGTTAAATATCCTAAGGAAATGACTAAGTGTTCACAGCATTTGTATGACAGGGTAAGAATTGGAAACAACCTAAATTTCCAACAATAGGGGGGATAGGCTATGATTCATTCAGGGGATGAAATAGAATGCTATCATATCATTCCAAGACAAAAAAATGTCATGATAAACTATTGAGTGAATAAACAAAGGCTACTAAACAATAGAGAATGGGTCCATTTTTTAAAGTAAACATTTGATTTGTTATCATTTTAAGTTTACAGAAAGATTCCAAAGATAGCACAGAGAGTTTCTGCATACACTTCACCTAGCTTCTCCGAATGTTAACATCTTACATAACCATGGTACATTTGTCAAAACGAAAAGATTAACGTGGGTACATTATTAGACTCTGACTTTATTTGGTTTTCACCAGTTTTTCCACTAATGTCCTTTTTTTCTGTTCCAGGATCCAACCCAATATATTACATTGCATTTAGGGTTTGTTTGTTTTTTTAAGTTTATACACACAGAAAAAGCATGGGAGGTTACAAATGAAAGTATTGTAACTGTGATCATAGCTGAGTGTTGAAACTATGGAGTTTTTAAAAAGCTTTCTTGAGTCTTCTAATTTTTATGTGTATAATTATCGCATACTTAAAAACAGAAAACTAATGCCTTCAGGCTGAGGTGGTGTCTCTCTGGTTACTCCTAGTATGGCTACGCTGTGTTGTGATTATTTATTCATTTGTCCTCTTTAGACTGACCTCAAAAGGAGGGGCTGTGTCTTCTTCATCTGCTTTTCCCCAGTCTTGCAGCTTGGGTAGGGGCACTGAATTCTGGTTGAATGAATGAGTAAAATCAAAGAATTTTATTGCTACCAACTCTCACAACTAGTCTTAACATTCTCTCAACTCAAGGAAACCCCAGGCTTATGTTTCTCTAGTTGGGTGACCCCTGCATTGGAACTGTTTTTAAAGTCTGCAGCCCCAGAGTTGACCCTAATGCCCATTACTGATTGAGTCACTGTGGGCAGAGTCATGGACTATGCTAAAGAGCCAGACCTAGGTCAGTTGACCAGGCATTTATACGGTGTCCAAAGAAAAGACAGAGTTCTATTGTTCAAGGGAGTGAGGTTGGATGTTAAGCAGGTTAAATAAAACATCAGAGTCAGGTCCCAAAGCAGTTCCTTAAATTCCTGATTCTTTCCACTAAACTATAAACTTGAGGAGGATAGGTCTACATCAATACTGTTTATTGTTAAATCCCTGACACCTAGCATAGAACTTGATATGTAGCAGGGGCCTAATCAATATGTAGTGAAGAAAATACATCTCTTTGTAAAAGTTTATTAATAGATAGTGTTTGAATCAGAATGATTTTAGTTGCAAATAACAGCAAACTGGCTTTGAAAAGGAAATTTGTTGGCTCATGCAGCTGAAAAGTCTAGTGGAGCCTGGTAGGCATGATTTGATCTATTTCTCTGCTAATCCCCTGGCTCTGTACTCAGGATCATCCTCAGGTTGGCTACTCTCATGACAGCAAAAGGACTGCAGCAGTTCCAGACCTCATATCTACACTCCATATCATCTGGAGCCAGAGAGAGAATCTGTATCCAAGAATTCCCAGCAGGATTCACTGTGGACTAAGATCACCTGTTGTTCAGTTGCTAAGTCATGTCCGACTCTGTGACCCCATGGACTGCAGCACACCAGGCTTCCCTGTCCTTCACTGTCTCCTGGAGTTTGCTCAAATTCATGTCCGTTGAGTCAGTGATGCTATCTAACCATCTCATCCTCTGCCACCCTCTTCTCCTTTTGCCTTTAATCTTTGCCAGCATCAGGGTCTTTTCCAATGAGTCAGCTCTTCGCATTTGATTAGCTTCTTCACAAAGATCATCTGATCACTTGTGAACTGGCCATTAGTGGGAGGGGTTATTTATTGGCTTAGCTTAGATCATGTGCCCTACCATTAGAACAAGTGCAGGAGGGAGCAGAATCAGCTTCCCTGAAATCATGTGGAACCCCAATGGAAACTGAGACTTTTGAGAAGGCAAAGCAATCTAGGTCCTGGAGAGGTAACAAACAGGCATCTGACTCGGTTGCTGAGTTGTGTGGCATAGACATAGGCTGCAAGAGTTAAGAGAAGGCAGTGAGTGAGGGCTGCAGCAGCCGGAGAAGGGAAGCTTCACGGAGGAGGAGAAGAGACTGAACTAATGTAGGCATTGGGGAGATGAACCATGTAGGCATTCGGGAGTAGTGGGCTGGGGGCAGTGAAGAGGAGGGAAGGACCTATTGTAAAGATGTCATGAGCATTTCCACGTGCCAGACTGCATGCTAACCCCTCTTTAGGCATTATCTCAATCAATCACCACAACAACCTGCAAGTTTAGTATCTTCATTGTCTCCATTTTACAGGTGAGAATCTGAAACCCAGAGGACACATGGTAATTTCTGACGTTGGGCCTTGGATCCAGCCTGTCTGGCTCTGGAGCCATGATGCTAGTGAGTGAAGAGGGCCGAGGGCCCCTGAGGCATGTGTGCACTAGTAGAGCGGCCTGACCTCAGAGATCATCATAGAGGTAGTTAAGAGTGTGAAGCGAGGCTCCAGAGTTTCATCTCCCAGGCTGTGTTCATGCTGTCTCCTCTACCTGGAATTCCTTCTCCCCATCCCTCTCTAAACCCTACTCCTTCACGGCCTGAGCCCCATAATACATTGTAACACCTAGCCCATGAGAACTGCATGAGACTGTGTTTTCACTAGACTTCTGTGAGCTCCTCACAAAAACTGCATTTCACCTTTGTATTTGGGGGGCTTGACACAGTGAACTGCCCTTTATGGTTGCCATGGTGACTTCCTCTTCTGAGGACTGGAGGGATATCAAAGACACAGATTGTTAGAGCCCTCAGCTTTACTTTATCTAATCCTCTCGCTTTATAGGAAAAGAAATAGGCCAGAGAAGTTGGGACTTTCCCAAGCAACCAGTTGAGTCTAGAACCCAGGAATCTGGGATTCCAAAACGATATGGCTTGAAGAGCATTATTAGCTCTGGAGCCAGATTGAACTCAGATCCTAGTTTCTCTGTGCCAGGCTGTGTGACCTGGGCAAGTCACTTAACCTCTCTGAGCTTCATTTCCCTCAGCTGTGTAGTGGGGTTATAATGGAGCCTCCTCCCAGGGCTGTTGTGAGAAATAGTTCTTTTGAGTTTCCAGAACAGAACCTGCCACATTAATGATTCTGCAGGAAATGCAGGCTTTCGTCATTCAAGTTATGATCTGTAAGACACGGTGACACCACCCCACCCCCCCCCAGCAGGGCCTTCAGAATCCTCCTGTCCACATCCCAGCCCACACATCTCCCCTTCAGAACAGCTGAGAGACCAAATGGAAGTCGCTGTGATGACTTTGGGGTGGGGGTGGGCCAGAGTCCCCTCCTCTGAGATACTGGCTTGGGCTCATATGACTCCCTTGGAGGTCAGAGCCCCACCCGTTGCTGCCCCACTGGCTTGAGGCCACCAAGGCCGGGCCCTGAGACTCCCTGCTTCTGCCTCAGGCTGGCACAGGTGTGGAGCTGCAGTGTGGTCCCTCACATGCTCTGTGCCAGACCAAGAGAGCAGCAGGAATAACAGATAGCCCTGGGCAGACACCCAGAATGCAAGGCCCTTTGTCTCTGGGGTGGAGATGCTCCCAGGGCCAGATGGCACAATCACACAACTGGGCCCCCCTCATCCAAAAGATATACTAGGTCATCCCCTTTTGAGAGCTGCCACCCAAACCCTGCTCCTGCTCATATGAGCCCCTGACTTCCCACCTTCTGCATCTCCCTGGCTGGGGGATGGCGGACAAGTCACTTTAGTCCTGTGTGGTTTGGCTTTCTCCTCTGTACTGTGGGGACAGTGATGCCTTCTTCAGAATTAAACAGAATCCCATATGTGAGAGTGTCCCATGCTAGGTCTTCACACAGCAGGTGCTCAATATATATTTCTCCCCTCCTCGCTCAGCTGTGCCATTGTCCGGGCAGCAGGGATCAGAACCGAGGCATGATGCCTTTGAAAGTTCACCAAGCTCTGACCACAGCTGTCTGAAATCATACCTTCTGTTCCCACTGGATGGATTCCCAACACCTGGGCTTGGTCCTGGTTCTGCCCCTTACTAGGCAGCTTTTATTAATATGTATAATTCACATTCTATGAGCCTCGATTTCCTCATCTGCAAAATAAACACATTTATTAATTCAATATATTTACTCTTTGTACTGGGCTCTGGGCACCAAGAAACAAATGAGATTGCTTGCTTTCAAGAACCTCCAGGTCTAGTAGGGGAGACAGACGTAAAATCAGAGACATGTGGAGGGAGCGGTAAGAGCACAGCAGGGGGTGACCAGCTTAGCCTAGGTGGATCTGGGAAGACCTCAGAGGAAGGGACATCTGAGCCACACCTTGAAAGATGAGTGGAAATTTTCCAGGCAGCCATGGGGGATAGATTTTGTGTCAAACGTGTTTTATTAATTGGGCTGTCTGGCCCTGCTAGCTCCTACCTCAGCCCACCTTGCTCACAGAGGAAACAAAGAAATGCACTAGAAACTCATCTCCAGGCCAAGAGCTCCTAGAACAAGGGGCAAGGGAGGCATAGCCACCTGCAGGGCAAAATCTAGACTCACCAGCCTGCTACGCAGAGGCCCATTCACCTTCATAGCCCCTTTGTATTTCACACTCTGGCACAAGAGGTTCCTGAGATCAACATCAACCTGTCTCTCCTCCTTGAGTCCCCTCCCTCTCCACACCGACCTGGCAACCTCCAGTTCATCTCCTGGAAACGTGATTGGGCCCACAAGCCACCTGGACACCTTTTTATTTATAAATACATGGACTCAACCTACCTCTGCAAATGACTGAGGATCCTTCAAAGACAAAAAGTAGGTCTACTTTTTGTGTCCAGCACAGGATTGACCCTTCCAGTGTCCAGCATAGGATCGACCCAGGGCTGCATTTCTCGGTGGTTGGTTCAAAGTCCACTTCTTCAGCCAACATTGGGCTTCTGCCTCTGGCCTACTGGCCCTGAGCAAGGCATAGAGGATGCAGGAAGCACAGGGTACTATCCAGGGGGAAACACACGTTAACAGGTAATTACAGCATTGGGTGATATGGTGGGAAAACAAGTGAGAGCAATTATAGGTTTCCCTTGATATACTGAAATCGGGGCTTTCCACTGCAACCTTTCATAAGCCAAAATGGCATAAGGCAAAGAAGCAGTTATCTCAGGACAAAAGGACGCACAAAATAGAGCACAGATGCTCACAGACCCAGTTGAAAGCTATGGCAGCTTGATGCTGAGACGCTGAGCGGGGTTCCCGGGGAAGGAGCTTCGCCGTGCCACTCTCTGCTCTGCTCTGGGTGCCCACTGCCTCTACAGCTGGCTGCAGAACAATCGCTGAATGCTGTTTTTGCTTTTTGCCTTGTTTTGTAAAAGTGAAAACCCCCTTCGGATTCCTCTTGGTTAGCAAAAACAGGTACTAATGTGGGTCTTCTATAAACACAAAGTGGCGGAAAGCAAACTTTTGAAAAGCAGGGGATACCTGTGACTTTGGGTGCACTGGAGAAGACTTGCAGTAGCCAACATGAAGCTGGGCCTTGAAAGCAAAGCAGGAGTTTGCTGGGTGGTGAGAGAAGGAAAAACGTATACAAGGCACAGAGGCATGAAAAAGGATAGCAGGCTCCAGGGACAGCAAAGTATTCTTCATGGCTGGAGCCTGAGGGGAATGGCTAGTGGCGGGGGGTGGGATGGGAGGGGTGAATATGGGAGATGAGGCCAGGGAGGCAGGCAGGCGCTAAGGAGCAGCAGGCCTCACCCTCATGTCAAGGAGTTTAGACACATACACATCCTAGAGCCAGTTATTGAAGATCTTCAAACACGAACAGAGTGACATGGTCAGTTTGAGGGATTCTGTTCTTTAGGCCCCGCAGTGAGGCATTCGAGATCTTAGTTCCCTGACTAGGGATCAAACCTGGGCCCCCTGCACTGAGAGCGTGGAGCCTTAACCACTGTGCCCCAGCCAGGAAAGTCCCAGTTTGTGTTTTAATGTAGAGGGGAGAGGGCATATAGAAGCCCGGGAGGAAGCTGCTCTGTTGGTCCAGGGATTTGGACCACTCAATACTGTTAACACTCAGTCATCACTCTGTTTGGCTCCATTCTAATTACCTTATACAGATCCCATTCTCCCAGGACCCTCTTTCAAAGACTGAAAAGCTGAGGTGTAAAGAAGTTAAGTACCTTGCTTTGCTTGGTAAGTGGTGAAGCCTGGATTTGCACCCCGGTGGCACACTTCAGGGCCTGTGCTTCCAGTTTCTGTGCTATATGGGTTCTCACTGGCATCACAGCAATAGTAATAATGCTATGCTAATGAGGTTTGCCCAGTGCATATTCAACTTTGGACTCTTACCTCAGGTTTAATCAAGTTCTAATCAGGCCGGCAAGGAGGATACTGTCCAGCCAAGGCCATCCCCAGAGCCCAGAGTCCAGTGGAGACACTGCTCCGGGCCTTGCTATATCCAAGCCACTCAGAGGGAAGTGACCTGGCCACCTCCCCAAACTGCTGACAGTGACCTTTGGCAGAGGCATGCAGAGCCTCGTGCTGCAGTTGGCTGACAGCCCAGCCAGAATGGCTGAGCCAGTGTGGCCTGGGCAGCTGCAGGACCTGGGCCCCAGGGGCCTCCAGACAGCCTGGCTTAAAGCCAGGACACTGCAAGGCTGCTAAAGCCCATAGCTTGGGACCCAGCATTAGGAGCCCCAGCTTGGTCACTGATGTGCTATGGAATCTTAGGCAAATCCCTACCCCTCCATGGGCCTCAGTTTCCTAGAAGGTGAATGAGTAAAACTTGCCCCTGCCCTTGTCCTTCCTTCCTCACGTGGCCTGTGATGGGCAGGGCACTGGGAGTACCACAGAGTCATCTCTCCTGCCAGGAAAGCTGACCCTCACGTTAACTTAGAATTTCTCCTTAGTGCCAGGCCCTATGCTCTGTACTGAGGCCACAGAGCAGGTCTGAGCTGACTCCTGCCTCCAAGCGGTTCCCAGTTAGTTGTGGGACTGGGGGACAGACAATAAAGTCAATTACAGCCCAGTGTGTTAGGTACTGTATTGCACAGAGAGAAGGATACCTAAGGGGATCTGGGGGGCTCCAAGGAGGGAGCAGCTGACTCTGCCCGCAGAGACCTGGAGGGCCTCCAAATAAGAACAGGGAACTACACTGTGTCTTGCATCTTCCAGGCCGAGAAGGGGGTGGGGTTCGTTCTTATTGAGGCAACAACCTGTCCAAAAGCCTGGAGGCTTTGAGGAAAAGGTGAACATCACGTGGCAGGTAGTGGGGAGGGAAGTGTGTATGTGTTCAAGGAAATGGGCCTGAAGAGGCAAGTGGGAGGCAGAACGGGGCTGCACTGAGTCCCAGGCTGCCAAGGCACAGCTGAAGGCTCCTCGGCCAAAAGGAGCAGAGCCCACACACAGGCCTCGTGGGCAGCTGGGAGGGAGCCTCTGGAGCCCCAGGCCAGGTTCTAGGACTCAGAACTCTGGGGCTCTGGTCGGTTCCTCCTCCCTTCCAAGGCCAAAAGTCACCCTGCCCTCCTGTTCAGGGCACTCCATCCCCTCCAATCTCAGACAAAGCTCTTCACAGAGCAGCCCAGTTATCTCAAGCTCCTTATCCTTGGGAGCTTCATCCTCTATCTTCTAGGTTTCCTCGGCGTCCAGTGAGGCAGCTGAGGCTCAAAGCCGCCAGGTGATGCAGAAACGGTTAAGCACCTGTGGGTCAGTCCCCATGTTAATCTCTGGAGAAGGGGCCAGACAGGAGCTCACAGTCTGGAACAAATGCTAAATAGGAGAGTGTGCTGATAATTAATTATTTACTGTTGTTTTGGTTGTTTAGAAAAACACATCAGCCATAAAAAAAAGAATGAAAATAATCCCATTTGTAGCAACATGGACGCACCTAGAAATTGCTATATGAAGTGAAGTAAGTCAGAGAAAGACAATTATCATATAACATCCACTTATACATAGAATCTTTAAAAACGAGGCAAATGAACTTATTTACAAAACAGAAGTTGAGTCACAGATGTAGAAAACAAATCTGTGGTTACCAGAGGGGAAAGGAAGGGAGGCACAAATTGGGACATCGGGACTGACATACACACACTACTATATATAGAACAGATAACTAATAAAAACCTACTGAATAACACAGGGAACTCTTCAATATTCTGCAGTGACCTATATGGGAACAGAACCTTAAAAAAAAGTGGATATACCTGTATGTATAACTGACTCATTTTGCTAGACAACAGAAACTAATGCAATATTGTAAAGCAACCATAATCCAATTTAAGAAATTAATTCAAGGGTGGGATGGGCAGGGGGAAGAAGGCTCGAGAGGAAGGGGATATATATAATTACGACTGATTTGAGTTGTCCTATGGCAGAAATCAACACAACACTGTAAGGCAATTCTCCTCTGATTGAAAAAACATAATGAAAAAATTTTTGCAACAAAAGATAATAAAATTAATTCAAAATTAAAAAAATAAATTAATAAATAGATGAAAAATACATGTAGCTGGAGAACTTTATAAGAGGGAGCTGACCTCAACCAGGCAGACAGAGAAGGCATTCCTGAGGAGGTCACGTTGCCGTCTGAGCCTGAGGATGCAGAATTGCTGGCTTACTCACTGAAGCAGGAGTGCGGAGAATGTTACCAAGTCCCAAATGACTTGTCCCAGGTCCTCCGTTCACAAAGGGGATTTGACTCCAGGTCCACTGCCTCACAGTCCTCCTCCCATCAGGATTTTTCTCAAATTATTCAGATGTCACCGGTAAAGAATTTCCATATCTTTGATCTTGCTGGATCCTCCCTGAGGCAGGGCCCACCTGCCCATTTAGAGGCAAGCTGAAACCTAGAAGTCCAAGTGACTCACTTGGACTTGTGTCCAAGTCCACACAGCGAGTCAGATCTAGGGCAAGAACCCACACGTCTGGGCTCTGAGATACCCGATGAGATCATGGAGGAAATTCGATACTGTCTTTCCCAGCTTTGCCTTGCACCAGACCATCCCTGGAATGACAGACACCCAAGGGGCTTTCCTGGAAAACAACTTCCTTGAGGGACATGAGAGCTGCTAAGAAATATTTTGAGCTCTGGGGCAGCCCCATGCTAAGCCCATGTTCCTGGGCTTAGTGTGCCCAGTAACTTCCCTTACTGGTAGCCCTGAGCTCAGAGCAAACACTTGGACCATGATTCTTTCTGCCCTTGATATTTAAAACGGAACTGCTGCTGAATGAAATGGAATGTAAGCAAGGGCTGGATAGGCCTCTAGGGCACGCAGGCACCTAGAGAAAGACCTGTAAACCATAGGAAGCTCTAAGCCCCCGAGCCCAGGGCCCTCAAGCCCTGAAGAGGGATGGGTATCTTTGGAGCCCAAGGGGATATCATCCCCATTCAGGGGCCTCTGGGTCCCAGTGGGAAGACCTCTAGACCATTACAGATGGATCTTTTGGGGGTTTTAATGACGAGTCTTTGAATACTGTGGACCCTGGTGATGGGGTTCAAACAATAACAGATCACTTGTCAGAATCATGGTTACAGTTGAGTGTTCGCATATATTTCTGTGTATCTATGGCATTGCTTCAATTCTTTTCATCCCCAGAGCACACACTTCTTGATGGTCTTCTGCTCCACGCTGGCCCTCAGAGCTTCATTTTATGGTGCCAAAGAGACTGAAGATGGAGAAATTAAATCCAAACCCCCTTAGAGAAGGACATGTCTGGAATCAGACCTTATCCTGTCCTGGGGCCTCCATCTGCCCTTGCACCCTCCCTCCCCCACCATCCAACTGGCCCTGCCTTTCCAACTCCTGCTGAGCAGCAGGACTTAGAAGCCAAATAACCAGCCCCTACTGCCTACTCCTTTCTGAAAAAGTCTTGTCTGGGGAGGTGGGATGAACTGGAGACCTTCATCCTGACTCTGCCTCCTTCCCTGCTTTGCTAGGAGTTTAAGTGAAATTGTGGGTCTAGGACCTCCCTGGTAGTCCAGTGGCTAAGAAGCTGCATTCCAGATGCAGGGGACCTGGGTCCAATCCCTGGTCAGGGAACTAGATCCCACATGCCACAACTAAAGATCCTGCATGCTGCAACGAAGACCCAACACAGCCAAATAAATAAGTAAAATCATGGATCTGAAAGTACTTGGTAAACTGAAAAACATTGAACTGACACAAACAAGGGGAAAACACCACTCTGTTTGGTACAGAGATGAGTGGTTTAACATCATGCCTCTGAGGGGCTCACAGTCTGGGTAGACAGACACACAGATCAACATGGCATGGTTAGCGTGACGGCCACAGGGTGTGCCGGGCGCTGTGAGGGTACAGACAACTCCTAAGGGAGCAAGAGAAGGTCTTGAGAGGAGGACACCTTGGAGATGGGCCCTGAGGGAGGTGTGAGAGTTTACCAAGCAGACAAAAGAGAAGTTGTGCATTTCAAAGGCAGGAACAGCTGGTGCAAAGGCAGGGGGCCTGGAGAAGGAATGGCATCCAGCTAGAGCCAGAGAGTCCAGTCAGGGATTGGCAAATGAGTCTTGGCAAGGCAGTCAGTTCAGTTCAGTTCAGTTCAGTTCAGTTCAGTCACTCAGTCGTGTCTGACTCTGCAACCCCATGAACTGCAGCACACCAGGCCTCCCTGTCCATCATGAACTTCCGGAGTTGACTCAAACTCATGTCTATCAAGTCGGTGATGCCATTCAGCCATCTCATCCTCTGTCGTTCCCTTCTCCTCCTGCCCCCAATCCCTCCCAGCATCAGGGTCTTTTCCAATGAGTCAACTCTTTGCATGAGGTGGCCAAAGTATTGGAGTTTCAGCTTCAGCATCAGTCCTTCCGATGAACACCTAAGACTGATCTCCTTTAGGATGGACTGGTTGGATCTCCTTGCAGTCCAAGGAAGTCACAGCAGGGCAAAGAGTGCTGAAAGGCTTACCAAGAAGATTTGGAGTTCTTTTCAGTAAACAACAAAACTTCTAAAGTAGGGAAGTGGTACTTAAGCAAGAAATGATTATTTTGATTCTTCACAAGTTTCAAAATAGAGACTTAGAGTGAGGAAGCAAATTGCTCAAAGCCAGGAAAACAGAACTAATAGGAGATATGTATATTGCCACACATATTTTTATATGTAAATATTTATACTTATATCTATAAAAGATTTATTATAAGTATATATATACACACACACACACACACACACATATATGGGGCTTCCTGGGTGGTACTAGTTGTAAAGAATCCACCTGCCAATGCAGGAGATATAAAGAGATGCAAGTTCAATCCCTGGGTAGGGAAGATCTCCTGGAGGAGGGCATAGCAACCCACTCCAGAATTCTTGCCTGGAGAATCTCATGGACAGAGGAACCTGGTGGGCTACAGTCCATGGGGTCACAAAGAATCANGCAGGAGATATAAAGAGATGCAAGTTCAATCCCTGGGTAGGGAAGATCTCCTGGAGGAGGGCATAGCAACCCACTCCAGAATTCTTGCCTGGAGAATCTCATGGACAGAGGAACCTGGTGGGCTACAGTCCATGGGGTCACAAAGAATCAGACACTACTGAAGTGACTTAGCACACACAGGCACATATAGAAGACTATTTTTTATTAAGAATTGGCTTGTGCAGTTATGGAGGCCAGCAAGTCCCAGGATCTGCAGGGTGAATCAGCAAACTGGAGGCCCAGGGAAGCTAATGGCTTAGTTCTAGTCCAAGTCGGGAGCTATCTGGACACCCTGTGATCCAGTCAAATTGGCACATAAAGTTATCACAGCCTCACAGCTAAATAGTGGTAGGGCTCCGGTTCGATCCCAGGACTATCTGACTCGAGATTCCATTGCTGCAGCAGCCTCTGGGCAGAGATCCAGGGCTCTCCTGATCTCCAGCCTCATGCCAGCTGGAAAGAAGCAGCCAGTTACCAGCTAGGTCAGGCCATGGGCCAGCCAGAGATAACCAAACGGGGCTTGGGGAAAGACTAGGCAACAGCTTCTCTGTTTTAGGCAGGGCTTTACAAAGGGTTCTACGCCCTCTTGGGCGACCAGGTGAGGGCAAGGAGGCTGAGGTCCAAAGGAACTGGCCAGCAGGAGCAGGACCTCCTCTGCTCCCAGCAGATGTCTAAACAGCTGTGCCTCTGTCTCCCTTCCCACCCCCTGCTCCCTGACCTAGAGAGTCATTGCTTTCAAGACTGTTGGAACTGGAAAAGCCCCCAATCTCCCTTTCTTCAAATCAGTTCCACACCGTTATGCAGACGGCAAAACAGAGATCCAACGGGCTTCCCCACTGAGCCAATTCAGTTCTTGTCAACCCATGTTTATAGGTCTCACTGTGTTCTACCGTGTAGGGGCTCAGATGGTAAAGGAAGAGAAGAGGCAAGTCCAAGAGAGTGGTTACATGACTCTCTCCCCACCAGCCTGGAAACCTTAAGGAATAAAGATGGACTCACCTCTGTGCCTCCAAAGTGGGCCCAGGCCCTAGCATAGAAAACGTTTCTGTGCCGGCTATTCAGTAATGTCCTGGGGTACCTATTAGAGACACAGAGAACAGAATCTTCATGGGCTAGGGCTGGTATAAAGGTGGGGGGTGAGAGAAAAGAAGTTGAAGATAAAACATGACAGATTCCAGGCTTCAGCTCCTGGGTACGTGGGGGTATCCTTCTCTAATTTGAAGGACAGCTGGAAGAAGTGCAAATCTAAAGGGAAAATGAGAAGCCCAGCGGGGACCCTGAAATTATGAGTAAAGGTCTGGAGAAGGAGAAGTAAAAGGTTTGTTTGGGGAAGGCTGTTGGTATGTCTTGGAGAGCAGGAAGAATTAGGTATGAGTGGTAGGAGGTTTGGAATGGAGGCTGAGATTGGTCCTTGATTCTTTTCTGGCAGTGGAGAGCCACTGCAGGTCTGTAACAGATCCTCAGAGAGATGATTCCAGAAGTCACTTCCAGGACCTTCCCTGGTGGTGCAGTGGCTAAGACTCCAAGCTCCCAATGCAGGGTGCTTGGGTTCAATCCGGGAAGCTAGATCCCACATGCTGTAACTAAGAAAGCATTCGCATGCCACAACAAAGATAAAAAAAGATTATACATGCTGCAACTAAGAACCGGTATAGCCAAATATATAAGTTTTTAATTCTTAAAAACAAAAAAGGTCACTCCCAGCAAGCACCATGGAAACAGCACTGCCAGATTCCCCAGGGAGTAGGGGAGATGAAGCCAGACTCTGCCCACATCAGTGTCCACTTTCTTCCCTGTTCACCATATTTACCCCTCCCCACTCTGAGGGGAGGGGTAAATGCCCAATGGGCCGATGAAGAAATTAAGACACAGGGAAGTGAAATGTGTGTGTGGGGTCACAGCTGGGAAGAGAATCACTTGGAGCCCATCTGCTTCCTACCTTACAGAGAAAGAATAAGAGGCCCAGAGGGGAAGGTCCCCATTTTGCCCATGAGGAAGTAGAAACACAGGAAGGTTGGGTCTTTTCCAAGCTATTCAGTAAATAGTGATCAAGCCCTCCAAACATCCTGAGTGTTTTTTCATCTCTCCACAGAACTGAGCCTTTCTACATTCCTCAAGCCCAGAGTTTCCAAAATACTTGTCTTGGCCACTGTACCTTTGGTTCAAGATGATGCCACTGCGGAACCAGATGCAACTTAACTCCGCAGACTGAGACCCAGGGAGGAAACAACCTCCCGTCACCCAGAAAATCAGAGTCTAAGGTCAACAGCTATTTCCCTAGGCTGTCCCATAGAGTGGCAGGATAGAGGCTCGAGGGGTGGTGGGAGCAGCCTCTGGGTGACCGTGGGAAACGTCTCTGGGGAAACGAAGATTCTGAGGCCCAGAGATGGCAAGGGGCTGGCCCCAAGCTCCGTCAGCTGAGATCTACTGTTGTCCCACTTCAGCAACTGGTGAACACCAGGTACTTTCTGGCGGTGAGGAGGATGGGCCCGGCCCCCACGCTCACCCCACATCCCACCATGAGAGCGCACCAGGAGCGAGGGGCTTTCCACCCAGATCCTTGAGAGAAGTTGCTCCATCATCCTGTCTCACCACAACCATTTCCTTCTCTAAAATCTCCCTTCCCCACAGGCCCTGAGGCCAGCCAGGCCCTTCTCAACACAGAGGGACTAGCTTCTCAGGGTGAAGCCACGCTGGGCTCAGGAATGTCCCAGGAGGCCCTCTTACCTCCCCCACGGCCACAGAGGGTGTGTGCCAGGTTGGCCCCAGGCTGGGCCCGGCCTGAAGCTAGCCCCTCTCTGAGAGGAAGTGTCACACACTCCCACNCTCAGGGTGAAGCCACGCTGGGCTCAGGAATGTCCCAGGAGGCCCTCTTACCTCCCCCACGGCCACAGAGGGTGTGTGCCAGGTTGGCCCCAGGCTGGGCCCGGCCTGAAGCTAGCCCCTCTCTGAGAGGAAGTGTCACACACTCCCACTGTTGCAAAGCTCTCACACAAAGAGCTCACTTCATCCTCACAGCCAGCCCGCGGGGCGGAACAGTTATTACTAATGGCCCTTTTCCAGGTAAGGAAAGTGAAAGCAGGAAAGATCTCTGAGTAATGACGACTTTTCCGTCTGACTGAGCAATTTGTTCCTCCTAAGGGTCTGCTGATTAGTGTATCAGCAGAGTATCAGGTTCTGAATTTTGTTTAGCTTTCGCAGACTTTTTTGGAAGTTGCCTGTGAAACAGCCAAGCCTCACCCGTCGTTTCCAAAGCGGAAGCCCCCAGAAGCCCCCGGGATTGGGGAAACCGGAGCAGGAAAGGAGATTTGACTTAGCAAAGTTCACACACGGCAAGTGAACTAACTGGCTGGGATCGTACTTGGCGGTGGGAAGCACCTGCCAGGCTTGTACCCTGACACCTGGGCTGCCGCCTGCCGCCTCCCATCCCTAAGGCCTCAGCTTCTCGATCCTTCCAGAGCTCACGCCTCCGGTGGGGCCGCAGACTGTGGGAGCCAGGTGTGCTGAAACCCGTCGACCTCTGTGAGTGGAAAGATTCCGACCCCACCCTCTTTGGGCGCCGGCAGCTCCTTCAGTCCCCGCTGGCCTCCCTGATCCTTCCAGCCCTGCCCACGCCCCGCCCCCTATACGCCAAACACCTGAGACTTGAAAGGCTCCACCTCCAGCGATGCGACAGGTGTAATGGGCGGGGCCAGGCCGAAGCTCTGCCCCTTTACCTGCGGAGGCCCACCTTGGGAAACGAAAGGTTCTCTCCCCCTAGAAGAAAGAACGTCTGGCTGGTAGGTGTCGCCAGCAGTTCTGACTCACACACTCATCCATTCTTTCATTCAACCTCCCTGAAGTTTATTCATGCACTTCGTCGTCAAATTCTTAACCCCCTTCTAATTCTCTCACTAGACTCTTCCGGACACCCAAACTGGGTCACGCCTTTTTCTGAACCCCGGGGACACAGAAATGCACAAGGTGGACACAATCTCTGACCTGGAGGAGTTTAGTAGTGCGAGGGGCACAGCAGCGTGTGTCTGGTACTGTAAAGGATGGGCGCAAGGCAGCAAGGAAACAGTGAAGAAGCGTCGCGTGTGAGAGCATCCAGGCAAGGCGAGGAGTGGTGTCCCACCTGGATCAGGAAGGGAGCAACAACTGGCCAGGTGGAGTTAGCAACAGTGACAACCCAAGCACAAGCTCTTTGCAGTCTCTTACTGTGCGCTTTGGCTTCCCTGGTGGCTCAGCGGTAAAGAATCCGCCTGCCGACACAGAAGACGGGAGTTTGATCCCTGGATGGGGAAGATCCATCCCCTGAAGAAGGAAATGGCCACCCACTCTAGTATTTTTGTCTGGGAGATCCAATAGACAGAGGATCCTGGTGGGATGCAGTCCGTGGGGTTGCAAAAGAGTGGGACACAACTTAGCAACTGAAACAACTATGTGCCTTATTTCCATTAATTTTCATCTTTATCACAATCCTGGGAAGTAGAGATTATCACCTTCATTTTACAGATGAGAAAATTGAGGCTTCAAGAGATTAAATCAGTGTTGTATGAAAGGAGAGAAGGTTAGCACTTCCCTTGACAAGGATGGAAGAGGCTCTCCGGCCTGACAACACACATACGGTTAAGGCATTGCCACCTACTTCGTGGCATCTAACCACTGTTTTTCACCCATGGCGGATTCATGTTGATGTATGGCAAAATCAATACAATATTGTAAAGTAATTAGCCTCCAATTAAAATAAATAATTTTTTTAAAAAAATTTAAAAAATCAAACTACCAAAAAAAAAAAAAGTTTAAATCAATTGTCCAAAGTGATACAACCAATAAATAAAAAACCCAGAATCTGAGCCAGGTCCATTTCTGGACCTAGATTTAAGTTTAAAAATACAGAATATTAAACATAAAGGCCTGGAGGCTATATCAAAAATATTAGCAATGGTAGTCTCTGGGAGATGAGTTTATATTATTATACATTTGAATCATGTATGAGATGAGATATCTATATATGTTAGAATTCACAATTTCCCTATGGTAGATTAGTTTTGCTTTCTCCAATTCTTTTTTCTTTCTCTCAAAATGGAAATTGCTTGACAGTGGTGTTTTTCCCTTGGTTACAAAAATATAGGGTCTTTTTTCAAAATCAGCCCATTTAAAAATAATCATTTCCAGTGATTATTTCCCTCTGTGTTTTCCTAACTTACTGTATCAAGCATATATTACTTTTGTAATTCGAAAGCAAATGCTATTTTTAAGAAATGAATTGCACACATCGAGGACTGAGTGATCCGAACAAGTAGAGCTCAGACAGTTCCTGAGAAAAAGGCTTGGGGGTTTTGGTTGACCTCAGACCAGAGTGAGTCATCCCAGTAAAGTAGCTGCCAAATGCAGGGCAGACAAGTAGAATCGCGGGTCCCAGACTGGAGAAGGAAACCTCCCTTGCGCCTCAGGGCTGTCAGACTTTAGGTGGGCTGGAGAGAACCTAAGTGCCGTTGAAGGACCTTGGAAAAGAGGCATCTGGGGAGAGGTCTTCACAATACACGTACAGTTGGCATGCAGGTATGGGCAGGGTGACCAAGGGGGCTTAACTTGTCTGGAAAAATAGTGAGCAAGGAGAGGGTAGAAGCCCATCTCACTAATTAACCACATTAGGAGACCTCCCTCATGTTTGTAGAATAGGAGTAGGAAGAGATACATCCCCAACTCAGTATCTCAGAGGGAATGTGCTGGAACTATTAACAATAGTGATAACAATAATGAGAATTGGTGTATGCCAGACTCTGTATGCCTAGCACATTGTAGGTAATAAATTATAATATATGTAATTATATACAATATATAATACTAATTATGTTGATTGTTATATATAATACATGGTATGTTATATAACTGGAACTTCCCAGGTGGCTCAGTGGTAAAAGAATGCTCCTGCAATATAGGAGATGCAGGTTTGATCCCTGGATGGGAAATATCCCCTGGAGAAGGAAACGGCAATCCACTCCAGTATTCTTGCCTGGGAAATCCCATGGACAGAGGAGCCTGGCAGGCTACAGTCCAAAGGGTCACACAGAGTCAGACACGACTGAAGCAACTTAACACGTACACAAGTGTGTGTGTGTGTGTGTGTGTGTGTGTGTGTGTGTGTGTAGTTAGGCATAAAGAGCCTGGTTGGTATATATATATATCAGTGGCTTTCAAATTCAGTCTATACTAGAGTCCTCCAGAAGGCCTCTTGCAACATAGACTGCTGGGTCCCACTCCAAGAGTCTCAGATTCAGCATGTCAGGAGTGGGGCTAATTCACAGGTGATTAAATGTGGCTGGTCTGGGAACCACACTTTGAGAACCACAATATACTTTATCTTATTATTTGTCACAACCACCTTGCAGTAGAGATTCTGTTATTATCCCCTTTTTACAGATCAAAAAACAAACAAAACACATCATCTGAGGTTCCTCACAGAGGCAAAATTACTGTTTACAGCTAGTAAGTGGCAGAACCTAGATTTGAATCTAGGCTTTTCTGATTCCAAAGTTCATGCTTAACAAAAACAATCAGTTTTTTTTTCAATTAATTGATAAGTAGAAATCGAGATTGCATTGTTTGAAATTAATACAACATTGTAAATCAACTGTACTTCAATAAAATTTTTAAAAAGATTCTATGGTTTGGTAACAAACTTGTAAATTGTTCCTTGGAGTTATCAAAAAATGTCAAAATTTTGATCCCCAGAAGAAGCTGGACAGGAGTTACCAGTGTTTCAGAGATACAGAAAGAACAATGCCTTGAGGGAGGAAGAGGGACTTTGGATGTACCTTGTCCAGGTTTTCTCAGTTCTTACAGTTTCAGGATCTTGTGCTGTGGGATCTCTGCTAGAGCAGTTGTTCTTCCTTTTCTTAGGATGCAATTTACCAAATGTGCATTGACCATCTTGTTCAACTGAGCAGGGTAGGCTGAATGATGGCCACCAATGATATCAGGTCCTAAACCCCAGAAGCTATGAATGTTACCTTATATGGCAAAAGGAACTTTACAGATATGTTTATATAAAGAATCTTAGACCTAAATAGACATTTCTCCAAAGAAGACATACAGATGGCCAATAAACACATAAAAAAATGTTCAACATCACTCATTATTGAGAGATGCAAATCAAAACTACAGTGAGGTATTACCTCACACTCTTCAGAATGGCCATCATAAAAAAAAAAAATCTACAAACAAAAAATGCTGGAGAGGATGGGGAAAAAAGGGAACCCTCTTGCCCTGTTGGTGGGAATGTAAACTGATACAGCCACTATGGAGAACAATATGGTGATTCTTTAAAAAACTAGGAATAAAACTACTATATGATTCAGCAACCCCACTACTGGGCACTTAACCTAAGAAAATCATAATTCAAAAAAACACATTTAATACTTAGGAATAAATCTACCTGAAGAAACAAAAAACCTATATATAGAAAATGATAAAACACTGATGAAAGAAATCAAATATGACACAAATAGATGGAGAAATATACCATGTTCATGGATTGGAAGAATTAATATAGTGAAAATGGGTATACTACCCAAAGCAATCTACAGATTCAATGCAATCCCTATCAAGTTACCAATGGTATTTTTCACAGAACTAGAACAAATAATTTCACAATTTGTATGGAAATATAAAAAAATCTCAAATAGCCAAAGCAATCTTGAGAAAGAAGAATGGAACTGGAGGAATCAACCTGCCTTACTTCAGACTATACCACAAAGTTACAGTCATCAAGACAGTATAGTACTGGCACAAAGACAGAAATATAAATCAATGGAACAAAATAGAAAGCTCAGAGATAAATCCACTCACCTCTGGACAACTTATCTTTGACAAAGGAGGCAAAAACATACAATGGAGAAAAGACAATCTCTTTAACAAGTGGTGCTGGGAAAACTGGTCAACCACCTGTAAAAAAATAAAACTAGAACACTTTCTAACACCACACACAAAAATAAACTCAAAATGGATTAGAGATCTAAATGTAAGACCAGAAACTATAAAACTCCTATAGGAAAACATAGGCAAAACACTCTGACATAAATCACAGCAAGATCCTCTATGACCTACCTCCCAGAGTAATGGAAATAAAAGCAAAAATAAACAAACGGCACCTAATTAAACTTAAAAGCTTTTGCACAACAAAGGAATCTATAAGCAAAGTGAAAAGACAGCTTTCAGAATGAGAGAAAATAATAGCAAATGAAGCAACTGACAAAGAATTAATCTCAAAAATATAAAAGTAGTTCATGCAGATCAATACCAGAAAAATAAATGACCCAATCAAAAAATGGGCCAAAGAACTAAACAGACATTTCTCCAAAGAAAACATATAGATGGCTAACAAACACATGAAAAGATGTTCAACATCACTCATTGTCAGAGAAATGCAAATCAAAACCACATTGAGGTACCATCTCATGCCAGTCAGAATGGCTGCTATTAAAAAGTCTACAAACAATAAATGCTGGAGAGGGTGTGAAGAAATGAGAACCCTCTTACACTGTTGGTGTTACAGCAGCCACTATGGAGAACAGTGTGGAGATTCCTTAAAAAACTGGAAATAGAACTGCCATAAGACCCAGAAATCCCACTGCTGGGCTTACACACCAAGGAAACCAGAATTGAAAGAGACACGTGTACCCCAATGTCCATTGCAGCACTGTTTACAATAGCTAGGACATGGAAGCAACCTAGATGTCCATTGGAAGATGAATGGATAAGAAAGCTGTGGTACATATACACAGTGCAATATCTGTCTCTTANCACACCAAGGAAACCAGAATTGAAAGAGACACGTGTACCCCAATGTCCATTGCAGCACTGTTTACAATAGCTAGGACATGGAAGCAACCTAGATGTCCACTGGAAGATGAATGGATAAGAAAGCTGTGGTACATATACACAGTGCAATATTACTCAGCTATTAAAAAGAATGCACTGGAATCAGTTCTAATGAGGTGGATGAAACTGGAGCCTATTATACAGAGTGAAGTAAGCCAGAAAGTAAAACACCAATATAGTATATTAACACATATATATGGAATTTAGAAAGATGGGAATGACAACCCTGTACATGAGACAGCAAGAGACACAGATATAAAGAACAGACTTTTGGACTCTGTGAGATGATTTGAGAAAATAGCATTGAAACATGTGTATTACTATACATGAAATAGATGACCAGTCCAAGTTCGATGCATGAAACAAGGCACTCAAAGCCAATGCAATGGGACAACTCAGAGGGATGGGGTGGGGAGGGAGGTGGGAGCGGGGTTTGGAATGGGGGACATATGTCCACCCGTAGCTGCTTCATGTCAATATATGGCAAAAAACCACCACGGTATTATAATTAGCCTCCAATTAAAATAAATAAATAAATGTTTTTTAAAGAGACGCTTGTACCCCAGTGTTCATTGCCACACCATTTACCACAGTCAGGACATGGAAACAACCTAGCTGTCCATCAATAGATGAATGGGTAAAGAAGTTGTGATACCTGTATACAACAGAATACTAATCTGCCATAAAAAGGAATGAATTTGAGTCAGTGAATGAGTAGTGAGGTGGATGAACCTAGAGCCTGTTATATACAGAGTGAGGCAAATCAGAAAGAAAAAAAACAGATATCAGGTATTAATACATATGTATGGAATCTAGGAAGATGGTACCCATGAACCTTATTTGCAGGGCAGGAACAGAGACACAGACATAGAGAACAGACTTGCGGACACAGCAGGAGAAGGAGAGGGTGGGATGAATTGAGAAAGCAGCACTGACATATATGCATTACCATGTGCAAAATGGGGAGCCACTGTATGACACAGAGAGCTCAGCCTGGTGCCCTGTGACAGCCTAGAGGGCTGGGAGGTGGGAGGGAGGGTCAAGAGGGAAGGGACACATGCATGCTGATGGCTAATTCACCTTGTTGTATGGCAGAAACCAACACGATATTACAAAGCAATTATCCTCAAATTAAAAATAAATTCTCATAAAAGAAAATTAAAGTGGGGAAGTCATCCTGGGTTATCACAGTGGGCCTATACAGTCGCAAGGATCCTCACAGGAGAGAAGGCAAGCACGGAGAAAGAGACTGGAAGATGCAGTGCTGCTAGTTTTGAAGATGGAAGAAAGGCCACAAGCCAAGGAATGCAGCTCTAGCTTTACTGAAAAAGCAAGGAACCAGATTCTTCCCCAAAGCCTCCAGAAGAAACGCAAGCCCTGTCAATACCTTGATTTTAGCCCCTGCGAGACCCTTTTTGGATCTCTGACCTCCAACTATAAGATAAAAATATTGTCTTAAACCATTAAATTTATGGTAACGTGTTACAGAAGCTACAGGAAACTGTTATGAAATTTAAGTGCTCCAGATAGAAAACTGCCTCTGGTTGTCACAGAAATGTGTGAGCCAATAAACATGCACAGGCTTCTGCCTCGTGCTTGTAGAGGAGCAGGTGCAAACGGGTGCCTCAGTAGCTTCCAGCCTCCAAGAGTGAGAGTACCCGTAGCCATCTGGACCCACACAGACCACTTCGGGTCTTTCTTCCAGTAAGTAAGAAAGCAAAGGTGATTCATTCCCTCAATAAACATTTACTGAGTACCTGCTCTGTGCCCGGTTTCATGCTGGATATGGGTATGAGAGATGAGGCAATCAAATCCTCATGGGCTTCCGGTCCAGGGGTGGGGCACAGAAATGCAATACTCTTTCACGTTCATAATTACAATGTGGGTGTCTCAGAAGGAGGCTCATTCAAAAGTCAGCACCCAGATGGAAAGCATGTATCATTCACAATTACACTTGAAAACCGTTAAATTACCTATAATGCACAATAATTTTTTTTAACTGATGAAGTTGACTGCCTGATTGTTCTTTTTTCCCCCAGAAATGGCAGCTTTATTTATTTATTTACTTGTGACCGTGCCATGTGGCATCCAGGATGGTTCCCTGACTAAGAATCTCACTCAGGCCTCCACCACGAAAGCACTATAAACTAACCACTAGGCCACCAAAGAACTCCACACAATAATTCTTTTGTATGCTTAGATCTGAGAACTCAGCCAAAGGGAGTGACTAAAGGAAAGGCTGTCTTAAGATATCTGCACATTGAAGCCACTCTGCCTTTAAGAAAAAGACCCTATCTCTAGGGGTGAATTGAGATTGGGCAGAGAATTTGGGAGTGCTCCTGGCAGCTGCAGGGTGATTCCAATCTGTCTTTATATTAAGCATTTATCATCTTAGTGAATGTTCAAAGATTAGTTTGTTTTTATGAGGATAATACAAACTCTGGAGTTGCATCTTTGGGGGTCAGTTGGAGGATGAAACTGAAGTGAAAGTGTTAGTTGCTCAGTTGTGGCCAACTCTTTGCAACCCCATGGACTGTAGCCCGCCAGGCTCCTCTGTCCATGGGATTCTCCAAGCAAGAATACTGGAGTGAGTTGCCATTCCCTTCTCCAGGGGATCTTCCTGACCCAGGGATCAAATCCTGGTCTTCTGAACTGCACTGCAGGCAGATTCTTTATCGTCTGAGCCACCAGGGAAGCCTGATGGAGGGAGGATAAGTTGATGTTTTAAATGTGCTTTGGATATGAATCTACAGGGCAAACTGTGGTCAGCATTATTATAGAAAAGAGCTGAATCCATGAGAATCTATGGTTGGGGAAGCATGGGGTCCCACAGAGGTCTTCCCAGAGGAAGTAACATTGAATTGATACCTACAGGTCAGGTGGACAGGTGAACATTAACCAGGCAATACCACTAACTGGGAGAATATTCCAGACACACCAAAGTACCTCAGATGTGGCTAGAGTTGAGACCTCCTCTGTAGACCCAAGACAGTGACACCCACAGTCTTTTGCTGCCCAAAGAAATTCTGGGACTCGCTCTCCTAACACTGAGACTTTTAGGGATCCTTGTCTGTGAACCCTAGGCAACGTTCCACTTTGTAGGAACTGCTGGGGACTTCTTAAGACTAGGGATTTCTTGCTCATGCATGGGGAACTGTGTGTTTTCTGGAACCTTGTGGTGAGGCTCTGCAGGGAGTGGTCCTAGAATCTGTCCTGACATTAACTTCCCGAGTGATCTTGGGCCAGTCACTTCTCTCTGGACCTTGATTTGTCCATCTGTAAAGCGGGTTGAGCCCTCCTCTGGGACTGTGGAGAAATAGCACCCTACAGTGGTTTGAAACCCCAGGCTGTGGCACTAGCTCTGAATGGGAGTCCTGACTCCACTATTTACTGGAACCTGGGGCAAGTCATTTTACCTCTCTGAGGCTCCATTTCCTCATCTGTAAAACAGGGGCCTTTGTTCTCATCCCTCTGGATTGTACGAGGATTAAGTGAGATCAGGGACATAAAGCATTTGTTGCCCTTGCAGCCGCAGTCATTTTTTGTTATGGTTGTGACATGGAATGAGTTAACTCTGCTGATTTCTGCAGAATGCACCACCCTCAGGGTTTACCACCAGTGCAATCTCGGTAAACAGCGTCAGAAGGTCCTCTGATGGATATTCAGGGAAACACCCAGAACTGGGTAGCTGCATTTGGCAGGAACAGAGGAAACTCCCCACGGGGAAAGTTATGATGGGTGGGCGGTGGCTGCACTAACTTGTGAGTACAAAGATGATTCCCAGACGGAGCTGTAGGAGTGGGCCTGGGATGGAGTCTGGGTGGCCCGAAATAGCTCAGGGTGGGAAAGGAAATGTCTCCTGCCCTCAGCTGGTAACCAGGGCCAGGATAGCTGGGACAGAATGAGCAGGAGGAGGACTGAGTCTTCACTCGCCAATGACCAGCTCCTGAGCCTCTGGTCCCACCCCACTCTGATTCTGACCATCTGGTGTCTATTCATATTGCAGCTTAGACAGTCTGACTGTGCTTTATACACGAGATAGGAAACTGAGTCCCCAAAAAGAACAGGGACTTGCCCAAGATCACACAGCAAATCAGAACTAGAATTGACGTCTCTCGGTTTCAGATCCAAGAATCTCTGACTGCATCAGGCAGCCTTCTTGACTCTGTCAAGGGAGTGTGTAGCTGGTGGTTGCCTGGCAACTGCAGCAGTCCCACCTGTTTTCTATCTCCACACTTCCATGGGAATCAGGCCACCCAGTGACTGGGCTCAGACCTCAGAGAGAAGTCTCTAGCTTACGGGACAGTTGGCAAGAAGGTTTCTCTTTCTGAAGCACTGACCAGGGCAAGGCACAGGCAGTTCCCTGCCGGGTTCTAGTGGTCTTCCCAGGCATCACAGACTTGTCTGTCTTTCCAGCTCAGGGACAGACTCCCATGATGCCTTCCCTCTAGGCAGAGATGAGCTGTGGGCTGTCAGCACACACAGCAGCAAGTGATGGAGAGGAAAAGCCAGCCGGGGCCTTTCCATCACCACTGGGAGGCACCTTAGGAGAGTGCCTCGTTGGCTGAGTGACCCTAGTCAGGTCACTCCACCTCTCTGAGTTGGTTCCTTCATTTGTAAAATGGGGTTCTTCATATCTGTCTCTCACATCTGGATAAGGAGCAGATGAAATAATGAATGCTAAAGTACCAGGCCTGGAAGTGGGTACTCAGTGTGACACCTGGATCAGTTAGCTTTATTAATTGTAAACAGATCTGCTCTAGGTCATCTGGCAGAAAAGGGCCAGAGAATCAGGCTGGGAGGCTACATGGCTAAGAAACAACGCCCCTAGAATGAAAGCACATGGTGCAGGGTGGGCAGCGTGCACCAGGGGGATGCTCTTCAGGCTCACTTCCCTGACACCCCTGTTTAACACTGCACCCTCCTTCCTCCTCAGTGTTCCCCAGCCCCCTCACCCGGCTTAGCCCTTATCATTTTACTGACTATGGTTACAAGTTGTCTGCTTTCCCTTGTAAGCGCCGTGAGAGCACAGATCTTTGTTTCGTTCACTAAACAAAGTATGGCACATAGTAGGTGTTCAAAAATATTTATTGAATGAATGTCAGTAAGGTCCTTGAGGTCACACAGCTGGGGAGCAGCATGACTATGGTTAGAATCCGATTTTATTTGACCCCAAAGCTATAGAATCTTCTTCCTAGGGCTGTTATGAGACTCAAATGAGTTCACTTGTGTTAGCCACTTAGTGCCTGGTATAAAGGTTTTTGTACCATAAACATGGGCCATCATTATCATCGCCATCATCATCATTATCACCATCATTATTACTGACAGGGGCCCCCTCTTCTCTCCTCGTGGGCTCATTTTTCTAAACTCCGTAATAGCTCATCCAGCAATCTGGGGTATGACTTCAAGCCTGGGCAGACACACTGACATGACCCTCAGGAAGGAAAACTACAGGTCCCTCTGAGCAGCCCTGGTGGCAGGAAGCCCTGCCTCCCCTTGCAGACACCCACTCCCCCAACCCCCAAACCCCCACCCCCACAAGACCCAATCCTCTATGTGGCCCCGCCTATATTGTAACTGACCTGAATTGTTCTCTCACTGCAGCAAACAACACAGACTTCCTGTGTTTTGAGAAAGGGGAAGTCCAGCAATTTACCTTGAATCACTTGTTTCAAGAAGTAAGCCCCTGCAGTTGGCAGAAGGTAGCGGAAGGTGGAAGGCTGCCCAAATAGAGAAAGGAGGATTCTAGGAGTGCCGCCACTTTGTGACTCTATGCTGAGCAAGTCTCCTCTCTGGCCTTTTCTCATTTGGAAAACAGGAGAGTGGCCTTTATCTCACCCACCCCTCTGCATTGTACTAGTATCAGTTAGTGTGTGTGCAGAGCTGGGAATATGTAAACATTTGTGCAACTGGAAGGTCTTGAAATGGCCCCCGAGTCCAGAAGTTAAAAATACCCTGATCAGGATTCAAATCCTGCCCCCATCACTTTCTAGCTGTGTGTTCCTGGACAAGTAATGGAACCTCTCTGAGTCTTGGTTTCTTTTTCTAGGAAATCGGCTTTTGGTTTGCTCAGCTGTGAAATAATAGCTTATCTCCTAAACTGGTTTTGAGGGTTAACTGAGAATCGCACATCAAGGCTAGGAGAGACCTGGGCACATTCCTGAGCAAGCCCTCAGGAATGGTGGCCCTTGTTTTTAATCCTCGATGACCTCTCACTTCCTCACCTCTCCCATGTGTCACCTTGTCCAGTCCCTTCTGTACTCAGGACAAATCCCCTTCTGAGACTGCTTCTCATAGACCTTCCCCCACACCTATGAGGCCACAGATAATTGTGAAAATAGCTTTACTGATTACAAAAGTAGTAAATCCATGCTAGAAAAAAATTTAAGCAAATAAGAAGAAAAAAATAGAGATTACACATAACTTCACCACCGAGAGATAATCACTATCGATTGGATGACTTTCCTTCCTGATTTCTTTTTAATCAATGTGTAACAGGATGTTAAATGCAAGTTTCCTGTCATTGTGGCAGAGGTAACAAATGCCATGAACCGTGGACCACCCAGGCAGGGCATGCCTGAAGGATGGAGAAACCGTTTTACCAGCAGTATCCCATCACCCACCTTATGAGAGGCTGTGTCTCTGTGTGAGAGAGAGAGAGAGAAACAGACACAGAAACAGAGATGAAGGGAGAGGAGAGGCTGGTTAGGAGGGATTTCTTTTGGAGAGGATTGTTGCTTATTCTTTGGTCCCCACTGCAAAACCCCCTCCACCCGAGAGAGGTGGTAGACTTGAAGGCAACAACTTAGTGAGTTTGAGATGTACCTGGAATCCGCAGACCAAAGAGAATGGCAAGAATAAAGCAATGGCACTCTCTTCTATTGTTAGAGGAACTACTGACTGAAACTTCCCAGAGTAACCGCTTGCATGAGCAATCTTAAATAGGAGGTCCTGGTAAGGAACGTGGAACTAACAAGCTACCACCAACTGGGAGAATTCAGGAAAGGTCAAAAGGAGAGAAGAAGGTTCATATCTCCTACCAACTTCCCAGAACCCTTCTCACTGGGATCCATCTTGGCTGTGTGATACATATGCCACCAGGAAGGACCCTGAATCAGAGTAATCAGCCAGAGACAACCCAGGCACTAGCCTAATTACCATGAAACTCAAGACTTCAAGCCATGTGGCAGAGTAGTCCTCCTGGGTTCCCTTGCCCTCCTGCTCTCCACATGGGCACCCCTTTCCAATAAAGTCTCTTGGATTGTCAGCACATGCGTCTCTTTGGACAATTCATTTCTGAGTATTAGAAAAGAGCCGACTTTCGGACCCTGGAAGGGGTCCCCCTTGGCAACTCTATCACTCACACTTCACCCAACACAGAGCTTATCAGGCTGAATTTTTAAATATCCACCAAGTTGTCTGCCTCCCAGCTTGTCCTGGAAAAGACTTTCAGATAGTCTAGGCCTTGTATGCCCTAGCACTTAGTTGATGTTTGATAAATGTGCTGGTGAATCAGGAGAAGACTGAAGAAGCCGTGGCACTGAAAGCAGAATGAACAAGGGTTTTAGACCCACACAGATCTAAGTTCAAATCCTGCCTCTGCCACTCCGTAGCTGTGTTCTCTTTGGGGAAGCCAGATCATATCTCTTACCTCATTCTTTTTCACTTGTAAAATGAGAATAACTTGAGTATCTGTTCTGCGAGTTTCCAATGAAATGAAATCAAGCAGTGCCACATAGTACATGTTCCAGCAATGATGAATGAAAGAAGACACTGTAGTCTTGGAAACTGCACAGTGGCTGGGCCTCTTAAGAATTCCTCTTTGAACTGATACAGTTCTGGAATTTCTGGATTTTGTTTTTCTGAATAATTTATCTATCAAAACTATTTCTGGATAATTTCCCTGCTCCTTTTTCCATCATCATCATCATATTATCATTATCATCAGCTGCTAGTTGTATGGAAATTCCATGACCTGGTCTCATTTAAATCTCACAATAAACCTGTGAGATCTATAATCCCCACTCCACAGGCAAGAAAACTGAGGCCTAGAAAGGATGAGTCACTTCATTAAGAGCACGAATATCTTAGACTTTAGGGCGCTGCTTTTGGTCTTCCTTAAACTAATTGATTTAACGTATACTCAACACCCCCTCTGTGTGTCAGGCACTTGAAATTACTGGCTTGGCTCCTGTCATCTTATAGATGAATGAGAAGGACAGACACACAAATTAAAACAATAATTATAACTCTGCATGGTAAGTACTGTCCAGAAAAAACCCAAAGAAGATGATTATTTCTTCCATTCAGGTCAATTCGCTGGAGAGCAAGTCCAGCGTACTATTTCCTATCTCTGTGACTTTGGGCAACTCATTTCACCTCTCTGGGCTTTAATTTCTTCATCAGTAAAATGAAGATTATGATAATATCTCATACAGTTACTGTGAGGATTGTAGAGATAATGTATGTATGTGCATAATGTCTGGCACAAGTAACCACTTAGTAAATTAGAACTGGTTCTTTATTACTGTAACCTAGATGTCAGCCAGGGATCTCCTGACCCCTTGAGATCATGGGATGAATCCAAGTACCTATTCCAAAACCCTCTCCAAGATTACTGCAAATTCCTGGGAGGCTTTATGTCTTGTGGCCCAGCTACTGATTCAGCCTGTACTGTCTTTGGTCAGCACTATACCAAAACAGATGGAAAACTTGGCCCTTCCAGCCATTGTCACAAACACTCCAGTTGAGGTAGCCTCAGTGAATACAGGAGATTTTTTGAAGATCTCCAGGAATGGGAGACAGAGGAAGAGACCACATCATAGTTATATCAACAAAAGACCTCAGGGTGGACTTCCCTGGTGGTCCAGTAGCTAATACTCCACAATCACAATGCAGGGGGTCTGGGCTCAATCCTTGGTCAGGAAACTAAATCCTCCATGCCTAAACTAAAACCCAGCACAGCCAAGGCTGTGGTGGGTCCTCATTGCATCACTCGGGCTTTCTCTACTTGCAGNCTGTCTTTGGTCAGCACTATACCAAAACAGATGGAAAACTTGGCCCTTCCAGCCATTGTCACAAACACTCCAGTTGAGGTAGCCTCAGTGAATACAGGAGATTTTTTGAAGATCTCCAGGAATGGGAGACAGAGGAAGAGACCACATCATAGTTATATCAACAAAAGACCTCAGGGTGGACTTCCCTGGTGGTCCAGTAGCTAATACTCCACAATCACAATGCAGGGGGTCTGGGCTCAATCCTTGGTCAGGAAACTAAATCCTCCATGCCTAAACTAAAACCCAGCACAGCCAAGGCTGTGGTGGGTCCTCATTGCATCACTCGGGCTTTCTCTACTTGCAGTGAGAGAGGCTACTCTTCATCGCAGTGTGTGGGCTTCTCACAGCAGTGGCTTCTCTTGCTGTAGAGCACAGGCTCTAGGTGCACAGGCTTCAGTAGTTGCAGCACGGGGGCTCAGTAGTTTCAGCTCACAGGCTCTAGAACACAGGCTCTGTAATTGTGGCACACAGGCTTAGTTGCTCCATGGCATGTGGGATCTTCTCAGACCAGGGGTTGAACCAGTGTCCCTTGCACTGCAAGGTGGATTCTCAATCACTGGACCATCACCAGTGCCCAAATAAACGGTTTCTAAGAAATGATTAAAAAAAAAAAGATCTTGGGGTGAACTAGTAATACACTGGTTCCCAAGACAGCCTTAACAGCTCTTCCGCTTCCCTCCACACTATTCCTCAGCTGTGGCCAACTCCTATCTCCTGGTCATGGGTATCTGCCGTATGGAGCTCTGAAGAAAGCTCCAATTTCCCTTCCAGGCATTACCCCACTGTGTGAAGCCTTAGGAGTTGGGGAGTTGGCTTCCCCTCCTGTCTTCAGGTCACCCCCTCACCCCACCCTTTGCAAGTCCAAGCCCCTCCCTGGTCCTCATGCGGGCCCCCATGAGGATGGGGGGAAATGTTTGCTATCATTCACAGCGGTTGATGCTGGTGGGTGGGTGCCCCAGGCTGGCTTCCTGCTGTCTCACTTCTACCTCCCACAATCCTTACCTCTACTCTTGTTTCCTGCCCATTTCCCAAACTCAGTCCTCCAGTTTCTGATAGATTCTCTGAGTCCTCAGTAGCTTAAAACATCTAGAACCATTTTAGGAACAAATTCAAACCCAAGTCCTCTTCCTTATTGCCTCCACAACAGCTGCCTCTGAGAGCTTCAAGATCACACCTTCTTAAAGAGTTTTTCAAAGTATTTTCCCAGCAAAAGGCATCCTCTTTCCTAAAGAGAAGAGGTCACACACTGAGATCTATGAGCTGTATCTGGTCCACGGGATGTTTCAAAAATATTAAATCAATATTTTAAAAGTGAGCAATTACACATAAAAATCTGGGTTTGTGGTTTTTCCTGCAAACTCATAATATCTGGCATCATAGGATCCCCCCCCAAGGAACTTGCTGGCCTCAGTGGAGAGCTGGGTCCCTGCCCTCTAGGCATAAGATTTTCTTATGCCTCTGCCCACTGGCCCTGTTTATTTCCCCTGCTTAACCCTGTAGTCTTTCAACTTTGTGATTTTTGTTGAGACACTTCAGCACCAGTTCCCACTCTCCATCGAATTACAATAAAGTTCAGTTCAGTTCAGTCCCTCAGTCGTATCCAACTCTTTGCGACCCCATGGACTGCAGCATGCCAGGCCTCCCTGTCCATCACCAACNCATCCTTTCTCTGCTTATCTTCTGCCTTCTGCCCCTCTTAGAACCACCATGCTAGCTGGAGGCCAGCTCACTTTGGGCTGGCTGAAGCTCGTTTCTTTCCCTTGCCACAATTTTTCAGTTTGGAGCAAATCGGTTAACCTGGCTAGACGTGGGAAGATTAAAACAGAAACCCCACAGGCACGTCCAGCCCCACACATCCAAACCGACATTTTTCTCTTTCCAAACTGCGCCTTCTTTTTGTCATCTGTTTCAGCCATCCAGTCTATGATAAAAACCTACCAAATGTACCTCCAAAATAGCTCTTAAAAATCAGTATCTAGTAGTTTTTCCTTAGCATTTATCCTGATTTGTAACTGTGTTTATTTGTGATCGTACGTTTTCCCCCACCGGACTGTGTAAGCTCCACGAGAACTGGGACCTTGTCTATTTTGTTCATTGCTGTGTCACCAGCACAGTACCAGGCACGTGGTAGGTGATTAATAAGTGTTAACAGAATGAACGGATAGAATAGCAAGCACTGTGCTAGGTACTTGGTGTGAAAAAGAGTCTCAGATTTTAAGATGAAACTACGCAGAGAGTTCCCTGGTGATCTAGTGGCTAAGAATCCGAGCTCCCAATGCAGAGGGCCGGGGTTTGATCCCTGGCCAGGGAACTAGATCCCACATGCTGCAACTCAAAATCCCTCGTGCCACAAGGAAGATCCCGCATGCTGCAACTAAAATCCAGCACAGTCAAATAAATAGATGAAACATAAAGCTCTAACCTCAAGAAGTCATCTCTCCAACAAACATGTCCTAAGACCTTTTCTACACCAAGGGCTGGGGGGAACTGGTGCACAAGATAAGTAAAACTGCATTTCTACCTTCCCCCTACATCCTGGGTCTGGGGGAGAAACACACATGACTAACTTAGTAAGATTTTGTGGTACTAGGGAGTCAAGTGTGGTGGTACCTACTGATCTCTAGTCAAAAGAGTCTAGGATTTGAAATCTGATGTTCTAACTTCCCAGGCCAGTTTTGCTGCCTTCTGGGTGTGAGACCACAAGTCTCTCTCTGAGGCTCTATCTCTTCATCTTAAAAATGGGGATAACAATGGGACATCCCTCTCAGTCCAGTGGGTAAGACTTTACCATCCAATCCAGGGGGTGTGGGTTCAACCCAGGGTCTTGGGAGCTAAGATCCCACATATCTCACGGCCAAAAATCAAAACATAAAACAGAAACGATATTTGATATTGTATTGATATGGTAACAAATTTGATAAAGACCTTAAAAATGGTCCACATTAAAAAAAAACTTTAAAAATATATGGATAGCAATATCATCTCAAAGGGCTGAGACATGAAAGCATTAAGTGTCAGGTTTTATGACAATGTTGGGTGTAGGTGGGTGACCATAATTTTTAGTTTGCCTGGAACAGATTGATTGACACCTGCTGAGCCGAAGCAATTGATGAGAGCATTCCCTTTCATTCTCAAATGGGTCTTTTTCCCTCATAGCTCAGCTGGTAAAGAATCTGCCTGCAATGCGAGAGACCTGGGTTCGATCCCTGTGTTGGTTGGGAAGATCCCCTGGAGAAGGGAAAGGCTACCAACTCCAGTATTCTGGCCTGGAAAATTTCATCATCCATGGGGTCACAAAGAGTTGAACATGACTGAGCCACTTTCATTTTCATTTTTCACTTTTCCTTCTCAAAAGTGCCCTGGGTTTGGACAATAAATCACGTGGTCATCCTAATAATAGGTTTGATTGACACTGGGGTTATTTACATCATGTCCTGGGGACATGAGAGGAGGTGAGTCTGAAAGTAGAAAGGAGGGTGATGACCATGAAAATGAACCTGAAAGCATGCGTGGGATTACAAGCAGAGGGATTAGCATTTGCAAAGAAGCAAGATGCATGGAAGGAGATGCAGCTGGTTGTGGGAACTGTAGGAAGTTTTGAGGAAGGGTTGACACAAGCTTTCTTGTCCACAGCTCCATTAGACTGTTCATCTCCATGACCCTAGTGGTTGGCAAACAGCCTTCCACAAAGTAAGTATAATACATGTTTACTGAATGAACAGATGAGAGTCCTCTTTCCTGTCATCTTCCTGAGTCGCTGCTCTGCTTGTATCAAGTGGAGACACAGAGGAAAAAGTGACAGGAATTGCTTTAGTCCCTTGCTTCAAGGATGATGGATTCAGGAGACAAAACCCAGAAGAAATGGGGTCATAGCAAAGTCCAGTGATATTAATGAGAGGTCACTTTTCTGCCAAAGCACTGGTGGTGACAGCTTTGAGCTGAGGCAGGGTTCGTTTGAGAACCAGAGCCAAGACAAGCAAGCATTTGGTGTGTTGAGCTTTTCACAAGCTATTCAGCAATTCTGCCAGTTGTTTCTGTCAGCTGCACAGGAGGAAGCATCTCAAAGCCAGCTGGGTTTGTCTGGAATCAGAGGTCCCCAGGTCCTTCAGCACACTCTAACCCAAGGAACAAAGCAGCCTTCTCCCCCATCTTTCATCCCTACAAACAGGCACACATCTCCTCCAACCAACTGCTCAGGACATTGGTCACCAAGAACAGAGTCAATGATGATTATAGGGAACTGTGGCTGAGATAATATAACTTACTATTATAAATAGTCCATGCCTCCCCCTTAGGTTTCTCAGCCTCCTTTGCAATTAAATTGAGCCTGTGTCACAAGTTCTAATAGTCTATGAGTGGAAGTAACATACGTCATTTCCAGGCTGAAGTATTTAATTGCTGGTGCACAACCCTCCTGCCTCCCAGGTGGCGCAGTGGTAAAGAATCTGCCTGCCAATGCCGGAGACACAAGAGATGCAGATTCGATCCCTGGGTTGGGAAGGTCCCCTGGAGTAGGAAATGGCAAACCACTCCAGTATTCTTGCCTGGAAAAGCTCATGGACAGAGGAGCCCGGTGGTCTACAGTCCATGGGGTCGCAAAGTGTTGGACATGGCTACAATCTATGGGTCACAAAGTGCTGGACATGACTGAACACGTGTGTACACACACACACACACACACACACACCCTCCAGCTCTCTTTCCCCTACTGAGGCCATCCTTAAGTCCTTAGGTTGAGGTGGTAGAGCCCAGGAAGAAAGTGCCATGGACCTCTCTGAGTGATCAGGAGAGTGCCTTGCCCCATAGGCAGGCTTTGCATGAGTGGGAGAAATATACCAACGTGTTAAAGCATTGAGATATTCAGGTTGTTACCACAGCAGAGCCCAGCATACTTTGACCAGTACAGAAATCAATTGTTTTAGCCACCTAGCACCAAATCTCCCTCTTTGAGGAGGAATATTTCGCCTCCTTATGGACCTCTTTGGTATTGCTAAATCCAATGATCACTTCTCTGTTCTTATCCGCGTTGATGTCTCAGTGGGATTTGTCATAATTGACCACTTCCCCTGGAAACATTTTATCTAGGTGTCTGTAACATCATACCGGCTTGAGTTTTCTCCTGTGTCACAGCCCCTGCTTTTCAGTTTCTTTCGCTGGCTCTTCTTCCACTGTTTTACCTTAAAAGTTCGACGTTTCCCAGGGTTTATTTCTAGGGACCTTTCTCTAGGTTTTAAATATCACCCATAAAAGACAAACGGTTATCTTTTAGTACAATTTCTACCAATCTTTATTAATAACAGAGCACCTATTTTTAGGGACACATTGTGCCCAGTTAAAAAGCTACATATCCCAGTATGGCCATGTGATTATGCTTTGGCTAATGAGATGTAAGCAGAAATGTGCCAGGCTTTCAAGGCAGTCTTCTTAAAACGAAAAGAGTGTACCTTTCTTCTTTTTTCCCTCCCCACTGTCTGGAATGTGGACCATAATGAGTTGACCTTAAGATTAGAAACCAATTGCTGAGAATGGCAGAGCAGCCTTGAACTTTTATTAATTATTTCTCATGAAGAGACAAATAAATTTCTATCATAAGCCTTTTTTTTTTCTTTTGTTATTTGCAACTGAGTCTAATCCTACCTGATACCTTCCCCTTGCTGTTAAAGCCGCTCACTTGTCTCCCATTTGTAAGGCTGATTCCGTGTCTTCCCCCAGTCAGAGCAGTGGGGGATCAGCAGAAAGGCACTTCCAGGCCCCCCAAAATGCTGGGCATCCGTCCACAATTTGTAAGCAACCAAATTACGAGAAGGTTAGAATGGGCGATGGACCTAGGAATAGTTTAGTAGGTCACATAAAGTACTGGATGCTACATTGAGGGATTTGGANGGACCTGGGGCCGAAGGCTGGACCCTGCGTGTGGCCCGCCGCGAGGGGCGGTCCTTCACGCACCGTGTGTGTGTGTGTGTGTGTGTCCGTGTCCCAGCGTGGAGGGAGAGGTGAGGGATGACCAGAGAAAGGGAGGCCAGGCGGCAGTTACGGCGGGCTGGTAACTGGTAACCATCGGCAAGCCCAGACGCGTGAGGTGAACGCACCCAGTGCTCAACCCCTGCCTGAGGACTTGAGGTGGGGGCCGAGCACTGGGTAAGAAGGGAGCTGTCCATCAAGTCAGGAGGCACCGAGAGGCTGTTTTTGGTCCGGCGAATGCCCCTCTCCAGAGGAAGGGGGTATCTCTGAATGATGATAGGGAGCGAATATCTGGCAAAGGACGAAATAAGAACATCATTCTGAAAGGGCAGCGCTTTGGAGGGGTGTGTCCAGTTGACTAGGGGCAAACTTCGCAGCGTTGCAGAAGGTGTGCTCTTGCTGAGACCACCACTGCTGAAAGTTGGGATGCAGGTGACTGAAATGGCTCTAGCGGTAAAGGACAGCTCACTGGCAGCGCTCGGGGGGCAACCTGGGCATTGTGGTGTGTCTTCTGTGCCTGGCTATTGTGTGGCCACCCCTGTGGTCCTTACACTGCTGCCTTGGGCAGGGTGTGGAGTGGACAGACCCTTTCTTTGTCCAGAGAGGCAATGGGGGCACTGAGAAGGATGCCCAGAGGTTGATATGGTTAAGAGAAAATGTGGTTCCCAGCTCCTCCGATCTTGAGTTCTTGATGTTGCACTGTGTAGATGCAGAGACTTAATACCACCAGATTTTGCCATCTAGAGAATTCAGTGGAAAGCCCCCCTCCCCACCCCCGGCGCCTCCCGCCTCCAACCTTTACTTTTTAAAATCTGATTGTGCGTTACTGTCAGTAATAAGTTAATAATAACATCCCATAAATGGTTACGTGCAGGAAAGAGGGACATCAGAGTGTGCCATTACCTGCTCTGTGACCTTGGCCGGATCATTTTATTCTTGTGTGTCATGTTTTGAGGACAAAAAGAGGCTAGGGACTCCTAGTAAAAAGCTGTATGTTCTTTTCATTCAAAAGAACTAAGGGCTTTTAATCATAGCCTATATATCAAGGCTCTTTTATGATTTCCATGATGCTGCTGTTTGTCTCATTCAAAAGAAGCTGTCATAGAGTGTCTAGAAGGGTAAGATGAGTTAATTTCTTATTATTTTTCTATTCTGCCAAACTTACTTAGAATGTATGTGTTATTTAAGCTCACTGAGATGAGGTTTCTAAATTACTTTGAAATGTTGTGGTCAAAGGTTGAGATGTTTGTCTATGGTAGGTCACTTTCACTTTCAGTTATTAGTAATAAGTATCAGAAAAAACCTTGTAGGCCCTTGGAAAAGTTTGCTTTTATCTGGAGATCTGGTAGTCTTCCTAGGCTTAAGAGGTTAATTTTTATGTGGTATTGAAGTTTTACAGACAGTATTGATCTATTTTCTGAACTAAAGGAATATTTACTTAAGAGAACGCTATTTGGTTCACTTTGGAATAGTATATTTTCTCCTTTTTGAGATGTGAATTTCCTTGAATTTTAACTGAGAAATGTGGCATCACTGACATTTTATATCTGGGAAAATTCTCTGTTTATTTCTCTGAGTCAATCTCTGTCTTTGCTCACATCAATTAAAATGGACAGGAATTAACTTACAATCTTGATGATAACTCTATACCATTCCTGACTGGGAAATTATTAAAGTATTAGGCCATTTTTATATTAATCAAGTATCGAATTACTATCATATTATCATCCAGAGTTTTTTTTTAATTAGTTAAAAAATTATAACAATTTTAATATAACTTTTAAATCTGTGGGTTTAAAGAAGGTAAAGTGTAGGGAGAGCAAGGAAACTAGCATCTGAGTATCCATGTGTCAGGCATACATAATTTAATTTGATCCTTGCAACATCGTAAGATAACATTTGATCTAGTTTTACAGATAAGGAAACTGAAGTTTAAATGAATTGAGTGACTTATTTAGGGTCATACAACTAGTGGATGGTGGAACCAGGCTTGGAACACTGCTGTTAATTCCAACCAAGGCCAGTATTCTTTTCTCTCAAAGCTTTAGAAAGCACAAGCTTATCTACATTATTGGGGATGTTACTGTTTGGGTCATTTCATCAAGTGTGGCCTACAACATTGAGAGAGCCAAAGAGGCTAGAATCTGGTTTCTTTTCTGATTCTTCTTGTTAACTGCCTCTTACCTACTTTTATTTTTCTTATCTGAAATAGGCTTAATCTTTTCCTTACTTGAGAGGCCTAATTGATATTTTCAGAGTGTTTTGAGAATTCAGATGAAGATATTAGATAAACAGGGAGTAACTTTGTATTTCTATCACTTCTCAAATAGGTGGGGATGTGGCCAGTGGTTTTGCCATCTCTTGCTAATGTCATGAGAAAAATAGTTGTTTTGTTTTAATCAAACTGTTGTTCTTTTGGGTCAGGTATAAGTCATGGATGAGAACTAGAAGAAGCCAAAGACCCCAGTTGTTTCTTCTCATATCTAGTCATCTTACTGACCACAGATCAAGTTCCTGTCAGCCAAATTTATCAAGTTCTTTACTCTGTGTGTGTGTGTGTGTGTCTATTTGGTGGGGTGAGGGGAGCATATGAGTGATCTTACAGAGTTCTGATCACTAGTTTCACTGTGATTACTCATGATAAAAGCACTATATGTTAAAAGAGTATTTGTTTACGAATATTTTTGGAACAGAAAAGAGTCTTGAATTTTTCTTTTCCTATACTTGAATACAATTTTATTGTATTCATAAATAAGGAAACCAATTTCTGTGGGAAAACTTTCACATTAATATTATTAAGTGCAATATTACTGAATGTAATCTTTCTTTTCTTTTTTTGCTGTGCATGCACAGTCTGTGGGATCTTAGTTCCCAGACCAGGGATCGAACCCCAGGCCATGGCAGTGAAAGCTGCTGAGCTTTAACCACTGTATCACCAGGCAATTCCCACCAAGTATAACCTTTAAAACATGCTTTCAAATGAGATAAAATTCATTCAGAATACAGATAACTGACATTTTTATAGTCCTTTACAGTTCAGAATATAACTTCACTCAAATAATTTCACTTTAGTTTCATGCAGGTAGATGGTGGTAAACTCATTTGATAAAGGAGAAGGCAGTTCAGAGAAGTTTAAGTGTGGGACCCAGTGTCTCACAGTTGATAAATAGTACAGTTGATCTGCTACCCTTTTAGAGTCTCTACTTAAGCACAGGGTCTTTTCAGAAACCTCCAAATCATGTAAACATGTATTGTTTTCCTCTCAAGTGCCCTGTCTTTAAACCTTTTCAGAAGCTCTAGATTGTTGTTGTTGTTCAGTCACTAAGTCATGTCCAACTCTTTGCGACTCCTTGAACTGCACCACACCAGGCTTCCCTGTCCTTCACTAGCTCCCTGAGTTTGCTCAGACTCAAGTCCATTGAGTCAGTGATGCTATCCAACCTTCTCATCCTCTGTCACCTGCCTTTTTCTCTTGCTCTCAGTGTTTCCCAGCATCAGGGTCTTCTCCATTCAGTCAACTCTTTNCCAGGCTTCCCTGTCCTTCACTAGCTCCCTGAGTTTGCTCAGACTCAAGTCCATTGAGTCAGTGATGCTATCCAACCTTCTCATCCTCTGTCACCTGCCTTTTTCTCTTGCTCTCAGTGTTTCCCAGCATCAGGGTCTTCTCCATTCAGTCAACTCTTTGCATCAGGTGGCCAAAATATTGGAGCTTCAGCTTCAGCACCAGTCCTTCCAATGAATATTCAGGGTTGATTACCTTCGGGATTGATTGGTTTGATCTCCTTACTGTCAGAGGGACTCTCAAGAGTCTTCTCCAGCACCACAGTTGGAAAGCATCAAATCTTCGGGGCTCAGGTTTCTTTATGGTCCAGCTCTCACATCCATACATGACTACTAGAAGAACCACAGCGTTGACTATGTGGACCTTTTTCAACTGTATGCTGTCAAGGTTTGTCCTAGAAGACTTGAGGGTTTGGCAAAGGAGACAACAGAATATTTCCTGGCATACAGCGGGCAGATCTTCTGTACAGATGAATAGGAGATAAGACTGTCTTGACCTAAATTCTTTGTGCAGGCCACCACTTCAGCCTCTCATTGCTGCCTTTGTCTCCTGCAGAGTCCCCCTGCATACCTGTTCCCAGAAGGTATTATTGTCTATTGGCCTTCCTAGACAACTGGACTGAATTATCCTAAAAACAGGAAGCTTCTGTTTGTCCCTAATACATTTAGGGGAGAAGAGTAAGCTCCCTGAGCAAGACAGATTTCTCAGTCAGTGAGGGAGGATTTTTCCTTTCTGAAGCTTTCCTGAATCTTTTCTCTTAATTTAACTCTGTAGCTTCATTTTCGCACCTCTGTATCCCCTACAACACCACCCTCCACCATTTATATCATCTTCCAGCCCAATGTATCTTTCTCATTTTTGCCAAAGTATTCATTCTAAAATAGAACATTTTATATCAGTCCCCTGCTTAAAACTGCTCATACCTGACCTATAAGATGACTTCTTATGTTTTTAAGAACATATTATTTATATGATCTATCCTTATGATTTAAGAGCCTTTATGGTTTCCAACCATCTTTTGATCGTATTTTCTATTTTTCACTTACATCAGTATTTCTCAAGGTATAGGCATTATTGAAAAGAAAAATGTGTTGGGATTGAATAAGCTTGAAATGTTGGGTTGAACAAAATAAAGCAACTCTTATTTCTGAGCTCCTTAGACCCTTTAAACAATTCTAATATACACTGTAGATCTTGTTAATGCTGATATGCAAGGTAAATCTTCAATCTAATATAATGTCCCTAAACTTAGATCACCAGGAAACATGTTTGTTTGTGTTTGTTTTTTTATGACATCTTTAAAGCAGACCTGAAACTTTCATTGTTTGTAGTTTTCTAAACTCCTTTAACAGTTATTCTGGCCTGTCTTCTGCTAGTGTCCTGCAGTCCAGTTCATTTCAGTCGCTCAGTTGTGTCCGACTCTTTTCGACCCCATGAATCGAAGCATGCCAGGCCTCCCTGTCCATCACCAACTCCCAGAGTTCACTCAGACTCANACAATTGTGTGGTAGTTTGAGCATTCTTTGGCATTGCCTTTCTTTGGGATTGGAATGAAAACTGACCTCTTCCGGTCCTGTGGCCACTGCTGAGTTTTCCAAATTTGCTGGCATATTGAGTGCAGCACTTTCACAGCATCATCTTTCAGAATTTGAAATAGCTCCACTGAAATTCCATCACCTCCACTAGCTTAGTTCGTGGTGATGCTTTCTAAGGCCCACTTGACATCACATTCCAGGATGTCTGGCTCTAGATGAGTGATCATGCCATCGTGATTATCTGGGTCGTGAAGCTCTTTTTGAACAGTTCTTCTGTGTATTCTTGCCACCTCTTGTTAATATCTTCTGCTTCTGTTAGGTCCATACCATTTCTGTTCTATATCGGGCCCATCTTTGTTAGTGTCCTTATTTAATACTAAATCTTGTGCTCTGAGTAAATTGAGAGCTCCTCTAGACTAAGATATCTATGTTCCAACTTTTTCTACAACTCTGAACAAAGTCTTTCAATTAGGTCCCAGAAGAATGGGATGAGTAGTTAAATTTTTGATAAGGGAGGTAAAGAATGCAAACACCACAGTTTTGAGAAGAGAAACAGATAAGAGAAGGGTGGACAAGAGGAGAACAGACAGGTAATCAATCAGTGGTCCTTTTCAGAATCATATGATGTTGAACGTTATGTGAGTTCTGAGTATTGCAAAAAGGACTTAGACATGGTCCTCTTGAACAGGGTGTTTGGCCTGGGTGAAGGAGACAGATAGATAGTTATAAATGCAGTGTAATAGATACTGAAGAAAATACAAGTGTTCTTAGAAGACGGATGAAAGGTTTTGCATGATTATGTCACTAAAGACTTCATGGAGGAGGTGATACCTAATCAGGGCTTGAAGAATATGAGTAGAAATTTATGGTGGCTCAGACGGTAAAAGTATCTGTCTACAACGTGGGAGACCGGGTTCGATCCCTGGGTCAGGAAGATCCCCTGGAGAAGGAAATGGCAACCCACTCCAGTACTCTTGCCTGGAGAATCCCATGGATGGAAGACCGTGGTAGGCTATACTCCAAGGGGTCCCAAAGAGTCGGACACAGCTGAGCAACTTCACTTCACTTCAAACAAACAAAGATGAGGGTAGGGAAAATTAGGGATCTTAAACCAGAATGTTATAAGCAAATGCTTGGAGGTATGTAAATTCAGGACTAAGTGTGCAGTCTGATTTGGTTTGCCTCTGGATGTGCAATATGGGGAGCATGATCTGGGAGGTGACTTGAGATTGATCTGAAAAGGTAGACTGGATTCAAATTGGTAGGTCTAAGTATGCCATACAAAGAAGTATAGATTTGAAGGACTTTTTTCTTTCTTTCTTTTTTTTTTTTTTTTTTTGAAGGATTTTAAGCAAAAGAGTAACATCATGATAGATAAACTTTTGGCATTGGAATTTGGATTGGAATAGGGAATAAGCAGACCAGATAGTCTTGCCGTTGTCTGTTCAAGAGATGACATGGTTTTGAACTAGGGCAGTGAAAAGGAAGATAGTGATAGTATGGCTCACTTGGTCTGTGTCACCCACCCTTATATATGTTCAGAGTCTGTTTGTAAATGAAGTTACATGGCCTGAAACAGTGAAGTATAGACATAATATAGGAACACATTTTTTTTAACTACCAGGATTTGTTGGTACTTAATCAAATTTATACTAATGGAATTTCCACCCCCCAGGCCAGAGTAAGGTATTGTTGTGTTCTAGCCTGTCACATTATGATGTTTCTGAAGATAGCAAGNAGATGTTCTTCTGTAACTCTCTTGCTTTTTCCATGATCCAGCGGATGTTGGCAATTTGATCTCTGGTTCCTCTGCCTTTTCTAAAACCAGCTTGAACATCTGGAAGTTCACGGTTCACATATTGCTGAAGCCTGGCTTGCAGAATTTTGAGCATTACTTTACTAGCATGTGAGATGAGTACAATTGTGTGGTAGTTTGAGCATTCTTTGGCATTGCCTTTCTTTGGGATTGGAATGAAAACTGACCTCTTCCGGTCCTGTGGCCACTGCTGAGTTTTCCAAATTTGCTGGCATATTGAGTGCAGCACTTTCACAGCATCATCTTTCAGAATTTGAAATAGCTCCACTGAAATTCCATCACCTCCACTAGCTTAGTTCGTGGTGATGCTTTCTAAGGCCCACTTGACATCACATTCCAGGATGTCTGGCTCTAGATGAGTGATCATGCCATCGTGATTATCTGGGTCGTGAAGCTCTTTTTGAACAGTTCTTCTGTGTATTCTTGCCACCTCTTGTTAATATCTTCTGCTTCTGTTAGGTCCATACCATTTCTGTTCTATATCGGGCCCATCTTTGTTAGTGTCCTTATTTAATACTAAATCTTGTGCTCTGAGTAAATTGAGAGCTCCTCTAGACTAAGATATCTATGTTCCAACTTTTTCTACAACTCTGAACAAAGTCTTTCAATTAGGTCCCAGAAGAATGGGATGAGTAGTTAAATTTTTGATAAGGGAGGTAAAGAATGCAAACACCACAGTTTTGAGAAGAGAAACAGATAAGAGAAGGGTGGACAAGAGGAGAACAGACAGGTAATCAATCAGTGGTCCTTTTCAGAATCATATGATGTTGAACGTTATGTGAGTTCTGAGTATTGCAAAAAGGACTTAGACATGGTCCTCTTGAACAGGGTGTTTGGCCTGGGTGAAGGAGACAGATAGATAGTTATAAATGCAGTGTAATAGATACTGAAGAAAATACAAGTGTTCTTAGAAGACGGATGAAAGGTTTTGCATGATTATGTCACTAAAGACTTCATGGAGGAGGTGATACCTAATCAGGGCTTGAAGAATATGAGTAGAAATTTATGGTGGCTCAGACGGTAAAAGTATCTGTCTACAACGTGGGAGACCGGGTTCGATCCCTGGGTCAGGAAGATCCCCTGGAGAAGGAAATGGCAACCCACTCCAGTACTCTTGCCTGGAGAATCCCATGGATGGAAGACCGTGGTAGGCTATACTCCAAGGGGTCCCAAAGAGTCGGACACAGCTGAGCAACTTCACTTCACTTCAAACAAACAAAGATGAGGGTAGGGAAAATTAGGGATCTTAAACCAGAATGTTATAAGCAAATGCTTGGAGGTATGTAAATTCAGGACTAAGTGTGCAGTCTGATTTGGTTTGCCTCTGGATGTGCAATATGGGGAGCATGATCTGGGAGGTGACTTGAGATTGATCTGAAAAGGTAGACTGGATTCAAATTGGTAGGTCTAAGTATGCCATACAAAGAAGTATAGATTTGAAGGACTTTTTTCTTTCTTTCTTTTTTTTTTTTTTTTTTTGAAGGATTTTAAGCAAAAGAGTAACATCATGATAGATAAACTTTTGGCATTGGAATTTGGATTGGAATAGGGAATAAGCAGACCAGATAGTCTTGCCGTTGTCTGTTCAAGAGATGACATGGTTTTGAACTAGGGCAGTGAAAAGGAAGATAGTGATAGTATGGCTCACTTGGTCTGTGTCACCCACCCTTATATATGTTCAGAGTCTGTTTGTAAATGAAGTTACATGGCCTGAAACAGTGAAGTATAGACATAATATAGGAACACATTTTTTTTAACTACCAGGATTTGTTGGTACTTAATCAAATTTATACTAATGGAATTTCCACCCCCCAGGCCAGAGTAAGGTATTGTTGTGTTCTAGCCTGTCACATTATGATGTTTCTGAAGATAGCAAGTTGACAAAATTAATAAGTTGTATGAACTTAAGAGGGAGAAAGGATGCTTCTGTTTTCTTAGCATCATGTAATTTCCTAGACCTTACATTTAGCTTCTAATTAGCAAACCTGAATGCTGTTGAGCTAAGAAAGCAGAGTAGGAGAGAGATTCCAGTGTAGACCAGAGAAGAGAAAGAACAAAATAGTTTTTTTTTTTCTTTTCTTTTTTTGACTACCTAGGGTAGGAGATTGCCCTATTCAGAATTTAGGAATTTACTCCTCAAAAGGGCTTATACAGAATATTAGGATTAAGTTATAGTCACTGGCATTAATGGGCTTCCCTTGAAGTTCAGTTAGTAATGAATCTGCCTGCAGTGTAGGAGAAAGCCAATATATAGAATATATTCAATATATAGAAAGCCAATAGATACATAGATAAGTTTAAAAGATTGCTTTAGGGAAATGTAATGGCCCAAGAGAAGAGCTAGATGACCTGGGTAAAATAAAAAACCCAAAGAGGAGAGGGTCTCTATATCATTCCTTCAAAACAGGTGTTTTAAGCATGAATCAGTGTGCGAGACCCTGGAGATTAAAAAATGGTTGGTATTTTTCCTTGCCTAGTCTGGTTGGGAGAAACATACATATAAACAGATATTTACTGTGTAAGTATTGTGAAGTACTGTTAAGTACTGTGAAGTAATTATGCACAGACAGGAAGTGGGCAACCAACTGCCTGGAGAGGTTAAGTGGATTTTATAGAAAGGATGACATTTGAGCTGATTCTTAAACGGATTAGTATTTGCCAGGGCAAAAAGTAAGCAAAGGGCATTTCAAGGCAGAAAGGAATAGAATATGCAAAGGCCAGGAAGTATGACAACATGTGCTGTGTATTTATACCATAACTTTCAGGGCAAGATCTCAAATGCAGTTTTAAAACATGTCTGGTTACACTTGAAAGCGGCAAGCACCTATACTTCCATTTTAGGGACAGAATCTAAAGTTTGGAGATTTTAATTAGCTCAGTGTCATGCAGTATGAGTCAGGGGCAAAGAGCCTAGACCAGACATCCAAAAACCGGAATGCCGAGTCTCGTGCCCTGAGTAATTCTGTGTCACAGTAATAGGTTGCTGTAGGTTCATGAGTATTTGAGGTTATTTTTTACTTCCTTCAAAATTCCACACCCAAAATTGATATTGTCAGTCCTATCAAATGTTCTTTATAAAAAAAAAGAGAGAGAGAGAAAAATCTGTTAATAAATATTACTCCCACTATGTGAGGTAGAAATGTATCATGAAATGTTCAAAGGCTTCCTGACTGGCAATCTGTCTAATTTGTATTGTCTTGTCTGAAGTTGACTTAATACTTTTTTCTGAGATCACCTAGTACCTTTCTTATTTAACACAAAATAGCAAACAAATCACTTTCTTCAGGAAAAATGTTGTTTATCTTTAGTAATTATTTTGCAACTAGGTGGGATAAATTTGCTCAGAACTCCTACAGGATATGAATCATTTGCATTTATACATTGAATTCACTTTGCTCTTTCTGAAAAGTGTTTTAATACAGCCTGTATTGTGTAACATAGATGAAACCTTCTCATTGATATTTTCAGTGTCATTCTCAAATCAACTTGCAGAATCTATGATAAGCCTGGAACTTAAGTTGCTGTCATAAATATCTAGTGTATAATCAAATAAGCAAACTGTAAAATAGATCTAAAAAAATGCTGTTATTCTTTTGTTTAAGTTGTTTGAGGTCTTTGGCTATTGGAGGAGAGCATGGAATAGGGGATGACAACACCAAGCCTGCAGTCATTGACTTGTTTTAAAATTGTTTGAACTTTCACTACTGCTGTCTTCCCTTCTTCGTTTGTTTAAATTACTTTTTTTAAAAAATTCTTATTTAAAATGCATCCACTTACTAGGGTAGCCTGTGCATTTAGTTGAGATTTTTAGAGTTAGAAAGGCTAGTAGTTGTAAATATATTGGATTATTTGTAAGAAAATAATTCTTGGTAAATAAATATAAATTGTAAGAAACTTAATGTTGGTTGGTGCTGATAGATTCTGAATTGTGTTTCATAACTAAGAATATGTATCAGAAGAGATTAGGAGGAAATAACCACCATATTCCATGTTGATTAATAAGACTGATGAGTGGTATTCTTGGATTCTGGAACCTGTCAAGAAAGAAGATATTTCAGGGTGTACATTCAAGTTGGAAAAAATTATGGAAAGATAAAATGAGCTTTCAGTTGTCTCTCAGTCTGTCATGAGGTCAACTTCATTGTGAAACCTAAAAACGAAAAAGTATTGAAATCATAAAATTCCGAGAAGGAAATATAGACAGAATACTGTTTGACATAAATTATAGCAATATTTTTTTTTGATCTGTCTCCTAAAGCAGAGGCAATAGCAAAAATTAATGATCCTTGGACTTCCCTGGTGGTACACTGGATAAGAATCTAGCTGCCAATGCGGGGGACATGGGTTTGATCCCTGGTTCCGGAAAATTCCACATGCCCAGGAGCAACTAAGCCCACTTGCTACAACTACTGAGCCCAAGCTCTTGAGCCTATGAGCCGCAACATTGAGCCCACATACCACAACTCCTGAAGCCCATGCCCTGGAGAGTGTACTCTTCAGTAAAAGAAGCCACCACAATGAGAAGCCCCTGAACCACAGTGAAGAGGAGCCTCTACTCACCACAACTAGAGAAAGCTTGTGCACAGCAACAAAGACTCAGCACAGCCAAAAAAAAAAAACAAGTTATTTAAAAAAAAAATAAATGAGACCTAATTAAACTTAAAAGCTTCTGTACCACAAAGGAAACCATTGACAAAACAAAAGACAACCTACTGAATGAGAGAAAATATTTTCAAATGATATGAGTGATAAGGAGTTAATATCCAAAATATATAAGCAGCTCATACAAATCAACATCAAAAAAACAAAAACAAACAGTCCAGTTGAAAAATGGGCAGACTTGAATAGACATTTTCCCAAAGAAGACATACAAATGACCAAGTCACATGAAGAGATGCTCGGCATCATTCATTAATCATCAGAGAGATGCAAATTAAAATCAGTGAGATGTTATCTCACGTCTATCAGAATGGCAGTCATCAACACGGCCACAAATAACAAATGCTGGCAAAGATGCAGAGAAAAGGGAACCCTCATATACCATTGGTGGCAATGTAAATTGGTGTCGCCATTATGAAAAACAGTATGGAGATTTATCCAAAAATTAAATATAGAATTACCATCTGTGTGTGCTAAATTGCTTCAGTCATGTCCAACTCTGTGTGACTCTATGTACTGTAGCCCGCCAGGCTCCTCTGTCTATGGGATTCTCCAGACAAGAATACTGGAGTGGGTTGTCATGCCCTCCTCCAGGGGATCGTCCTGATCCAGGGATGGAGCCTGCATCTCTTATGTTTCCTGCATTAGCAGGCAGGTTCTTTACCACTAGTGCCACCTGCAAAGCCCCTGGAACCCAGCAATTCCATTCCTGGGTATTTATCTGAAAAAAAAAAAAAAAAACCAACACTAATTGAAAAAGATACATGCACCTTAATAGCAGCATTTATATAACAGCATTATTTGCTTTGCCAAAATATGAAAGTTGCCAAGATATGCTGTTGCCAAGATATGAGACTTCCCTCATAGCCCAGTTGGTAAAGAATTTGCCTGCAATCCAGGAGACCCCAGTTCAGTTCCTGGGTTGGAAGGATCCTCTGGAGAAGGGATAGGCTACCCACTCTAGTATTCTGGGCTGGATAATTCTGTAAATTGTCCATGGGGTCCATGGGGTCCCAAAGAGTCGGACAAGAATGAGCAACTGTCACTTTCACTTTCAAGATATGGAAACAACGTAACTGTCCATCAACAGATGAATAGATTTTAAAAATATGGTGTACATTTACAATAGAATGCTACTCAGCCATAAAAAAATGAAATTTTGCCATTTTCAACAACATGGATGGACCCAGAAGATATTATGCTAAATGAAATAAGCCAGAGAAAGAAAAATATAGATGATATTACTTATATGTGCAATCTAAAAAATAAACTAGTGACTATTAAAAAACACACACACACAGATATAGAGAACAAACTAGCGGTTACCTGTGGGGGAGAGGGGAGGGTTATGGGACAGACAGGGTAGGGGTAGGGTATTAAGAGGTACAAACTACTATGTGTAAAAATGTTACAAGGATACATAGTACAACACAGTGAATATAGCCAAAATTTTATGACTATAAATGGAATATAGCTTAAAAGTTGTGAATCATTGTTGTACACCTGAAACATATAATATTGTACATGAACTATACCACAGTTTTTAAGTATACTTGCTTTAGTTTTTTCTATTGTTCATTATACAAATGTTCTGTCCTTTAAACAAATTCTGATTTCTCTAAATATAGCAAACTATCAAAAGGAAATAGTTTTGTACCCTTATTTATGAAACTTGCTATGACAAACTGTTCCCAAAGCAGCTTAAACTATGACTAAATACATGCTAAGAATTCAGGCTGAAAGTCCAATGGTTAAGACTCTGTGCTTCCACTGCAGGGGACATGGGTTCAAACTCTGGTTGGAACTTTCTCACACAGAATATGTGTGCGTGTTACACATATGTGTGTTCTTTCCTCTATACCATATGAACTGGTGGGGGACACCAGTGTTACCCCACTGGAACCAGTGCATAATGTCTTAGCTTATTTATATCTTGTCCTATTTCCTTACCCAGGTATGCAGTTATTGCTTATGGCTGTGCCAGCTGCCCAAAGCTGACCTGTGAGAGGGAAGGCTGCCAGACTGAGTTCTGTTACCACTGCAAACAAATATGGCATCCAAATCAGACATGCGATATGGCCCGTCAGCAGAGGGCACAGACGTTGCGAGTCCGCACCAAGCACACTTCAGGTCTCAGTTATGGACAAGAATCTGGACCAGGTATAAGTTGGCGTAGTCTCATTTGTCTCTTTATTTGATATTTCATAATGTGAGCCCAAAGTTGGGAGAGATTACCTTAATGTATGTCAAGGATTAGAAAGCAGAAACTATTTGGTAATACTCTCAGTACTATATTTAATATGTAGCTTCTCTCTCTGGCCGTTTATAGGCTGTCCAAACCAGGTGAATTGGAATAAAGGAAAACTGAATTCTGTAGTTTCTACCTTCTTAGTATATGTCACAGATTGGAGAGCAGTTAGGTACTTTTGCTAGGGGCTTTTTCAGTCCTTTCATCGTGAACAGAAAGACTTAGTATTAAACCTATACTGTTTTCCTACTAGCTTTAAGTACATCACTGTTTTTGGAAGTAGGGTACAGATTTGAGGAAAGCAAGCGATATTAGTATGGATTAATGATTAACCTTAAAAGAAGGAATATCACACATTCAGTTTCAACCTTGACATGTCAAAGGAAACCTATTTTAAAATGTCAGTGGGCTTACTGCCTTTTATAAATGTGCTTTGTTTCACTGATGTCATTTGGGAGAAGCTGGTAGGAAAGATTGACCATTCACTTTTTCCTGGCACAACCTAATCTCCTTTTTGTTTTTAATAGGTTAGTTCCTTGCTTGCTGTGAAAATTACCAGGTGTATGCTACTTAGCACACACAGTTGTTTTTAGGTTTTGAATTTAAAGTATCATGGCAAGAGGCTGTGGATTGTATTAACAACAAACCGCAGTAATACTTGTTGAACCTGTGAAAGGAGTTTCCTGAACTAAGATTTTTCAAGATTTAAAGCCAAATGCAGGCTACAGACTGTTCTTCCTGTAGAAGTGTGCTTTTCATTCTGCCAGCCTATTGACTGCTGAAATTCCATTTTTTTTGGAACCATCTTTCTCTCTAGGGAAGTCTCTTTGCTCAGAGTGTGGCTCACGTGCTGTGGAAGATGCCAGTTTGGGGGATAGGCAGCTCAGTATGAGACAGGATCCATTTTATGAAATTTCCTGAGGTCTAGACGTAGCCAGCCTTCCAGCGAAGTGGGTTGCACAATCTGGAATCCTCAGTCAGGAATTCTTGACTGTCTCATTTCTTATGCATACTCCTGGGAATAATAAAACCAAACTAGGTTTAAGTAGGAGTATTTTTCTACCCATTCTTCCTCCCTCCCCTCAGCAGATGACATCAAGCCATGCCCACGATGCAGTGCTTACATTATCAAGATGAATGATGGAAGCTGTAATCATATGACCTGTGCGGTGTGTGGCTGTGAATTCTGTTGGCTTTGTATGAAAGAGATCTCAGACTTGCATTACCTCAGGTGAGATGAGAAAATGTCCTTTTTCTTTTTGGAGTATAGTTGGTTTACAATGTTGTATTAGTCTCTGCTGTGCAATGAAGTAAATAAATCAGCTAAAATGTATACTTATATCCCCTCCCTTTGAACCTCCCTTCTGCCTCCACCATCCCACCCTCTAGGTCATCATAGAGCACCAAGCTGAGCCCCCTGTGCTATACTGCCGTTTCTCACTAGCATCTGTTTTACACACAGTGGTGTATACATGTCAATCCTACTCTCCCAGTTCATCTCACCCTTCCCTCTGACATCCTTTTACCTAAATCAGTAAGAGAACAAGACCGTAAAAACAGTAGGTCCATTGTTTTTATTTATAGTCTTCATCTCTTACTGATTGAAGGAAAAGGATGTCAAAGAGACATCATCTGTCCTCTCATTACAGCATAAGGAAGCTATAAAAACTTCCTCTGAAACACCCTTCCAATCATGTTTTTCTCCAGCTCAGCAACTTCCAGTGACTGTATTCCCTTACCTTCCAGATAGAGTTCAACTTCCGTAGGACGGCTTTTAAGGTTTTTTTTTTTTTTACAATCTGGCTCCAATATACTTTCTACCTTTTTCCATTTTGCTTTCATAAATACTGTATCCCAGATTATCTGTGTCTCTTCTGTGCTCTTAGCTCCCTGACTGTTCATGTTCTTTCCTTTGCCTGGAATGCCTTCTAATCACCTCACCTCCCAGCAACCCCATTTTATCTCAACCTGTTCAGTTCTTATCCAGTCTTCAAGAGCCACTTTAAATGCCATTCCATCTGTGATGCCTTCCCGCAGCTTTTTCTGCCTCATTCTTCTTTACTGACATTCTTTACATGTTCCTTTATAAACATTATGACCTTTACTTCATTTACATGTCTAATTTTGTTAAGCTATATTATGAATCTTAAGGCTGATGGTAACCTTTTTACAGTTCCTTGGATATAGTAGTCATTGAAATATTGTCCTGAAGGAGATAATATTTACAAATTTAACATTCATTGTGTGGATGAAACACTTTCATTTCCAATTTAGCCAACATTTGAGTACTTACAGTATACCAGTTATTATAGACCTAGGAGTACATAAGACATGACCCCTAACTTTCAAAATTGCTTACCCTGTCTAGTAGAAAAGACAGCACACAGGGAGTAAACAAAAATGGCTGGACTCAGAACGACTAAGCTTAAAAGTGGGCAAACTCAGAGTATGAAACTGTTGTAAAGGGTGTGATGAAATATTTTTAAATCTTATCCCAGGAACATGATTTGCAGTTATCTATATATGCCAAGAAAACTATGCAAATCAAAGAGAGTTCCTTCACTGCAGAATACAAAATGTTTGGATGAGATGTCAAGTGCATAGACTATACAGGTTCCTGTGTAGTATCACACAAAGAAGTAGGTTCATTTTGGTGGGTTAGAGAGGATAGAGTTCAGCAGAAAAGAATGGAAAAGAGGTTTCAAGTTTAGGGACCTGCATTTACAAATAAATTAAAGAGCCAGAACTCTTAATAGTTTCTCCTCATGCAGTATATTCATTTCTTATAACCTCCTATAGCTATTAATCACTCTTACAGAAAAGAAGGCTCTTGCTCTTATTAAACTCTCTGGTAACAATCGCAGCATTTGTAATATTGACATTGACTTTGGCGTATTTCCTCTGCAGCCCCTCTGGCTGTACATTCTGGGGCAAGAAGCCGTGGAGCCGTAAGAAGAAAATTCTTTGGCAGCTGGGCACACTGATTGGTGCTCCAGTGGGGATTTCCCTCATTGCTGGCATTGCCATTCCTGCCATGGTCATTGGCATTCCTGTTTATGTTGGTAGGAAGGTAAGATATTGAGTTCTGTCCTTGTTCCATCTTAGATATGTTGGTCAAGTTTTGAAGGAAATGGGGAGGAGCTTATATTTCAGAGCTGCCTGAAAGCCAAACTGGTTCTTAAATAATAACAACATTAAAATTTCCTAAATGGATTTTCATAAACCCCCAAGAGATCTAAAAGTTCTTATTAACATCCTGGGCCTGGTTTCTCTCAGTGACTTAAAGGTGAAATGCTTACTTCACTCCCCTACATTGTCTCTTCTTGTATTAACTTTTTCATATTAGTTTATACCTTCCTGGTCTGAATTAGTTTAAAATGTGAGAAAGATGTCTCTTTGAGATGAGGGACTGTTTTAATATAGATAACTTATAAAGGAATATTTACTTATTCTTTTTCTCCCCAGCAAAAAGATTGATGTCCTAACTCGCTGACAGGTATTTTCTTTCTTCTTCTTAGATTCATAGCAGGTATGAGGGAAGGAAAACCTCCAAACATAAGAGGAATTTGGCGATCACAGGAGGAGTGACTTTGTCAGTCATTGCATCCCCTGTCATTGCTGCGGTTAGCGTTGGTAAGAAGCTAGCCAGTACTATGACTCCCTCCCCCACCTGACCTCACCCCACCCCACCTACTCCCATCAGCTTTCTGGCCTCGCAGTATAGCCAGCTGGCCAGATGTTTCACCTGTGGAGGCTGCTACATTTTAATGTCAGACCCACCTTGGGAGTTAACTCTTGTAGGCGCTGTTATTATTTTTATCAAGCTTCCTTGGTGGCTGAGATGGTACAGATCCTGCCCACAATGTGGGAGACCTGGGTTTGATCCTTGCGTCGGGAAGATCTCCTGGAGAAGAGAATGGCAACCCACTCCAGTATGTTTGCCTAGAGAATTCCATGGACAGAGGGGCCTAGAAGGCTACTGTCCAAGGGGTCTCAAAGAGTCAGACATGACTGAGCAAATAACACTTCACTTCCATTATTATTATCAGCCACACTAAAGTATCAGAGTTTGGGATCTTTTATTTTAAGTTAGTACCTAGAACTCCATCTGGCACATAAAAAAAGGTTGAATTAAAGGATATTACTTTAAGGCCTAGTTTTTCACCTTTTCTCTTCCCTCTCCACTGCTATAAAACCCACAAAACAAAATTTTGATTTACTTAATGCCTCATAGTATTTGGGGAGGCATGAGGGTTGTTTTAGAATAATAATAAGCTAACTCCATTTGCCAGGAGCAGGTCTGAGGGTTTTGCCTGTATTAATTCATTTAATCCTCACAACAGCATAGTTGTGACAGAAGGTGTAGTAAGTTGTCCCGTTAGCTGGGGCATGAATCAGGGCAGTCTGACTTCAGAGTCTGGGCTTTTAACAATTAAGCCTTTCTGCCTTCCACAGCAGTAAGATTTTAGAATTAACACTCAGGGTTGGGGCGGGGATCCTGAACCCTCAGAGTCACTTGTTTCATGTTTGATTATTAATTTGTTCTGGGATTAGCATCTCAGCAATGAATGAAAGTGGGGAAATGAAAGCAACATACAAATGTGCTGTGCTGGGCCCTAGGTATGCATTGATCATTGATAGCCTGAGGAGGACCTGTCCAAGGTTGTAATGGCTGTTCAGTTGAAGCCAGGATGCTAACCCAGGCCTTTCTGATTCCAAGTCCAGTCAGCATTCTGTTAGGCCAGGCTGCTGCTTTAGCACAGTCATATTCTGTCTTTCTTCGACCCTTTATAAAGTAGTTTGTCTTCAGCTATGGGAAGGAGAATTCAGGACAGCTGAACCCGATGGCCTGCTGACGGGCTCCCTTCTCGTCCCCAGGCATTGGCGTCCCTATCATGCTGGCTTATGTCTATGGGGTTGTGCCTGTTTNAGACTGTTCTTCCTGTAGAAGTGTGCTTTTCATTCTGCCAGCCTATTGACTGCTGAAATTCCATTTTTTTTGGAACCATCTTTCTCTCTAGGGAAGTCTCTTTGCTCAGAGTGTGGCTCACGTGCTGTGGAAGATGCCAGTTTGGGGGATAGGCAGCTCAGTATGAGACAGGATCCATTTTATGAAATTTCCTGAGGTCTAGACGTAGCCAGCCTTCCAGCGAAGTGGGTTGCACAATCTGGAATCCTCAGTCAGGAATTCTTGACTGTCTCATTTCTTATGCATACTCCTGGGAATAATAAAACCAAACTAGGTTTAAGTAGGAGTATTTTTCTACCCATTCTTCCTCCCTCCCCTCAGCAGATGACATCAAGCCATGCCCACGATGCAGTGCTTACATTATCAAGATGAATGATGGAAGCTGTAATCATATGACCTGTGCGGTGTGTGGCTGTGAATTCTGTTGGCTTTGTATGAAAGAGATCTCAGACTTGCATTACCTCAGGTGAGATGAGAAAATGTCCTTTTTCTTTTTGGAGTATAGTTGGTTTACAATGTTGTATTAGTCTCTGCTGTGCAATGAAGTAAATAAATCAGCTAAAATGTATACTTATATCCCCTCCCTTTGAACCTCCCTTCTGCCTCCACCATCCCACCCTCTAGGTCATCATAGAGCACCAAGCTGAGCCCCCTGTGCTATACTGCCGTTTCTCACTAGCATCTGTTTTACACACAGTGGTGTATACATGTCAATCCTACTCTCCCAGTTCATCTCACCCTTCCCTCTGACATCCTTTTACCTAAATCAGTAAGAGAACAAGACCGTAAAAACAGTAGGTCCATTGTTTTTATTTATAGTCTTCATCTCTTACTGATTGAAGGAAAAGGATGTCAAAGAGACATCATCTGTCCTCTCATTACAGCATAAGGAAGCTATAAAAACTTCCTCTGAAACACCCTTCCAATCATGTTTTTCTCCAGCTCAGCAACTTCCAGTGACTGTATTCCCTTACCTTCCAGATAGAGTTCAACTTCCGTAGGACGGCTTTTAAGGTTTTTTTTTTTTTTACAATCTGGCTCCAATATACTTTCTACCTTTTTCCATTTTGCTTTCATAAATACTGTATCCCAGATTATCTGTGTCTCTTCTGTGCTCTTAGCTCCCTGACTGTTCATGTTCTTTCCTTTGCCTGGAATGCCTTCTAATCACCTCACCTCCCAGCAACCCCATTTTATCTCAACCTGTTCAGTTCTTATCCAGTCTTCAAGAGCCACTTTAAATGCCATTCCATCTGTGATGCCTTCCCGCAGCTTTTTCTGCCTCATTCTTCTTTACTGACATTCTTTACATGTTCCTTTATAAACATTATGACCTTTACTTCATTTACATGTCTAATTTTGTTAAGCTATATTATGAATCTTAAGGCTGATGGTAACCTTTTTACAGTTCCTTGGATATAGTAGTCATTGAAATATTGTCCTGAAGGAGATAATATTTACAAATTTAACATTCATTGTGTGGATGAAACACTTTCATTTCCAATTTAGCCAACATTTGAGTACTTACAGTATACCAGTTATTATAGACCTAGGAGTACATAAGACATGACCCCTAACTTTCAAAATTGCTTACCCTGTCTAGTAGAAAAGACAGCACACAGGGAGTAAACAAAAATGGCTGGACTCAGAACGACTAAGCTTAAAAGTGGGCAAACTCAGAGTATGAAACTGTTGTAAAGGGTGTGATGAAATATTTTTAAATCTTATCCCAGGAACATGATTTGCAGTTATCTATATATGCCAAGAAAACTATGCAAATCAAAGAGAGTTCCTTCACTGCAGAATACAAAATGTTTGGATGAGATGTCAAGTGCATAGACTATACAGGTTCCTGTGTAGTATCACACAAAGAAGTAGGTTCATTTTGGTGGGTTAGAGAGGATAGAGTTCAGCAGAAAAGAATGGAAAAGAGGTTTCAAGTTTAGGGACCTGCATTTACAAATAAATTAAAGAGCCAGAACTCTTAATAGTTTCTCCTCATGCAGTATATTCATTTCTTATAACCTCCTATAGCTATTAATCACTCTTACAGAAAAGAAGGCTCTTGCTCTTATTAAACTCTCTGGTAACAATCGCAGCATTTGTAATATTGACATTGACTTTGGCGTATTTCCTCTGCAGCCCCTCTGGCTGTACATTCTGGGGCAAGAAGCCGTGGAGCCGTAAGAAGAAAATTCTTTGGCAGCTGGGCACACTGATTGGTGCTCCAGTGGGGATTTCCCTCATTGCTGGCATTGCCATTCCTGCCATGGTCATTGGCATTCCTGTTTATGTTGGTAGGAAGGTAAGATATTGAGTTCTGTCCTTGTTCCATCTTAGATATGTTGGTCAAGTTTTGAAGGAAATGGGGAGGAGCTTATATTTCAGAGCTGCCTGAAAGCCAAACTGGTTCTTAAATAATAACAACATTAAAATTTCCTAAATGGATTTTCATAAACCCCCAAGAGATCTAAAAGTTCTTATTAACATCCTGGGCCTGGTTTCTCTCAGTGACTTAAAGGTGAAATGCTTACTTCACTCCCCTACATTGTCTCTTCTTGTATTAACTTTTTCATATTAGTTTATACCTTCCTGGTCTGAATTAGTTTAAAATGTGAGAAAGATGTCTCTTTGAGATGAGGGACTGTTTTAATATAGATAACTTATAAAGGAATATTTACTTATTCTTTTTCTCCCCAGCAAAAAGATTGATGTCCTAACTCGCTGACAGGTATTTTCTTTCTTCTTCTTAGATTCATAGCAGGTATGAGGGAAGGAAAACCTCCAAACATAAGAGGAATTTGGCGATCACAGGAGGAGTGACTTTGTCAGTCATTGCATCCCCTGTCATTGCTGCGGTTAGCGTTGGTAAGAAGCTAGCCAGTACTATGACTCCCTCCCCCACCTGACCTCACCCCACCCCACCTACTCCCATCAGCTTTCTGGCCTCGCAGTATAGCCAGCTGGCCAGATGTTTCACCTGTGGAGGCTGCTACATTTTAATGTCAGACCCACCTTGGGAGTTAACTCTTGTAGGCGCTGTTATTATTTTTATCAAGCTTCCTTGGTGGCTGAGATGGTACAGATCCTGCCCACAATGTGGGAGACCTGGGTTTGATCCTTGCGTCGGGAAGATCTCCTGGAGAAGAGAATGGCAACCCACTCCAGTATGTTTGCCTAGAGAATTCCATGGACAGAGGGGCCTAGAAGGCTACTGTCCAAGGGGTCTCAAAGAGTCAGACATGACTGAGCAAATAACACTTCACTTCCATTATTATTATCAGCCACACTAAAGTATCAGAGTTTGGGATCTTTTATTTTAAGTTAGTACCTAGAACTCCATCTGGCACATAAAAAAAGGTTGAATTAAAGGATATTACTTTAAGGCCTAGTTTTTCACCTTTTCTCTTCCCTCTCCACTGCTATAAAACCCACAAAACAAAATTTTGATTTACTTAATGCCTCATAGTATTTGGGGAGGCATGAGGGTTGTTTTAGAATAATAATAAGCTAACTCCATTTGCCAGGAGCAGGTCTGAGGGTTTTGCCTGTATTAATTCATTTAATCCTCACAACAGCATAGTTGTGACAGAAGGTGTAGTAAGTTGTCCCGTTAGCTGGGGCATGAATCAGGGCAGTCTGACTTCAGAGTCTGGGCTTTTAACAATTAAGCCTTTCTGCCTTCCACAGCAGTAAGATTTTAGAATTAACACTCAGGGTTGGGGCGGGGATCCTGAACCCTCAGAGTCACTTGTTTCATGTTTGATTATTAATTTGTTCTGGGATTAGCATCTCAGCAATGAATGAAAGTGGGGAAATGAAAGCAACATACAAATGTGCTGTGCTGGGCCCTAGGTATGCATTGATCATTGATAGCCTGAGGAGGACCTGTCCAAGGTTGTAATGGCTGTTCAGTTGAAGCCAGGATGCTAACCCAGGCCTTTCTGATTCCAAGTCCAGTCAGCATTCTGTTAGGCCAGGCTGCTGCTTTAGCACAGTCATATTCTGTCTTTCTTCGACCCTTTATAAAGTAGTTTGTCTTCAGCTATGGGAAGGAGAATTCAGGACAGCTGAACCCGATGGCCTGCTGACGGGCTCCCTTCTCGTCCCCAGGCATTGGCGTCCCTATCATGCTGGCTTATGTCTATGGGGTTGTGCCTGTTTCTCTCTGTCGAGGAGGTGGCTGTGGAGTTAGTACAGCCAATGGAAAGGGAGTGAAAATTGAGTTTGATGAAGATGATGGTCCAATCACAGGTAAAAGAATTTTCGTTTCCCTTTGAATTTATGGGACACAAGATAAAAGTCAGTAAAATTCAGCACATTTTACAGAGAGATTGACATTGGATTACTTTGGATAATGAGCTTTATAGGAGGTAAAGTATTTTTAGCTTTTCATTTCTTTGTTGCAGAGTTATTAGGTTAATTCCTCTGGTACTTGCCTCTGTGTGGCAGGTACTCCAAGTAACTCTTAAGTATGCTGGTAATAGTAAATTATATATGTATAATAAAGTCTTATATCTGCACAATACTTTATAATTTTCAGAAGACTTTACACAGTTATTATGTCACTTGGTTTTTACAGCAGCTCTGAAAAGAGAGGACCAGGGCTGTTATTATCCCAGATTAATTGGAACTTCTTTAAGCCTTTGTCTCAACATCTGTTAAATGGGTTTAAGAACTTCTGAAGAGCTGGAACTGTAGCAGGTCTTCTGACTTATGCTTTGATGTTGTTTCCACTTTACTGTATTAACTAGCCTGAGACACAGAGATCCCCAGAGATTTTTTAAACTTCCTACTAGAATCAGCACATGACCTAAATGTATTTGGAAATATTTATGTTTGATTAGGTGGCATCTTGTAGCATAATGGAAAGAATAGTGGACTCAGAATCACATGGCAGTATTGTGTGACTGACCATAGATGAGGCATTTAGTTCTAAGCTTTCATTTCCTCATCTAAAATTGGGGTTACTAGTCCCTATTTCTTGGGAAAGTTAAATGTGAGTATATGTGAAAATACCTGATACGTGGTGGCTGCATGTAGATGCTATTCATTAAGTGAATAAATGAGTATTTTTCTACATGACTGTTCTCTACTCTGAAGAGTCATTGCAAGAAGATCGTAGACCCTGTTTTGACATCTTCAGTTGTGATGTTTGATTCCATCCCCAGTGGCAGATGCCTGGCGAGCCCTCAAGAATCCCAGCATTGGGGAAAGTAGCATTGAAGGTCTAACCAGCGTACTGAGCACCAGTGGAAGCCCTACAGATGGACTCAGTGTTATGCAAGGTCCATACAGCGAAACAGCCAGCTNGCGAGCCCTCAAGAATCCCAGCATTGGGGAAAGTAGCATTGAAGGTCTAACCAGCGTACTGAGCACCAGTGGAAGCCCTACAGATGGACTCAGTGTTATGCAAGGTCCATACAGCGAAACAGCCAGCTTTGCAGCCCTCTCGGGGGGCACACTGAGTGGTGGCATTCTTTCTAGTGGCAAGGGAAAATACAGCAGGTAAGCAATTTCTGACAGAACTAGTTGGAATTATGAGAAGTAACATATCATGTTTAGACATTTCTCTGTACCAGGCATGTCTCATATAGCGTCTCATTTTAATAGAATCATCAATGGTGTTTTTTTTTTTTTTAACTTTTGCAATTAGAAAACAGGCTACAAAGGTTGAGTGACACAACGTAAAAGTTCTGTGTTTCTTCCCACTGTACCATAGTGATTCCATATAAAGAATAATCTTGACTTCAGATCCTCCCTCTGCTTTGTTAGGCTGCCTCTTTTAGGAAGAGGAAGCATGCATTTTTGTAGAATTCCCAAGACTATGCCTTCCATTAGGCTTGTCACTGGCTTTTAGTTGAACAGCATTTATGCTTTATCTTGTTGGCTTATTGGTACTGTGATCCTCATAACCGTCTTGTTCTGATTCCCATTTGATAAGAAAAATCAGTTCTAAAAACTTGTGTTCAGAATATGTAAGTCTTTATGACTGAAATGGTTGTGACTTGGTTGGTTGTTTCACCAGGTAGATAAAACAGAGCACATTCAGAGGAGCATAGCAGATGTTACGTAAGAAGCAGTTATGTGAATGCCCTGGTGAAGAGAGGCCTGAGGAGGAGGGGTAGAGGTGATACAAAACAAGGTACAGAGGTAGAGGAGACGCTGCCTTCAGTTACCTGCAGGGCCTTGAAGCGGAAAAGGATTAAGACTTCTGCCTCATGCCAGGAGATAGAGTAAGATGATTTGGCAGAGGCTAGAGGAAAACAAATTTTGTTTCATTATAGAGACTGTAGGAAAAAGCTGTATAAAGTCCAGAGAAAGAATGGATTATATCAGTAGATAATTGAGCTCTGTACCTCTGAAAGTATTTGAAGTGAGACCAGAGGGCCAATTGGCTATTAGGAGGTCAAGCAACAGTTGGGAGATGGGCTGGATCCCACACCTGAATGCGTGTCACTCACTTGGGAGCCTTTTAAAAATAGATTTCAGTGCCCTATCCCAGAATTAATAAATTAGAGTCTCCCAGAGTGGGACCTAGGAATTTTTCCCCAGCTGATTCTAGCATAGCCTTTGCACAGACCAGCTTCTAGGAACCTCCCAAGGAGATGGCCTTTGTGAAAGGTCTCTTCCAGTTCTGAGAATGATCTGTGGCAGAGCTGAAACTAGGACCGAGGTCTCTGACTCAATGCACTTGCCATTGCACTGCCTCGTTTTCCTGGACTGTGGCACATTCCTAAAGGGCATCTAAGGCTGGAGGCCCAGAGCAGAGACTCAGACAGCAGGATGGAGGTTGATTGAATGTACAGCTGTAGGCTGCTGATGACCTGTTGGTGTCTCCTGACTCTGGTTCTCTCTTGTTAGGGGATCCCGCCTCCACATGCTGGAGAATTCACTGCTGTGCTTTCTTAAAACCTGCACCCCTGTAAATAAGCAGACATAATTGGGGACTGACTTGCTGAAACTGCAGCTTAGCCAGGCCAGCTGTTCCAGTTCTGTGAAAGCCTTTTATAGGAAGTGAATGAGTCAGATGGGTTGGACTGTGAAACCCATTATGAGGAAATACTTAAATGTGCAACCAAATGATATTGGAGCCAAGATAGGAAAAGCTATGGGTCCTCTGAGACACCATTGGGAAAGTTTGCTGTCACTGGAGGTAGACTCTTCTGTGTCCTTTAAGCTCATAGCCTGGGGGTGATTTGATTGCTGAATGTTTAAGTTCCTAGTACATGCAAGTAAAGTGTAAATGAGATGTGGCCTCTCTTCTTTTGGAGCTCACAACTGAGTGTGAAAGAGATGTGTAAATTGATTTAATAAATAGGTAGTTGCTATGGAGCACTTTGCAGAAAGTGGTTTGACGGAAGAAGGAAGGGAGATAATGCTTCCTTTGTTGTTAAGAACTGAGTATGAATTTGTCACATAGAGAAAGGAAACTTCAAAGAGAGGGACTAGCATATGCAAAGTCAGAGAGGTATAAAATGTGTATAGGTGTGTAAGGGGAAAAAATCCAGTGTGATTAGGATTTAGGGTCTATGTAAGAGGTGGAACTGGAGACAGAGCTTGAAGGCAGATCAGGTAGACCTTAAATGGCTAATGGCAAGAGGGAGCCAAGAGAGGGGCTGTTAGAGTGATTAGATTATTATCCACTTTGGCACTGATCTGAAAGTTGTTTGACTTGAACTTACGGCTACTGGAGACAGCACAATTGTAGTTACCCACGCAGGAGCTGTTGAAAGCCTGAAGTTAAGCAGTAGCAGTGGGGATGGAAAGGAGGGGACGATTTCAAAAAATAACTTTAAGAGAGAAAATGTGTGGGCATCTCTTTGAGCTATTTGGCATTTGGAGAAGATCGGATCAACTCAATTTGCAAGAGAATAATGTAAGAAGTATGTGCCAGGAAGCAGACTGTCTTGGAATACCCAGGTCCCATATTAACTTAAACGTCCCCTCTTTACACAGGTTAGAAGTCCAAGCCGATGTCCAAAAGGAAATTTTCCCCAAAGACACAGCCAGTCTTGGTGCAATTAGTGACAACGCAAGCACTCGTGCTATGGCCGGTTCCATAATCAGTTCCTACAACCCACAGGACAGGTATGTGAACAGTCAGATGCCTAGGAGAAGTTGCATTTTTTGGTTGAGTTTTGGCCTTAGAAGCTCAATGCCTTATGTTAGGGCTCTATGTACCATGTAGTGGGATACATGGTGTGTATACCCTATGGATTCATTGAGCACATTCTTGGTATGGGAGTGTTTGGCATCTCTTGATTGATTCCTCTGTTAGCACTTGATTTTTAGAGGTTTTTTCTTCCTTTTTCTTTTTCTTTTTTTTTTTGGCTGTTGCAACGGTATAATTATTCACGTGGAACTTAAGCTAGATGGGTATTCACTGATATCTGTGGCTCTATGGTTTCTGCTCTTACGTTGATCCTTGCTTGATGTGGCTCCTGTAGCCTGTTTCTCTATTTTTGAGAAGGTAGCATATCTGGTATGGTGTGATTACAGCACTCCCTACTGGAGAGATTCTGGTTTCTTCTCATTGTAGCAGAGAAGTAAAAAGCTGTGACTCTTTCACTTTCATATTCTGAGGAAGATAGTGTGAGGTTCTGATCCTTAGGTGAATTTTGGAAGCTCATTTTTAGTTGTTTAAAGAAATTGGCAGAATAACTAATAAGGATATATAGCACAGGAAACTCTTCTCAATATTCTATAATGACCTATGTGGGGAAAGAATCTTTAAAAAGAGTGGCTGTGTATAGGATAACTGATTCTCTTTGCAGTACAGCAGAAACTAATGCAACATTGTAAATCAGCTATATGCCAATAAAAATTTTAAAAGAAATAAATTGTCTGAGATGTTTGCGTGCATATTTTAAATCAGCAAGGAGATCTCATTGTTCTTCTCCATCTTATTTGAGTACTAGATTAAATTTTATTTTCTCTAAAAGTGAGCTCTAGTCTACTATATACCTATTTTTTGGACTTTCTAATCCTGAACCCACAAACTGCTTTTACCAACAGGTGTAGCATGACCCATGCATGATTCAGCAAAGTGGATTTTGTCTCCACAGAGAATGCAACAATATGGAAATCCAAGTGGACATTGAAGCCAAACCAAGTCACTATCAGCTAGTGAGCGGCAGCAGCACAGAGGACTCACTCCATGTTCATGCACAGATGGCGGAGAACGAAGAAGAAGGCAGTGGTNTAAAGAATTTGTATTGTTTAAGCTGCTACCTTTGTTGCATAGCAATGGAAAAACAAGACAATAAATATGTCCCAAATATTGCATGGGATGTATTGATACTAAACAATTATTATTGTTGACCTGTAAATCAGTTTTCACTGGGTCTTCTGTAATTTTGTCTGCTAAGACCTAAAGCCCAGGTAGGTCACAATGACAGATTATTTAGAGCTGGGCTAAGGAGCCACTCAAGGTTCCCCAGCAGGGGCTTATGTCTATGGGGTTGTGCCTATTCCTCTCTGTCGAGGAGGTGGCTGTGGAGTTAGTACAGCCAATGGAAAGGGAGTGAAAATTGAGTTTGATGAAGATGATGGTCCAATCACAGTGGCAGATGCCTGGCAAGCCCTCAAGAATCCCAGCATTGGGGAAAGTAGCACTGAAGGTCTAACCAGTGTATTGAGCACCAGTGGAAGCCCTACAGATGGACTCAGTGTTATGCAAGGTCCATACAGCGAAACAGCCAGCTTTCCAGCCCTCTCGGGGGGCACACTGAGTGGTGGCATTCTTTCTAGTGGCAAGGGAAAATGCAGCAGGTTAGAAGTCCAAGCCAATGTCCAAAAGGAAATTTTCCCCAGAGACACAGCCAGTCTTGGTGCAATTAGTGACAACACAAGCACTCGTGCTATGGCCGGTTCCATAATCAGTTCCTACAACCCACAGGACAGAGAATGCACCAATATGGAAATCCAAGTGGACACTGAAGCCAAACCAAGTCACTATCAGCTAGTGAGCGGCAGCAGCAGAGGACTCACTCCATGTTCACGCACAGATGGCAGAGAACAAAGAAGAAGGCAGTGGCGGCGGTGCCGGCAGCAGTGGCCACGATGAAGAGGACCCCACCTGCAAACACCAAAGCTGTGAACAGAAAGACTGCCTGGCCAGCAAGCCTTGGGACATCAGCCTGGCCCAGCCCGAGAGCATCCGCAGTGACCTTGAGAGCTCTGATACACCGTCAGATGACGTGCCAGACATCACCTCAGATGAGTGTGGCTCCCCTCGCTCCCAAGCCGCAGCCTGTCCCTCAACACCCAGAGCCCCCGGTGCACCAAGCCCAAGTGCCCATATGAACCTCTCTGCCCCAGCTGAGGGCAAGACTGTCTTGAGGCCAGAAAATGCAGAAGCCAGAGTATGAAGTGGGATGAATGCTCCTGTTCTGAGAAGCACACTTGTAACTGCATCTTTTGGCATCTTTTTGGGGGGCAGGGATTTCTGTACTTTTATTTCAGAGATTCTCTGGTCACTGGTTTTCCCCAGGGAAATTCTGAAAAATTTGCAGTTTCTTACCAGATGAGACATGGCAATTTTGCCCTTCGTTCCATGCGTCCCCACATCTCCTTCACCCCCCCCCTTTTTTAGTTTTAATTTATTGGTTAAACTTATGGTGGCAATCCGTGAGGTGTGTCAAAGAATGTACAGATGTATGTGTGTATACTGTATGTATGCTAACATATTACTGAAGGATACATTTTAATAAATAAAAATTTCTGTCATAAAAAAATATATATATATATATTCCCCAGCAGGTATAGAGTTCCACAGTCTGGAAGTGGTCTGCACACCCCACGCCACTAGGGCAAAAAGAGAGGCTTCCAGTTCTGTTTCTAAAGCAGTGGTTCCTAATCTGGAGTCTAGACCTCTGACTCATCCTCAGAAATCTGGGGGCCTGGGAACATGATGAGGGAAAAAAAAAAAATCGCACCTTTATTTTCACAGTTCTCTAGTTGAAACATGACATTGCTTTCAGTTAAGACTATCCATGGACTTCCCTGGTGGTACAGTGAATAAGAACCTGCCTGCCAATGCAGGGGACACGGGTTCGATCCTGAATCTGGGAAGAGTCCACATGCCTCGGGACAACTAAGCCCATGTGCCTGTGTTCCAGGGCCCGTGCTCTGCAACCAGTGAAGCTGCGCAGTGAGAAGCCTGCGCACTGCCGTGAAGGGCAGTCCCCGCTCACCACGACTAGAGAAAGCCCACGTGGCAACGAAAACCCAGCACAGCCACCAGTTCCCCTGAATGATGGTGGTCAAAACATGGAGACGTGTGGCACAGTATTACATGTGCTTTTTATGAACACATTAAATAGTAAGATCTAATAACTATCCTAATTTCAAAATGGCGATGGATGCAAAAATATTTCATGATATCAGAGAAAACTGCTGTGTGATTTCTCCTGATGGTAAAGTTGTGGGTACCAATAACGTGATATTCTTTTTTTTTTAGTTAATTAATCAATTAACTTTGAAAAAATTAATCAACTAAAATAATATTAATTGAAAAGAG
>SJYA01000235.1:1462400-1490665 GCA_006410615.1 Neotragus moschatus | reverse complement strand
GATCTAAGAGAATTATCTAAAAGAATTATTAAGAAGAAAATTAACCAACTAATTAAAAAGAAGAGTAATTACCTAAAAATATTAATTAATTAACTAAAAAAAGAATATCTGTGTCATCAAAACCCACAGCTTTGCCACCAATAGAAATCACACAGCAGTTTTCTCTGATTTCATGAAATACTTTCGCATCCATCACCATTTTGAGACTACGATAGTTATTAGATCTTGCTATTTAATGTGTTCATAAAAAGCACATATAATACTATATCGCATTTCTTCATGTCTTGACAACTATATTTCAATGCAATTGGTTTCCTTTGTGAATCTATTCCATTTTTTATAAAAATGTTTTTCTGAGAAGGCCTCTCAAGCTTTAATGGACTGTTCCCAGGGCGGAAAAAAAAAAAAAGGTCAGACCTTGGTAGAAGCACTTTTTTATAATGCAAAAGATGTCAGAATATCAGAAAGCCTGGGTTCAAATCCTGGCTCTAATGCTTGATCGTTATGGTGTACTTAACCTTTCTGAGCTTCAGTTTCCTCACCTGTAACACAGAATTATTGGGAGAATTAAAGAAATAATATACGCAAGCCACATAGCTCAGGCCAGCCCTCAGGAAATGAGTGCTAGTCATTCAGTGTTAGTCACTCAATCCTGTCCGACTCTTTGTGATCCCATGGACTGTAGTCCACCAGGCTCCTCTGTCTATGGGATTCTCCAGGCAAGAACACTGGAGAGGGTTGCCATTTTCTTCTCCATGCTAGTTAGTACTATTAACAATAATTACGGCCAATAACTAATTCTAGCTTCACTGGAGGCTCCCCAGATGGTGCTAGTGGTAAAGAACTCCCTGCAGGTGCAGGAGATGTAAAAAGATGTGGGTTTGATCCCTGGGTCAGGACTATCCCCTGGAGGAGGAAATGGCAACCCACTCCAGTATTCTTGCCTGGAGAATCCCATGGACAGAGGAGNTATTAACAATAATTACGGCCAATAACTAATTCTAGCTTCACTGGAGGCTCCCCAGATGGTGCTAGTGGTAAAGAACTCCCTGCAGGTGCAGGAGATGTAAAAAGATGTGGGTTTGATCCCTGGGTCAGGACTATCCCCTGGAGGAGGAAATGGCAACCCACTCCAGTATTCTTGCCTGGAGAATCCCATGGACAGAGGAGCCTGGTGGATTACGGTTCATGGGGTCACACAGACTCAGACAAAACTGAAGTGACTTAGCATGCATGCACAGCTTCATTTGTTTTTCTTTTGTGCATGTCTCTGCAGAGCTGCCCCCGGGCTCCAGCAGGGACTGTGGCTTCCTGAGGCCTCCGAAGGCTCTGCCCCACGTGGTCGCAGCCCTGTCCTGGATCCCGCAAGCCCCATCCCTGGCCCAGCCTGCAGGTCCCCACCACTATCTACCCACGGCTCCAGCAAGTAGGGCAAAAATGCACTTCCAGCCCGTGGTGACGACACAGTGCCATTTGCTAATGAGAAACAAGTGGCCTGCTGTGCTCCGTGCGGGGGGAGGGGGACAGACTCCCACCGCAGCCCAAAGCCACGTTGCCGAGGTGGCACAGGCTGACCCGGCCAGAAGGTGCCAGGGCTTCTCGGCCTGGGTGTCTCCTTCCACCCCGAGGTCCCCAACCGCACCCTGTCCCCTGCACTCACACCACAGCCCTTCCTGTGCTGGGGCACTGGACCCGCCCTGGGCGTGGGCAGGACAGCAGCCAGGCCTGAGTCACTGGGAGGGGACAGCTGGGGCCCGAGCTGTGGTCTCTGTGGGGAAGACTGAGAGGACTGGAGGGGTGCAAGTCCCTGCCTCCCACTCAAACCCGTGGCCCCATGTGGGGTGAGCTGGAGCCCCGGGCAGCTGTCTCGGCCCTCACCGCCCTTCCCCTGTGTGCCCTGCGCCACCCCGACCACCTGTTCTCTCGAAGCACCAGCACCCAGCCTCCTCATCACAAGCCCCTTCTCTGTCCCCAGCATCACTCGTCCAGCAGGAAAACAGAGGGCCGTTCACTCACTCACTCCAGATAACAGGGCCGTGTGAGGACCAAAGGCCTCTGCCTGGACTTTGGGTGGAGCTGGAGACACAGACTGGAAAGAGGGACCATCCCTGAGGCCACGTGGCCCGGCATGTCTCTCCCCAGCCTGGCCAGTTGCCTGCCTGCAGCCCTTGCTTTCTCTCCCACGCCCAGGCCACTCCTTTCCCATCCTTGGCTTCCCACCCTGGCTCCTGCTGCCTGGATCAGGCATCCACCCCGCCACACGCTGGGTCCCCGATCCTTTTGGATGCGTTTGTTAGATATTGTGGCTTGGGGTCCTCAGCCCGCCTGTCTTACCAAGGCTTGCATGGCCCCCTGTGAAGAGGGGCTGATTTGAATGCTTGCAGCTTGGTTTCCAACACACTGCCAGGGACTCCCCCACCACCAACTACTCCCATTTATAACTGCCTCCTTGTGCACCAGGTGGGAGCCAGCCTTCCCAGCCCTCACCCCTGATCTCCAGGCTCAGAACCCTGCCATCTCTCTGCTGTCAGCACTGGCCCTGCCCACTCGAGTCCAGACAGGTTCTGGGCTAATCCTAACAAAATCAAGAAGCACGTTAGTCTTAGGGGAAGGGTGTGGAACCATCTCCCCTTCCGGGGAAGCAAGAGCTCTGTCAGCCACCTCCCATGGGCTCTTAGACACTGTTCTTTCTAAAGAACATCTTGTGTGTGTGCCAAGTCACTCGGTCGTGTCAGAGTCTTTGCAACTCCATGGACTGTAGCCCACCAGGCTCCTCTGTCCATGGGATTCTCCAGGCAGGAATACTNACCTCCCATGGGCTCTTAGACACTGTTCTTTCTAAAGAACATCTTGTGTGTGTGCCAAGTCACTCGGTCGTGTCAGAGTCTTTGCAACTCCATGGACTGTAGCCCACCAGGCTCCTCTGTCCATGGGATTCTCCAGGCAGGAATACTGGAGTGGGTTGCCATGTTCTTCTCCAGGACATCTTCCCAACCCAGGGATCGAACCCACATCTCTTACATCGCTTGGGCTGGCAGTCTGGTTCTTTACCAGTGGTGCCGCTTGGGAACACCTTAGCTGTTGTTCAATCGCCGAGTGGTGTCCAACTTTTTGCGACCCCATGGACTGCAGCACGCCAGGCTTCCCTGAATCTGCAAAATCGGTATGTTTTCCATTTCACAGATGAGCACACTGCGGTTCAGCAAATTCTCGAGCTTGTCCAAGGCTGAGTTGGGGAGCTCGATGTCCAGCCATGTCTGCTTGCTTCTCCACACTGGACACTCCTCGGCCTGCCCACCCACTGTCGCCCCTGAGCCTCGGCTAACTTGGTCTTGTCTCAGTTTCCCATTTGGCCTTTCATGCCTCCCTGGAAACAGAGCCTCTCCTGAATCCTGTCCAGTCTGACCAAAGCTCTGACACAGCACCTGATTCTGGACAGGCCCTCTTTCTGGGACCTGTCCCTGTCCCCCGGCCCCTGGGAACCTCTCAGAGCCCAGGGGGCCCCTGTAGTCTATTGGCTGACCCCCAGAGCCTTGCTGCTGTTGTCCCTTCTGACTGTCTTCCTGCTGGTCTGTTTCATCCACAGGACTGAACCTCTTTGAAAGGTGCTGGCCCAAGAGAAGGCTGATGTGCTGTATTCTCCTGGATGGTTGCTGGCCTTATGACAGCTGACTACTGCCCTCGGGGCCCTGCCTAGTGGCTGTCTGGCCAGCCTCTTCCTTTTTATCCTGGATCCCATCGCTCTTGGGGCTGAGTCTGTGGGAGCCGTGGTGGTGGCAGTTTCCGATTCAGCCACCAGGTTCTGAGTCTGATGCCATGTCTCCTGTCTCCTCCAAGCAGTCCCGTGGGGAGTGCNCGGGGCCCTGCCTAGTGGCTGTCTGGCCAGCCTCTTCCTTTTTATCCTGGATCCCATCGCTCTTGGGGCTGAGTCTGTGGGAGCCGTGGTGGTGGCAGTTTCCGATTCAGCCACCAGGTTCTGAGTCTGATGCCATGTCTCCTGTCTCCTCCAAGCAGTCCCGTGGGGAGTGCCAATCCTGCCTGAATATCTGGGTCAGTAGAGTACCCAGGCCTACCTTGTTTAGGGGGTGGGCACCAGGCCTGATCAGAAACAGCCGAGGATGAATGAGGCCGAATTAGGCGGGTAGTCTGAGCCAGAGGGTGTGGCTGCAGACACTTGGTAGAGAGCAGCTGGCAAGAGCTGCCAGGCCTCCTGGGCAGGGAGGGAAGGAAGACCCAAGGGCGGAAGGGGATGGGGGAGCCAGGAGACACCCTCACCTCCCATGGAGCTGCCTGTTTATATTCCGTCTGCTCACATGGCCTTTTCCAGACAGCTGGCCCAGCTCCCTCCCAGGCTGTGGTTGTCAACACCCTCCCCTGTTGCCCCATGTCCCCACGGAGGGACACTGCTCTCCATGATGGCTCTGCCACACCCACAACCCGAGGAGAAGGACTGGGAGCCGCGAGGGCCCTGGGGAGCCAGGGTACCTGGATACCTTACAGCCTCTCCCTCTGGGGGACTCCTCAGCTTCTCTTTGCTTCTTTTGCGTGGCTTTTAGCTCTCTTTGCCTGACTCTATCACGCTACACCTATCTCTTCTCCAAAATCCAGGGAACGAGTGCTCTGGGAAGCAGAGACGACACGCTCCCACACACAGGAAATGTCAGAATCAGAAGCTCGAATCCTAGGACTTTCCCTGGTGGTTCAGGGGTTAAGACTCCATGCTCCTGGACTCCTTCTACTCTGTTGGTGGGAATGTAAACTGATACAGCCACTGTGGAAAACAGTGTGGAGATTCCTTTAAAAACTAAAAGTAGAGTCACTGTATGATGCTGCGATTCCACTCTTGGGCATATATCTAGAGAAAAACATGGTCTGAAAGGGTATATGCACAATACACCTCAGTGTTCATTGCAGCACTGTTTACAGTAGCCAAGACATGCAAGCAACCTAAATGTCCATCGACAGAGAATAAAGAAGATAAGGAAAATTCTGACAGAGATGTGAATACCAGACCACCTGACCTGCCTCTTGAGAAATCTGTATGCAGGTCAGGAAGCAACAGTNTCCTCTTTCAGTATCCTATCATTTTGCCTTTTCATACTGTTCATGGGGTTCTCGAGGCAAGAATACTGAAGTGGTTTGCCATTCCCTTCTCCAGTGGACCACATTCTGTCAGACCTCTCCACCATGCCCGCCCGTCTTGGGTGGCCCCACGTCCAAGGTCAGAGGTGGCAGCCAGGAGGAGCTACCCCGTGTCCGAGGTCAGGGGCGGCAGCACAGGAGCAGCAGAGAGGAGCTACTCCACATCCGAGGCCAGGGGCGGCTGCTGGGACATGCCTGAGGCCAGGGGCAGCGCTGGGAGGAGCAACCCCACGTCTAAGGAGTGGTGGCTGCGTGGGCGCAGGAAGGCCTAGAGGAGCTATTCCACATTCAAGGTCAGGAGCGGCCACGGTGAGGAGATACCCATTGTCCAAGCTAAGGAGCAGCAGCTGCGCTTTGCTGGAGCAGCTATGAAGAGATACCCCATATCCAAGGTAAGAGGAACCCAAGTAAGACGGAGGTANCGCAGGAAGGCCTAGAGGAGCTATTCCACATTCAAGGTCAGGAGCGGCCACGGTGAGGAGATACCCATTGTCCAAGCTAAGGAGCAGCAGCTGCGCTTTGCTGGAGCAGCTATGAAGAGATACCCCATATCCAAGGTAAGAGGAACCCAAGTAAGACGGAGGTATTACAAGAGGGCATCAGAGGGCAGACACACTGAAACCATAATCACAGAAAACTAGTCAATCTAATCACACTAGGACTACAGCCTTGTCTAACCCCAGAATGTTACCCTATTTGAAAGTTGGGTTGTTGTAGATATAATTAAGATGAGATTATACTGGAGTAGCGTGGGCCCATAACCCAATATGATTGGGCCAAAGGGGAACTTTGGACAAAGAGTCACTCACACCAGGGGAATGTCATGTGAAGATGAAGGCAGAGATAGGGATGATGTGGTGGAAGCAGCCAGCGAATGCCAAAGATTACCTGCAAACCACCAGAAGCTAGGGGAGAGGCATGGAACAGATTCCTCCTAACAGCCCTCGGCAGGAACCAACCCTGTCCACAGCTTGATCTTGGACTTCTAGTCTCCAGGTCTCTGAGACAATAAATTCATCTTGCTTAAGTCAGTCAATTTGTAGTCCTTTGTTGCATACCTAGAAGAGTTAATAGGGCTTCCCTGGTGGCTCAGAGGTTAAAGCATCTGCCTGGAATGTGGGAGACCTGGGTTTGATCCCTGGGTTGGGAAGATCCCCTGGAGAAGGAAATGGCAACCCACTCTAGTACTCTTGCCTGGAGAATCCCATGGAGGGAGGAGCCTGGTAGGCTACAGTCCATGGGATCGTGAAGAGTCGGACATGACTGAGCGACTTCACTTTAGCAAAGTAATACACAGGGATCGTGTAATTTATAAGGAATCTCAGCCTGGATCTATCTCACATGTCTACCCTGGTTATTTCCCAGTTCCTATAAGCACACTTGTAATGGGTGTATTTGGCACTGGGCAGAACCTTCACATTGACCTATAGAGTGCAAGTTATTGTGGGAAGAAAAGCAAAGGAAAGCCCCTGGAACTCTCCTCCACCAGAACAAGGAATAGTGTCTTCTTGAGGGCATGATAAATACTACCACCACTATCAAAGACTGAGAAATTCCAAAGGTGATCCCTATCTTATCTACATTTAAATTATTTGCAAGACTTGGCTTGTAGCTGTTATTCCAGATATAATCACTTTGAAGGAAATCAACACCTGCCCCAGCACCTGCAGCCATGGCTATTGACCTGGAATATATTTTTCTCTCACCCAAAGAACAGAAATCATGAAAAGCAGATTACTTTTACCTGTCAAAGTCAACAGTACTGCTTACTGCCATACCCCTGGGTAGTAGCACCTCTCCAGTTCAGTTCAGTCGCTCAGTTGTGTCCGACTCTTTGCAACCCCATGGACTGCAGCATGCCAGGCTCCCCTGTCCATCACCAACTCCTGGAGCTTACTCAAACTCATGTCCATTGAGTCAGTGATGCCATCCAACCATCTCATCCTCTGTTGTCCCCTTCGCCTCCCGCCTTCAATCTTTCCCAGGATCAGGGTCTTTTCAAGTGAGTCAGCCCTTTGCATCAGGGTGCCAAAGTATTGGAGTTTCAACTTCGACGTCAGTCCTTCCAATGAATATTCAGGAGATTTCCTTTAGGATGGACTAGTTGGATCTCCTTGCAGTCCAAGGGACTCTTGAGTCTTCTCCAACACCACAGTTCAAAAGCATCAATTCTTTGGTGCTCAGCTTTCTTTATTGTTCAACTCTCACATCCATACATGACCACTGGAAAAACCATAGCCTTGACTAGATGGACCTTTATTGGCAAAGTAATGTCTCTGCTTTTTAATATGCTATTTAGGCTGATCATAACTTTCCTTCCAGCTCTGCAGAAATCTAATGTGCAGGCATTTTAATCATTTCACACTTCCCAGAACATCACCCTGTTATGTGATGATGTTGTTCTTGGACCTAATAAGCAAGAATTGGCAGATATCTAAATGCCATGGGAAAACACATGTGTTCTGGAGGATAAGAGACATTTAAGGGCACTTCTACCTCCATGACATTTTTAGGAATCCAGAACAGGAATCTGGAGGATGGCAGTTTTTATTTGTTGGTTTTTTAGGTTTGTTGTTGCTTTTCATTTTCACTGCACTGTGTCTTCCTTGCCATCTCTAGTTGCAGCGAATGGGCTTAGTTGCCCCACAGCATGCTGGATCTTCGTTCCCCCCAGACCAGGGGTCGGATCAAACCCACATCCCCCACCCACCACACTAGAAGGCAGATTCTTAGCCACTGGACCACCAGGGAAATCCTAGGTGATCACAATTTATCTAAAGTGAAAGATAAGCTGTTGCATTGTATATCGCCTCCCACTAAGAAAAATCCCAAGCATTTGGTGGATTTCCGGGTTTTGGAAGTAGTATACCACATTTGATTATGCTGCACTGACCCAACTTCCAAGTAACCCATGAGGGCTACTAACTTCAGTGGGCCCAGAAAAAGAGAACGGTCGCCAGTTGGTATAGGGTGCTGTGTAAGCAGTTTGAGTTTTATGATCTAGCAGACCCAGTAGTGTGCACATCTCTTGGCAAATGAGGCTACTTTATACACACCATGGCAAACGTTCATAAGAGAAAAACAGCACAGGGCTTTCAGATTCTGGAGTCAAGCCAGGCTATTTTCGGCAATTCTCCTTTTGAGAAGCTGATGTTGGCTCACAACTGAGCCCTGCTCCAAGCTCTGGAGGGACCAGCTGGGCACTTAATATCAGATCAGCTCCCTTCTATCACAGAGTAGTCAGGGATTTGTCCTCACTGGAAAAGACACTCAAGATATGAATTGTTTCCATGTATGCCAAGCCTCAAATATAAAGAAAAAATCCGAAATGAGAAAAATACCAATTATTATCAAACCAAAGACGTCCCACCCCAATTATTCTAAATTTGATTATTTGTTAACTTTGACAAGCATAGTGGTTAAGAGGATAGAGCCAGGGTCGGAATGCTAACTCCACCATTTACTTAAATAGCTTACGCTCACGCATGTGTACCCACTCAGTTGCATCCAGCTCTCTGTAGCCCCATGGACTATAGCCCATCAGGCTCCTCTGACCATGGAGTTTTCCAGGTGAGAATATCAGGGTGGGTTACCATTTCCTTCTCCAGGGTAGTAGCTTATGACCTTGGGCATATTGTTAACTCTATCTCCATTTCTTCATTTGGGACTATGAGGATTAAATGAATGCAAATAGCAATGCCTTGCTTGTAGGCTTTCCAGACGGCGCTAATGGTCAAGAACCCACCTGCCAATGCAGAAGACAGAAAAGACACGGATTCCAACCCTGGGTTGGGAAGATCTTCTGCAGGAGGGCATGGCAGCCCACTCCAGTATTCTTGCCTGGAGAATCCCCATGGACAGGGGAGCCAACTACTGGGCTATGGTCCACAGGGTCGCAAAGAGTCAGACTCGACAGAACGACTTAGCACGCAGCATGCGCAGCCTGTAGTAAGAGTTATATCCATTAGCGAGTGTCATTCTTTCCACTTATTATTACCATGCTTATCATCATCGTCATCACTGCTATCCATGAACTTACTGAATGTCTACTCATCATGTATTCCACATAACACCACCTCTCATCAAGTGAGGCAATGGGCTAAGACCCATGGGATCATCCCAAAGCAGCTGGCCTCACACAACAGTTACATGGTTTACTAAAGACTCATTTATGGCACTATTGAAAGACAAGACCTTGTGAAGGAAGCTCTGTCCTATAGAATGAGGTGTGTGTTCTGAAACAGTGACCCGCATATAACCCCTTCGCGAAAGTTGCTTCTTGCCCCGTGACTTTGGTCTTTGTTAGTTTAGATGTCTTAATACCCAGAGGAGAAATACTTCCACCAGGGCTAATAATAATGAGTCCACTGAACTGTAAGTTTTTTGGCAAATCTGTGCTCCTCATCCACTGAACTAATAGCCTGAAAAAGGACAGTTGTGTTAGATGGAGTCATTGATCCCAATTATCAAGAGAGATAGGTTTGTTGTAGCTCAGTGAGGGCAGGAAGGATTATGTCTAGAATTTAAAGGGCCCTCTGGGCTACTTCTGGTGGTTTAGTTGCTAAATCATGTCCAACTTTTGTTACCCCATGGACTGGGGCCTGCCAGGCTCCTCTGTCCATGGGATTTCCAAGAATAGTAGAGTGGGTTGTCATTTCCTTCTCCAGGGGATCTTCCTGACCTAGAGATCGAACCCTGATCTCCTGCATTGCAGGCAGATTTTTTTACCAACTGAGCCACCAGGGCTACTTCTAGTACTGCTGTATTCAGGAGTCAAGGTTAAAAGGCTATTCCAGTGAGGGCTTACGTCCCTTAGAAATGAAGACTTGGGTCACCACACCAGATAAAAAGCCTCATCCAGCTGAGGTACCGACTGTGGGAAAAGAACTTCATAAGTAGTAGACAAAGATATTTATGAATGTAAAGAATTCATGAAAGGTAGAGAAGTGAGGACTATATTAGCATTTCACATTTTTACCTTTCTCTGGCATATATATATATATATATTTATAGATACCCACCCATTTCTCTCCCCCTAACTCGCACCACATTTTGCCTAGTATCATCAAGTGTGTTGGTAACTTGATTAGTCTTTAGGTTACAGCTTTTTTCAAGTCAATTTCTGGCTGTGCTGGCTCTTTCTTGTTCCACACAGGCTTTCTCTAGTTGCAGAGACCAGGGGTTACACTTCGCTCTGGTGCGGGCTCTTCTCATTGCAGAGGCTCTCTTGTTGCAAAGCAGGGGCTCTAGAGCACGGGGTCAGTAGTTGTGGCACATGGGCTTCATTGCCCTGCAGCATGTGGGATCTTCCCAGACCAGGGATCGAACCTCTTTCCCCTGCATTACAAGGCAAACTCTTAACCACTGGACCACCAGAGAAGCCCTAGGTTACAGACTGATGAGGCAGGATTGTAACTGAACTAGAATGACTATCACCCAGAGCTGGATACAGGACTAATGGAATTTTGGATATCTCCTTCTAGGAAGGGTGTTTAGACTCCTAAATGGTCAAAGGGTGAATTTGTGTAGAGGTGGTGAGCTGGTTGTCAGCATGCATTCCAATCTTTTTCTCATACTGCCAAAGCCACAGAGTTAAATGCTGCACTTCCCAGAATCCCTTGCAGTTAACATTTTACATGCAAATTAGGGTCTATAAATTGCATCCACTTATATAAGAGCTAGGAGGAGAAAGTAAGGCGAAGGCCATCTCCCAGCTGTGTGGTTGTTGCTTCATGTTTGTGGCAACCTTGAGTAACTACAGAGCATCCTAATGTCCAAGCACTAGCTTCAGGAGGTTGGGGAGCAGCGGTGGCAGCAGCAGAGGTAGCTTTCTGACCCCTTATCCTCAAGTTGCAGCCACAATGCCGTATGTGTTTTTTTTTTTTTTTCGTATGTGTTTGTTAACCATCCTATTTCTCGATGGAGACATTACCCACCTAACGTGAAATTCACCACTTTACTTTTTTTTTGCACAGCATGCGGGATCCTAGTTCCCTGACCAGGGATGGGACCCAAGGCCCCTGCAGTATAAGCACAGAGGCTTAACTGGACTGCCAAGGAAGGTCTGAAATTCACCATTTTAAAGTGTGCAACTCAGATTTTAAATGTATTATCATTACTAATTCCCAATCATTGCCATCACCCAGCAAAGAAGCTTGCTATTAGTCAGTCCCGTTTTTCCCCTCCTTCCAGGCCTGGCAACAGCTAGTCTACTCTCTCCACGAATTTGCCTATTCTGGACATTTCATATGATCACACTAGGTGGCTTTCTGAGTATGAATTATTTCACTTGGCATAGGTTTTCAAGGTTCATCCACTCTGTAGCACCTATCAGTACTTCATTTCTTTTTTGGCTGAGTGATACTCCATCGGATATCGTAAAGGTATTGTATGGATACACTGCATTTTGTTTATCCTTTCATCAGTTGATGGACATTTAGTTTGTTTCCACTTTTTGGCTATTGTGTATGATGCTGCTGTGAATATGGGTACACAGACATCTGTTCAACCCTGCTCTCAGTTCTTTTAGGTATGTACCCCAGATGGGGAATTGCTGGATCAGATGGAAATCTATGTTTATTTTTTTGAGGAACCACCATCCTGTTTCCACAGAGGCTATACCATTTTACCCACCAGCAATACAGCAATTTCTCCACATCCTTGTCAACACTTGATATTGTCTTTTTCATCATAGCCATCCTACTGGGCATGAAGTGGTACCTCACTGTGATTTTTATTTACATTTTCCTAATGACTAATAATGTTGACATCTTTTCATATACTCCTTGGCTATTTGTATATCTTTTTTTGAAGAAATATCTATTCAGGACTTCTCTGGTGGTGCAGTGGATAAGATTCCGCCTGCCAATGCAGTGGACACCATTTGACCCCTGATCCAGAAGGATTCCACATGCCTCAGGGCAACTGAGCCTGCTTGCTACAACTACTGAGCCTGTGTGCTGCAGCTACTGAAGCCTGTGCACCTGGAGCCTATGCTCTGCAACAAGAGAAGCCCCCGAAATGAGAAGCCTGCACATCTCAACTAGAGAAAGCCTGCACAAGGCAATGAAGACTCAGCACAGCGAAAGGTAAACATACATAAATAAAGTTTTTTAAAAGAAATATCTATTCAAATCCTTTGCTCATTTTTAATTTGGATTTTTTTATTGTTGATTTATAAATACTTCTTTATATATTCTGGTTATGAGTCCCTTGACAGATATATGATTTGCAAATACTTTCCTTCTGTGGGTTGTCTTTTTACTTGGTGTGTTCTTTAACACAAGAATTCTAGAAGCGGCCTCCTGTCTCACCAACTTAATATTTGCACCTATTGGCAGCTCTTCTGGGGCCTTTTTCTGGGACTTAGCCCTGGAGCCCACTCCTCCAGCCCTCCCAACTAATTTTTTTAAACATCTGATTCCCTATACCAAAGGCTTTTCTGCTTAAAATAGGTTTCTGTTTCCTGCAGCTGCTCTCTGGTTAATAAATCACACAACTTGAAACCTTCGAGCAGAGATGTGACATGTCATTTTGTAAGAGCTGATGTGTGCAGCCAAACTATAATAATAATACATTCCTGGAAAGTCAAAGTTGGAAACACCTTTGAATATCGACTGGTCCAAACCCTTCGTTTGTCAAACAATGGAAGTAAATGGAGACACAATGAGGAAGACACAAGAACCTTGATGCTGAGGGCCTGCACCTCTGTCTGCCATTTCCCAGGGCTGGCAGACCTCAGCTGATCTTGCTTCATGAAATCAGCGGGATGTGGGTCACGTAAATCCAGTGAGGCTAGGCCTGCCAACCTTACTGCAGCTGATTGGACACGGGATCTGGGCCCGAGCCAGATGCTGCTGTGAACCACTTGGATATATATGATGGTGGCCACGCACCCGTGAAAGACCGTCTGGTGTAAGAGGCTTCAGTGCTAGGAGCATACCCAGAGTGCCATTATTCCTGTTCTCCAGGGACCTGCTTTGGGGCCCCCTAAGATGACTTCCCCTGACACTCCACTTCCTCTGAATCTGCACCATAGCTTCCATTCCTGAAAATCACCTGAGCACCTACAGAAGCTCAGGAATATACCCAACCACAGCCGATGATTTTCTGGAGACTGAAGCCTGATCAAAAGAGAGAAAAAGAAGCAAGCCACAAACGCAAATCTGGAATTTCAGAGAGCATGCTCTTCCCACTCCAGCGTGGCTGTCCCACACGCGGACGCGAGGAGCAGGGCTTCAGAGTGGAGTGTGACGAGGAAGCTACGTGGCTGAACTGTCATCAGGAGACAGCAAGGGTGGCATAACCACCCTCCTCTTATTTTGGGGGGAGGCCGTGTCACATATTTTGTGGGATCTTAGTCCCCCGACCAGAGAATGAAGCTGGGCACCCAGGATTGGAAATTCAGAGTCCTAACCACTGGACCACCAGGGAGTTTCTCCTCCTCTTACTTTTGAGCATTTGTCTTTGTGAGTGGCTTGGGACAGAGTTCCAGCTCTGGGTACTGCCTTGTCATTCCTCAGGCACTGGCCTCTGAGGAAACCCACTCTATGTGGATGGCTGCTCTCTTCAGGCTCTGTGTCAAGGCGCAGAAATTGACATCCGGAGACACTCAGGCCTTGGAGATCGGAAATAATTGATGAAAAAATGGCCCTTAAAACTATAGCCGGGAATGAAAGGGCAATTGGCCTCCTCTTTTCATAAAACCTAACCAGTGAGTGCAGGGAAGGAGCAACCAGGAAAGGGAGGGGAGAACGAGGAATGAAGAAAATGATGAAAACCAGTGGGGTGAGGATTTCAGGAAGGAGAGCAGGGCTGGTTGGGAGACAGGTCAGGCTGGCTGAGGACTGGATTTGTCTTGGGGGAAGTAATTGGTAACTTTAGAAAGAGCAGCTTCAGAAGATGGCAGCAAGAGAAAACTGATTGCATTTAGCTGAGGTGTGAGTGAAAGGGGAGGAAGGGGAGATGGTAAACAATGATTTCCTAAGAAGAGGAGAATTTCTTTTTTTAAGTAAGAGAGACTCAAGCATGTTTGGAGGCTCAGGAAAAAATAGGGGAGAAATGGAGAGAGTGACAATATTAGAGAGAAGACTTCCCTGGTGGTCCAGTGGTTAGGAATCCACCTGCCAGTGCCGGGGATATGGGTTTGACCCCTGATCCAGGAAGATTCCACATGCTGCAGGGCAACCAAGTCCATATGGCACAACTACTGAGCCCACGTGCTCTGGAGCCTGGGAGCCCCAACGAGTGAGTCTACACACCACAGCTACTGAAGCCCAGATGCGTAGAGTCTGTTCCCTGCAACCAGAGAGGCCGCCGCACTGAGAAGCCTGAGCACTGCAGTGAAGAGTAGCCCCTACTCACCACAACTACAGAAAGCCCGAGAAGCAACGGAGACCCAGCGCAGCCATAAAATAAATAAATGAAAACAGAGAGGAAGCGATTTGGTGATGCTCTGTCTTTAGGAAGATAGAAGAATGGGCCCGGGGCACAGGCAGAGGGGCTGGCCATGGACAAGAGAAGGAGCCCCTCTGCTCTCAGCTTGGAGGAAGGTGGAGACCACCATGGGATTTAGTTTCCTTCCCCAAAAGGGATCATCTTCACCATGAGAAGATATGAGATACCCACCACCGAATAAAAGGCTGATAAATATCAAGCTTTTCCTCCCTTCCCTGGTTGTGCAGCTTCAGTCCTCTGAGGCCACATATGATGTCATTCTGGGATGTTACTAAGGCTAAGGAACACACCTCTAGCTGGAGAAGTTAAAGGCAATCAATCCCTATGAATAAAATGTTGCTTCTTTAAAAAAAAAAAAAGACAGTCAATCCCAAGCTTTTCGGGAATTCCAGGGGAATAGAGGATGCTTGCTGCTAAGGTTCCAAATCTGGGAAATTGTAAACATAGATCTTCCACTTCATGGACAGGGACAGCCTGATCTTGCCACCAGCACAGAGGAAGGCAGAGCTGAGAAATGGAGTCAGGACAAGAGACAGAGGCACCAGATGACACTGGGATTTTTTTGGTTGTTGTTGTTGTTTGACTGTGCTGTGTGGCTTGCAGGATTTCAGTTCCCCAGCCAGGGATTGAACCTGGGCTATAGTACTGAAAACCAAATCCTAACCACTAGACCAGCAGAGAACTCCCTAGATGACATTGTTTTAATGCCAGGATCTAACCATGCTTAAGGCCTCCTGTAATCCAACAAATTCCTTCCTCCTACCCAAAGCCCGTTTCTGTCAAGATTCTGTCACTTGCAACTGAAGTTCTGACTGTTATAAGAAGTGGAGTATTGCTAGTGATGTCCCTGACTCGCAGAATTGACCAAGCTGAGGTGAGGTACAGATCAGATTTTCCAGCTGTTGGGAATAACCTGGGATTTTCCATTCCCAGGAGGCTAAGCGGTAAGCATTCCTTGTAATGCAGCTGCAAGGCCAAGGGCTCCTGAATTTCAGACCATGTGTTTAACATAGGCGGGAGTTCAGGGGACTTGGTAAAGAGATGTCAGGAGGTTGTGTGTGTTGGCTATTTTCCCAAGCCTTGAGCCAAAGAGATAAATTCTGCAGAAAGAATAATCAAGAGTAAAAGCTAACATTTCTGAAGCATTCATAATGTGCCAGGCTCTAAGGGCTTCACACACATTAACTCATTTAATCTTCATAAGAAGACAAAGAAATGGGTACCATTGTTATTTCCCATTTTACATTCGAGGAACTGAGGTGCAAAAGAATTTGCCCAAGATCATAAAGCTGGTCAGGGCTGGAACTCTGCCTTGAATCCAGGCAGCCTGACCTCTGAACCTTAAGTGCTTACGGCTTTGCTGAGAAAGACAGCCTGTAGCCAGCAATCCAAGCTGATGCAGAGTCTGATGATCACATGTTTTGCGAGACTGAAAAAGCTCATCTATTCATGTCAAAGCTAAAGTGAGTGGGAATAAAGATAGGGAGGGAGGAAATACAACCCCTCCCAAGCCCTTCCTACCTGCCTACTAAAGACAGTCTCCCTATGTAAAGAGCCTTCCAATGGGATGCAGCCTAGGGATCGGAGCAGCCAGCTGTGCCAAGCCCCATGCCGGGTGTTCACAACGGCTCCAAGGCAGAAGTGAAACTGGAGTCTCTGAGCTGAGGACTGGGAGGTCCTGTTGCTAAGACCCTGTATACCAAGATCAAAGTCTAGATTCAGGGGCCATAACTTATCATTTTTTTTTAAATTATTTATTTGGCTGTTTGCTGGGTCATAGTGCCATGCAGAATCTTAATTGTGGCATGCAAACTCTTAGTTATGGTATGTGAGATCTAGTTGCCTGAACAGGGATTGAACCCCCGCCCCCTGCATTGGGAACACATTGTGTTAGCCACTGGACCACCAGGAAAGCCCCTCATCATTCTTCTGACTTGGTTATTAACCCATGGAATTACCCAAATGCAAATAGTCAGAAAACTTACACATCTTTTAAAGGAGTGGTTCTGTGAGAGAAACCCCAGTCCTGGTATAACTGAAAGTGGGGTTTAATTGCTCACCATTCAGAAGCCAATAAAGAGGTAAGGCTGGTGGAAAGGAAAGTTTACTTTATTTCAGATTATTACTTTATTTCAGGCTGTCTTTCTCAGCAAAGCCAGCAATGGAGGGAGGGGGAGGGCAGATGCCTGTCCAAAGGCAGAATCCACCCCAATGACAATCTGGGGCAAAAGCTTTTATAGATGGAGGGAGGGGCTACATGTAGAAACAGTACAGTCAGCTCTGACAGTCCTCTTGAAATTGGTCACGTGGTGGTCTGACCAGCGTCATTTTGATTGTTTTAAGTACAACTAATCTTCAGTTCCAGGCTCTTTTTTGTTTCTATTTTCTTGATGCCAAGTCTTGGCATTGTGGCAGCTTTACATCATGGCTGCAGTCTGGGCACCATGCAGTTAACTTCTTCCACCTGGTGGGAGTCTCAGTATCTACAAGACAGTTCACAGGATATGGCTCAGAATTTTATCTATAGTCCTTGAGAAGGAATAAAGGTCCTTGACTTTGCTTAATGACTGAACTATTATTATCCGGTCTCCCTTGATGGTTTTCCTTTCTTTCCTTTTCTCACTTCTCTGATTAAACTTACTCCTTTTCTAAAAAATTTAGGTCGTATATAATTTTATTTTTGTCTCCGACTCTTGGCGACCCCATGGACTGTGGCCCGCCAGGCTCCTCTGTCCATGGGGATTCTCCAAGCAAGAATACTGGAGTGGGTTGCCATGCCCTTCTCGAGGGGATCTTTCCAACCCAGGGATCAAACCGAGGTATCCTGCATTGTGGGCGGATCCTTTACCAGCTTAGCCACCAGGGAAGCCCATTTGTACTTACTTATTTTAATTCATTGGTTTTATTTGATTATGTTTATTAATTTTTCTGTAGTTATATTAAACTCATTCTTGGGCCAAAGTTTTTCTACAGACAAAAGGCAGATGAAGGCCTTGGGGGAAGGAACATAGTGTCCGGCTACATTTCATTGTCATGTGGAATCCTGTAATTGATCAACTCCTGAGGCAGTGTCTTGGCTCCAAACAACACCAGAAATGCTCAAAATCCTTGTGAGATGTGTCCACAGTTGTGTTAGCCAGAGAGATCTCTCAGCATGGCAGAGCACCCAGTCTGCCTCATTCTGCCATGGCAGGGGAGTCCGGCTGCTCTTAATCTGCAGGTTGCCACACCCAATACACACTACAGACCAGTAGGTGTCGTTGCCCCTCCTCTTCTGTTCAAAATGAGCTTGTTTAATGACTTCGTTACCCTTCATCAATGTACCAAGATGTTAGAGATTGATCAGATTTATTGCTTTTCTATAGCAGTGTTTTGGGTGTTAGTTCTAAAAGGTCTTGTAGGTCTTCATAGAACTGTTCAACTTCAGTTTCTTCAGCGTTACTGGTTGGAGCATAGGCTTGGATTACCGTGATATTGAATGGTTTGCCTTGGAAACGAACAGAGATCATTCTGTCATTTTTGAGATTGCATCCAAGTTCTGCATTTCGGACTCTTTTCTTGACTATGATGGCTATTCCATTTCTCCTAAGGGTTTCGTCCCCATAGTAGTAGATATAATGGTCATCTGAATTAAATTCACCCATTCCAGTCGATTTAATTCTCTGATTCCTAGAATGTCAACATTCACTCTTGCCATCATCTGTTTGACCATTTCCATTTGCCTTGGCAATAAGGAGTTCATGATCTGAGCCACAGTCAGCTCCTGGTATTGTTTTTGTTGACTGTATAGAGNTCGTTGGAAAAGACCCTGATGCTGGGAGGGATTAGGGGCAGGAGGAGAAGGGGACGACAGAGGATGAGATGGCTGGATGACATCACGGACTCTATGGACGTGAGTCTGAGTGAACTCCGGGAGTTGGTGATGGACAGGGAGGCCTGGCGTGCTGCGATTCACGGAGTCGAAAAGAGTCGGACATGACTGAGCCACTGAATTGAACTCAACTGAACAGTGTAAAACACTGAATAGCAGTGTTTTACAGCTTTTTGGTCTCAGGACCCTTATACACTCTGAAAAATTGAAGACCTGAAAGAGATTTTTGTTGATGTGTGTTACATTATTGATATTTGTGATGTTAAAAATTAAGAATTTTTAAAAATTATTTATCTGAAAGTAGTAAAATTATTTACCTGAAAATAATAAACCCCTCAATGTTAACAAAAATAATACCCTTTTCAATGAAAAGTAATAACATTTTGCAAATCAAAAAGATGAGTGAAATGAATGACATTGTTTGACATTTTTGCAAATCTCTTTAATATCTGACTCAATAAAAGGCAGTTAGAATTCCCATATCTGCTTCTTTATTCAATATATTGAGCTGTGTTCTTTTGGTTGAAGTATATAAAAATATTCAGCCTTGTTTGCTTGTCTATTCATTTGTTGGAGGCTATTTGAGCTTCTCAGGTAATTCAGTGGTAAAGAATTTGCCTGCCAATGCAGGAGATGCAGGAGATGTGGGTTCAACTCCTGGGTTAGGAAGGTTCCCTTGAGTGAAAAAATGGCAACCCACTCCAGTACTCTTGCCTGGAAAATTCCATGGACAGAGGAGCCTTGTGGGTTACAGTCCATGGGATTGCAAAGAGTTGGACATGACTGAGCGACTGAGCACATTTGGGTTTTCAGTTTGGAGTTTTTCAAATAAAGCTGCTATGAACGTTAAAAAATGAAATAAAATTCAGCCTCACACAGGTATATAACTGGAAAAAAGAGGAGTATATTAAAAGGATAGTCAGATAATTGTGGCTATTCCTCCTTGATTCTATACCTAAACTCAACAAATGACAGTTTTGTAAAATTTAGTTTCCGTGTGGAATCTGAAACCATTATCGGTCAGCTNTGAACGTTAAAAAATGAAATAAAATTCAGCCTCACACAGGTATATAACTGGAAAAAAGAGGAGTATATTAAAAGGATAGTCAGATAATTGTGGCTATTCCTCCTTGATTCTATACCTAAACTCAACAAATGACAGTTTTGTAAAATTTAGTTTCCGTGTGGAATCTGAAACCATTATCGGTCAGCTTTTCATTACATTAAAGTACATTGGTCTGGGACTTCCCTGGTGGCCTGGTGGCGAAGAATTCTTCAGCCAGTGCAGGGGACATGGGTTCAATCCCTGGTCTGGGAAGATCCCTAACGCCAGGGAACAACTAAGCCCATGCACTACAACTACTGAAGCCTGTGCACTCTAGGGCCCGTGTTCCACAACTTGAGATGTCACGGCAACAAGAGCCCACGCACCACACCCAAAGAGCAGCAGCCCCCCAGCTCACCACACCTAGAGAGAGCCCACCCTCCACAAAGAAGACCCAGCACAGCCAAAAAATTTTAAATAAATTTGAAAATGGGAGGGAGGGAAATGGTCTATCTTGCACTTTGAATTCATCCTTTACTTCTGCGTGATTTTGTACCATCGCATGTTAGTCACTTGCAAAGTATTGGTTCACTAGGTTACACAGATCTTCCAAATGTTGACACATTTCGTTTTACAACACAAAAATATCGTATACGTTAGTGTCACCACTGAAAGTCTTTAAGTATTGGGAAGCTGCTAAGCTCACAGCAGTGGATACACATTTTCCAAAAATCTAATTTTCACTCAAAAGCTCAAATTTCTTCTTTGACAGCAAATATTGTCAATTTTTCCCTCTTGAATTGACAGCTCTCTTCTTTCATTTTAGAGAAAATGTCTGCAAAAAAACTACATTTGCATAACCATAGTATGTCTTTCAATCCTTCTCTCAAGTAGAAATGGTGCTCATGAAAAAAAGCAGCTAGTTCAGCTTGCAACTCAAACAATTGCACAAATGCTTTTCCTGGAGACAACCATGGTACTTAGGCAGACAGCAGAAATCTTTCCATTCTGTCAAAATATTTAAAAGAAATATACTCAAGGGTGGAGAGTTAATAAAGCTAATAATTTTTACTGCTTCATCAAGTCATTCTTAAGTGAATCTGGTGTATTTACTTCTGTTGCTGTGCATGCATGCCAGTTCAGGATACAATGACTACAAGGGTGGCCTGAAGTCCTGCCTTGTTTAGTGCTAAGGGGCCAGTTATTTGACCTGCCATTGCTTTTCCACCATCAAAACCACAAAATAACATCTGAAAATTATTATAAAAATAGTTTTGATTTCACAGAGCCCCTAATAAGGTCCTGAGGATCCTCAGAGGTTTGCAGGCCATGCTTGGAGAACCACAATCTTAATGCTTTATTCATCAATTAACAAATATGTATCATGACAGCATATTAAAAAGCAGAGACATCACTTTGCCAACAAAGGTCCATCTAGTCAAAGCTATGGTTTTTCCAGTAGTCACAGACTGTGGTACTGGAGAAGACTCTTGAGAGTCCCTTGGGGTGCATGGAGATCCAACCAGTCAATCCTAAAGGAAATCAACCCTGAATATTCATCGAAGTACTGATGCTGAAGCTGAAGCTCCAATACACTGGCCACATGACATGAAGAGCTCATTCATTGGAAAAGACCCTGATGCTGTGAAGATTGAGGGCAGGAAGAAAAGAGGGTGACAGGATGAGACAGTTGGATGGCATCACTGACTCAATGGAAATGAGTTTGAGCAAACTCAGGGAGATAGTGAAGGAAGGGAAAGCCTGTTGTGTTGTAGTCCACGGGGTTGCAAAGAGTCAGACATGACCGAGGACTGAAGAACAACAAATCACGCACCTACATTTCCCTGACACCAGTCCAGGTCTTGAGTTCTTTGTTGTTGTTTGTTTTGATTTTTGGCTATGCGGGGTCTTTGTTGTTATATACGGACTTTCTCTAGTTGCAAAGAGTGGGACTACTCTTCATTGCCGTGTGTGGGCCTCTCATTGCAGTGGTTTCTTTCTTTCGTTGCAGAGCATAGGCTCCAGGGTGGACAGTGCACAGTTGGGCACTGTGGCTTAGTTGCGCCACAATGCATGGGATCTTCCCAGACTAGGGATTGAACCAGTGTTCCCTGCATTGGAAAGGAGGATTCCTTTCTTTTTTTTTGGTTGTTGTTGTTAATTTCTCCTTTATTATTATTTTTTTAATTTTTATTTTTACTTTATTTTACTTTACATTACTGTATTGGTTTTGCCATACATTGACATGAATCCACCACGGGTGTACATGAGTTCCCAATCCTGAACCCCCTTCCACCTCCCCCTTCCTTTTTTAAAATTTATTTTTAAATTGAGAGGAAATTGCCTTACAATGTTGTGTTGGTTTCTGCCGTTCACTAATGCAAATTAGCCATAATTACATATATATCACCTGCCTCTTGAGCCTCCTACCCCTCTAGGTAATCACAGAACACCAGGCTGGGCTCCCTGTGTTATTCAGCAACTTGTCACCAGCTACTTACTTTACACATGGGAGTGCATTTATGGCAATGCTGCCTTCTCCATTTGCCCCACTCTCTCCTGCCCCCAGTGTGGACAGGAGGATTCTTATCCACTGTACCACTGGGGAAGTCCCCAGGCCCTGAATTTTGAGTGGTGAGTTTTATATGAGACACCCAAGGCCTCTGCTCTCATATGGACACATTCTCATAGAAAGAGCAGCAAATAAATCAATAAATGAATAAGATTATTTCACCTAGAGAAAAGTGCCTTGGAGAAAGTGAAACTCTGTAGTCCTTAAGCTTTATTGTTATATATGTCAATTATTTCCCATTAAAATTAAGGGAAAAAAGAAAAGAAAACTGGATAGTTTAACAGAAAGAGACTTGGGGGTAATTTACCTTCGTGGTTAAATATGGTATTCACAACCCCCCTTGCTTGTTTAAATTTTTTAATCAAGTAAATTAAATAATTCAGTTTCTCAGTCACAATAGCCACATTTTAAGTGTTTGATAACCATGTGTGGTTAGTGGCCACCAAACTGGAGTAGACTGCCATTTTCTCTTCCAGGGAATCTTCTTGACCCAGGGATTCTTTACTGTTGAGCCACCAAGGAAAGCCAGTGGCCACCATATTGGACAGTACAGATATGGAGCCTTGCCATGATGGCAAAAGGTTCTGCTAGACAGCATTGATTTAGACGGTGAGACAGAGAAAACCTCCCTGAAGATTTGAGGACAGAGTAATAGCAAAGATCTTGAGACAATCTACTTTGGCACCTTGAAAGAAAAAAAGAGAGGGACTTCTCTGGCAGTCCAGTGGTTAAGACTTGGTGATTCCAATGCAAGGTGCAGAAGTTTGATCCCTAGTTGGCGAACTAAGATCCATGTGCCACAGGGCGTGGCCATGTGGCTTCAGACAGTGACTGCAGCCATGAAATTAAAAGATGCTTGCTCCTTGGAAAGAAAGCTATACAAACCTAGACAGCATATTAAAAAGCAGAGAAATCACTTAGCCAGCAAAAGTCTGTAGAGTCAAAGCTAAGCTTTTTCCAGTAGTCATGTAAAGATGTGAGGGTTGGACCACAAAGAAGGCTGAGTGCCGAAGAACTGATATTTTCAACCTGTGGTGCTGGAGAAGACTCTTGAGAGTCCCTTGGACAGCAAGGACATCAAACCAGTTAATCCTAAAGGAAATCAACTCTGAATTTTCCCTGGAAGGACTGATGCTGAAGCTGAAGCTCCAATACTCTGACCACCTGATGTGAACAGCCAGCTCACGGGAAAAGATCCTGATGCTGGAAAAGATTAAAGGCAAAAGAAGGGGCCATCGAATGAGATGGATAGATAGCATCACCGACTCAATGATGTGAATTTGAACACACTCCGGAAGATAATAGAGGTCAGAGGAACTTGGCATGCTGCAGTCCCCAGGGTCACAAAGAGTCAGACATGACTTAGCAACTGGACAACAACAATAACAAAGCTGGAAAGATAGAAGGGTGTCAGAGTACTGAAACACAAGTCTAAGAGTTAGCATGGTAATTGAAAATGACGAGGTCAAGGGTTTGACCTTAGAATGGGGAACTGAAAACTAGACTCAGAGATCCAAATCCAGGAGAGGGAAATCAACTAAAAGACCAGGGCTTCCCTGGTGGTTCAGTGGTAAAGAACCTGCCTGCCAGTTCAGGAGACACGGGTTTGATCCTTGGTCAGGGAGGATCGTGCCATGGGGCAACTGAGCCCCTGCGCCAAGACTGTCGAGCCCATGCCCCAGAGCCAGGGAGCCACAATTACTGAAGCCAGCACACCCTGGAGCCTGAACTCCGCAACAAGAGAAGCCACCTCTATAAGAAGCCAGTGCACTGCCCCCACGCACTGTAACTAGAGAAATGCCCTTGCAACAACGAAAACCCAACACAGCCCCAAATTAATAAATAAATAAAACCATATATAAACAAAAGAGACGAAGGACAGCTACAGCAGTAGGAGGAAGATCTGAAGGGTGCAGAGTCACAGAAGCATGTTTTAAGCAAGATGTAGTAATGACCTTGGTTAACTATTACCGAGACATCTAAGATAAGAACAGAAAAGTGACCGCTGGATTTGGCAACAGGGAAAACACGCATGTCCGCAGCAGGAGCAGGTGCAGTAGAGTGCTGCAGTTACAAGCCCACAGAGAATGATGGGTTGAAGAGTGATGAGATTTGAAAAAGTAGGAAGGGAGTGGAAAAATGAGTGGTAACTGGAGGGCAGGTAGAGTCCAGGAAGGTTTTGCTTTGTATTAAGAGGGAGAAACACAGCAGTTTGGGCATTGGTTGGAATGATCCATTGATAAGGAGAGAGTTCAGTCTTGGAAAGGAGCAAAAGTGGTCTTCCTTAACGGCCCAGCAGTGAAGAAGCCATCTGCCAATGCAGGGGACCTGGGTTCGATCCCTGGTCTGGGAAGATTCCACATGCCACGAGGCAACTAAGCACCCGAGCCCCAGCTACTGAAGCCCACCCGCCCTAGAGCCTGTGCTCTACAGCCAGAGAAGCCACCGCAATGAGAGGCCCACGCAACGCAAGGCCTCTGCAACTAGAGAGTAGCCCCAGCTCTCTGCAACTAGAGAAAGCTCGTGTAGCAACAAAGACTCAGCTCATCCAAAAACAAAATAAATAAATAAAATATTTTTAAAAAAGAAAGGAGCAAGAAGACTTCATTTATGATAATGGGTAAGAAGGCAGAGAGTGTGGGTTCCTATTCTGGATGTAGTGCTATAATTATGAGAAAAGCTGCTCTGAACATTCAAGTACAATTTTTTTGTGTGAATATATGTCTTGATGTCTCTTGAGTACGTACGTAGGTTTTGCAAAATACCTGGACCATTTTACATTCCCACCAGCAGTACCTGAAGGTTCCTGTCTCCACGACCTCAATTATCTTATTACAGATTTTATCTGAACTCTTCTACTGACCAATGATGATGAGTATCTTCATGTGTTTATTGGCCATCTGTATACCTTCTATTCAGGCTTCTTAGATGGCTCAGTGGTAGAGAATCTGCCTGCAAATTCAGGATACACAGGTTCAGTCCCTGGGTCAGGAAGATTCCCTGGAGGAGGAAATGGCAACTCACTCCTGTATTCTTACCTGGAGAATCCCATGGACAGAGGAGCCTGGCGGGCTCCTCATGAGGTCACAAAGAGTTGGCACTAAGCACACATACACAGGCAAACCTTCATTAGAGAAATGTCTCTCTGAATCCCTTGCCTACATTTCAGTTGCCTGTTTTTACTGTTGAGTTGTTAATAGTTCTTTAGTATGTTAATGGTATGCTGGATGCTAGACCTTTATCAATCATATGCTTGGCAAATATTTCCTCTCAGTCAGTGGGCTGGCTTTCTTGACAATGGCCTTTGAAGTACAGGAGTCTTAAATTTTGATGAAGTCAAACTTTTCTCTTTTCTTTGTGCTTTTGGTGTCATATCTAAGAAACCATTCTTAATCCAAGGTCACAAAGACTTACGCCTGTTTTCTTCTAAGAGTTTTGTTGTTTTAGCCCTGATCTTCAGATCTTTGATTCATTTTGAAGTAACTTTTGCATGTGGTATAAGGCAAGAGTCCGATTTTATTTGTACATGGATACACAGTTGTCCCAGCTTTATTTGCTGAAAACACATTTTTGTCTACCTTGAATCATCTTGGTACCCTTGTTAAAAATTAGCCAACCGTGTGTATTTTTATTTCTGTTTTATTTTTAGCATCTGTATTTTTGGTCTCCCAATTCTATTCGATTGAATTATTATGTCCTCTGCCAGCACTACATTGTGTTGAGTACTCTAGCTTTATATAATAGTAAAATTTGAAATTGAAATAGGTGATTCCTCCAATTTCTTTTTCAAGATATTTTGGCTTATTCTAGACTTCTGCATTTCCATATGAATTTTAGGATCAGCTTTTCCATTTCTGCGAAAAAAAAAAAAAAAGCAGCAACTTTTTGAGAGCGATTACAATGAATCTGTAGATCAGCTTGGAGAGAACTGCTATCCTAATAATATTAAGGCTTACAATCCACGAATGCGGGAAGTCTTTCCATTTATTTGTCTTAATTAATTCTTTTATGTTACTGATTTTAAGCAGAAGAGTGACATGATCAGGCTTCCCTGGTAGCTCAGTGGTAAAGAATCTGCCTGCCAACGCAGGAGACACGGGTTCGATCCCTGGTCAGGGAGGATCCCACATGCCGAGCAGCAACTAAGCCCTTGTGCCACAACTACTGAGCCGGTGCTCTAGAGCCTGGGAGCTGCAACCACTGAGCCCACGTGCTCCGACCACTGAAGCCCGTGCAAGCTAGAGCCCATGCTTCCAAACAGGAGAAGCCACTGCAATGAGAAGCCCGCCCACCACAACTGGAGAGTGCCCCCCTGCTTGCTTCAGCTAGAGAAAAAAAGCCCAAACAGCAACAAAGTCCCCGCACAGCCAAAAATAAAATAACTAAGTAAAATCTACCAAGAAAAAAAACCCAGACTGGATCTTTCCAAATCCTAAAAAAAATAGAAGAAGAGTGATATGATCTGATTTATACTTTAGGAAGATTATTTAGCAGTATGAAAAACCAGCTGGGGGAAGAAATGGTGCATGGACAAGGAGAGTGGTGGCAGAGACAGGGAGGAAGCGCGGGCTACAGAAACATCTCTTCTGTGAATCGGCAGGATTGACAACGGACTCATATAGAAAGAGAGGAAGGAGCAGAGAATGACTCCCAGGTTTTTGGCTTGTGTACATTGTGATGCCACCTACTGAAATGGAAAACACAAGAAGCAGTTTGGGGGGAAAGTTGGTACATGTTCAGCATGAGGTGACTGGACACCCAGGCGGAGAGCTAAAATCACTGGATATTTAAGTCTGATCCTCAAGGAAGCTCTCTAGCCTGGGAGAATCATCAAATAAAAGGGGAGCCATGAGACTACATGAAATAACCAATGGGACCCATAAAGGAAGCAGAAAGGATACAAAAGAACACCAACATTTAAGAGTTGAGCTGGTGACAAAAAGTCCAAAATGGAGACTGAGAAGGACGAGCCAGAGGTAGGAGGAAATCCAGGAAGGAGGTGCGCAACAAAAGCGCGGAGAGAGTGGCCGATAACATAAGTTAGGGACTGCAGTGTTTCACTGGGTTCAGTGTGGTCGGCAGTCACTGGCGACCTAGATGAGGGCTCTTCCAGTGGAGGGCCGAATCGCACAGCTGTGGACTGAGGAGGAGAAGGGAGTCGAGAAGATGGAAACAGCATATAAAGATCATTCGTTCCAGAAATTTGGAGAGGAAGGGAGAGACAGTTAAAAAGCAGTAACTAGAAATGTAAAGGCAGCCAAGGGAACGTGTGTTTTTTTTTAGGATAGAAGAGACTTGAGTATGTTTATTGGCTGATGGGAAAGACTTGGCAGAAATGAAGAGGATGAGATGAAGTGTGGTCCATGGGAAGCTGGAGGAGTGACTGAGAGAAGGAATAAGGCGAGTGGGTTCAGAACAGTGCCTCTCAAATTTTAACATGCATCCGAATCATAAATCTTAATTCTCCCCTCTTCTCTCCATCTGCACAGCCACCATCCTGGTCCAAATCCAAGTCTCCTATACTTCTCACTTCTCACTTGGACAGCTGAACTGGCCTTTAGATGCCAAACCTTGTGATGCAAGTTTGCTGTGAAGAGGCCAGGAGGGGGTTAACTGAACAGAAGAAAGCAGAATGGGCCAGTGGCCTCCGGGAGGTCAGAGTAGGAGGCCATGGGAGTCAAAAGACAGATTCGCTGCAACAGAGGCTTTTATGGGATGATCGAGGCTGGGATTTCAAAAGGGACCATTCAGAACCTGAACCCGGAGAGAATAACTGGGGTCATGATGAAGGTTAAGAGAGGGTATTAGAGGGTCCTTCATGTGGACGAGCAGGACATGAGGAATGATTGCCGACCTAGATCTTGAAACCCAAGTCCTTGACAGATAGAAGTAGGCGACACTGAGAGCAACAGACCAAGGCGATGAGAAGGCGTGGCAGAATAGAGCCAGGCGGCAGGAGTCGCAGAGAAGCAGGAGATGACACGGGCGCTTAGGAAACCGTCCTCCCAAATGTGAGCCATGGCTACTGTGGGGGCAGGGAGGCTGATGAGCAGCTCCAGTTGTTTCTTTATACTTTCCTGTTTTTCCTCTAAGTTTTCCACAATAAGCTTTTTAAAAAATCTCCAGTGGTTAGGACTCCACACATCCAGTGTGGGGAGGGCGGGGGGGGGGGGCGGGGG
>SJYA01000235.1:1167589-1462268 GCA_006410615.1 Neotragus moschatus | reverse complement strand
GGGCAGCGGATGTTTGATCCCTGGTTGGGAAATTAAGATCCTACACGAACTTGGGATGGTCTAAAACTAAATGAGTACATAAACAGAAAGGTAAAAGCCGGAAAAAAATACAAAGACTAACAAATCCCTCATTCACACCACGTAGCCTTGGTCATTGTAAACATGCTTAAGTCCCCTTCAACCACCTCCTCCTCTCAGACAAGCTTGATCACTTGGCTTTTTGTTGTGTGTGTGTGTGTGTATATACACACACAAAACTGCATACGGTAGGGTGTGTGTGTGATTGTTCTACTTACAGGCGGAACTGTTCTAATAATCAAGGACGGAACAGCCTTGCTAAGATGAAGAAGACTCACTCAGGGACTGGAAGCCTGAACCCCTTCCCAGCTGAGCAGCCCTATGGGGAAGACCCAGAGTCCGATTTCAGTGTACTAGGTCACACCTGGTTGTTACACGCTCTAGGAAGAGAGAGAATTTCCATTGGTATTTCTCTGGCTAGGTTTCAACCCACTCCCATATCTCTCAAGTCATTTTATCCCTCAGAAATCTGAGAAGGCTATCACTATCTCCATTTGACAGATAGGAAAACCGAGGCTTGGAGGAGGACAGTGAGCTCCCAGAGTGTCATAGTGACTTGGTGGAGCACAGGGGGCTAGTTCTCTAATCTAGGCTTCTTCCCAGAACCCCAGAAACCTAGGCCAGTGTGCAGAAGGGTGGGGCACAGGCAAGGGACACTGGGCAACTCAGATGAATGAACTTTGGTCACTTGGCAATAAGGAAGAGAAGTGGTGATAACTTCAGGCGGCTAAGGCTGGGCGATGGCCAGGAAACTGGGTCAGAGGGGCAAAAGGTAGGTGGTTCCCTCCTCAGAGGTCCCAGAGAGCAGGCCTACTCCCTGGAGACTATGCCCTCTCGTTCCCCACCTCACTCAGAAGCAGGCTTCAGAATTACATAGATCTGGATTCAAGTCTCAGATCTACCATTGATACCCACTGTGTGCTATTTGAAAAGTCACTTTACCTTTCTAGGCCTCAATGTTCTCATCTGTAAAATGGAGTAATAATATTTAACTCTCAGTTTTGTTCTAAGGTTAGAAAGAGAGAACTCTCTTTTATTCATTTCTAAGCAATAACATTTAAAACATCTGGGTCCCCAGCCTCATTCCAGACTGCCCCAAATGGGCTCAGCATCAAGGGGACTGCCTGACACGGATAGGGAGGCCACATATATGCACACAAGTGGGATCTGACTTTGGCTTTGCAGTGACCACACGCACTCTCCAGGGCAGCCCCTGGGAGATGGACTTGGTCATCTGTAAATTGTGTGCTCTGCACACAAGGCACAGGCATCAGACTATAGCTGGTGTTAGACGCATCAAGCCAGCTCCTGCCCTCAAAGCCACTGAGCAGTGGGGTGCGGAGTGCAGACTGTGTACTGATGCCGCCTGAAGACCATAAAAGTGCCTCCCAGAGGCCTGCCCGAGGGCCGAGAGCACAGGCAGGCAGCCACAGCCCTGCCACATTAGAGAATATGAGGACAGAGACCCTCTACTCCACCACTCCCCCTGGACACTCTTGCTTGAGTCCATTTCTACATGTTGAGGATGAAACAAAGGAGGACTCGGGTCATGCCGGTACATGGAAGAGGCAGAGTAACCAGCAGCCAGGAATAGTACAGCTGCTATTATGTGCTCCTGCTAGCTCTGCACTTTGTCTGTAAACATACTCTGGAGGGTTTGCAAAGTGCTTTCTCACTCCTTTTTTGTACTTCACCACAACTCGGGGCTTCCCTGGTGGCTCCCATGGTAAAGAATCTGCCTGCAGTGCAGGAGACCCGAGTTTGACCCCTGGGTAGGGAAGATCCCCTGGAAAAAGGAATGGCTACCCACTCCAGTACTCTTGCCTGGAAAACTCCATGGACAGAGGAGCCTGGCCGGCTGCACTCCATCAGGTCACAAAGAATCGGACATGACTGAGCGACTTTCACTTCACTTTCACGACTTCAGGGAACAAGAATTATTATCCCGGATTTTCTGAGAGAAAAGGACAGAGACCGTCTCCAACCACACCCAAGTAAAGTGGCTTGTTCAGTGTGGGGCACAGAGGGATCCTAGGCTGGGGCAGCAGGAAATGTGGTTTACCTGCGGTCACGCAGCAGGTCGAGGTCAGTCCCCGATTCTCTAGGTAGTTCTCTTTCATCACTCACCGTGGCATTTCTCCACGCTATAGAAAGAAGTGGATTCCCAGCCTTCACGCAGGGGCTTTCCTGTCCATGTGCCCACCGTCAGGACAACCACGCACCAGGCCCCCATCTCACTCCCTGGCCTGGACGATCGCAGCTCCTCTAGGTCTCAGTTTCCATCTGTAAAATGGGCATCCCTGGAACGGGGTGGGCTAGAGGAGTCGGTGGCCGGGCGCTGGCCGGCATCCGAGGCCGGGGCAGGTGGGTGGGGCCAACGCTGTGAATCAGCCGGGCGGGCCTTGGAAGGGCTGTCCAGCCGGTCGGACCGGCCCAGGATGTAAATGAGCCGCCAGGGCTCTCCCGGGGCCGGGTCGCCCGGGGGGTGACGGGAAGGGAGGCCGGCCGGGCGTCGAGAGCTCCGGGCTCCCGGCGGAAAGTAGGCGCGGCGCGCGCTCTGCATGGCGCGCGGCGGCTGCGGCCCGGGATGAAGCCCCGCTGAAGCAGCCGCGTAGACGTGGCGCCGGAGCCAAGATGTGTCTGCGCCTGGGTGAGCGCCGGGGGTGGGGGTAGGGGTAGGGGTCGTGGGACGGCCCGGGAGGCCCGACCCCACAACCAAGTCCTCCCGCAGGGACGGAGCACTGTAGTGGGCGCCCGGAACCCCCGCGGTCCAGGCTACCTTCTCTGCGGTTCACTCTGCTCTGGGCCTCAGTTTCCCCCCACAGAGCTGGCGAGAGGCGGGCTCTTGGTATCTTCCCGAGGTGGAGTCGCACCTTGCCCGCTTGCACTTTCCTTTCTTGCGGAGGAGGGACCCCCTAGATGGGAGGAAAGCAGCGTCCGCTCCCCAGAAGCCAGAGCGGAGGGAGGGGTATCCAGAGCCCAGGGAGTTCTGAGCCTGAGGCTGCCTGCCCTTGGCTTCCTTAGCCTCGCAAAGGGCTCCGGTTTCCCTACCCTCTGCTCCCCAGATCCAGACAGAGGAGTGAGACAGATGGGTCCCCTCCCCTCACTGCCTGGACACAGTGATGCTGCTCGCAGGCACAGGACAGATCTGGGGAATCCCTACTCTCTAACCGAGAGAACTTTGGAGCTTTGTAAAGTGGTGAGGGTAGTACCCCCTCCTAGGACCTTCCTGAGCAGAAGCACTGCTCCCGGACTCTGTCCAGTGCTCCAGGCACAGCCCCATGCTGGCACTCTACCTCCGATTTGACCAAGTCTTGGTCCTGGGATGCTGTTGCTCATGAGCCCAGCTGCTGTGTCTGGGTGGCCAGGGAGGTGGGTGGGCCGGGTGAAGTGGGTCAGTCTCCTGGGACAAAGCTGCCATGCCCCTTCCTGTTTGCCCAGCACTTAATCTTCATGACGCCATCCAGTCCTGCGGCGGCTGTCCCGCCCGTCGTCTGCCCTCTGCTTCTCCTAGATCTGGTATAGTTCCAGAGCGTCCTGCAGGCTGCAGCGATCTCAGAAACCGGCTAGGCCAACCCCTTCCCATTCTACCTCTGGGGAAAGAAACTGGGGCCCAGAAAGGAGAGAGGCTGGTGGGGGGTCATGAAGAGGGGCTGTGACTGAGCAGCTCCAGCCCTCCCTGCTCCCTGGGGGCCTCCTCTTGGCATAGGGCCCCCAAGAACATCCAATTTAGGGATTCCTTCCTTCCTACCCACACTCCCTTCCTTTTTTCTTTCTTTCTTGCTGCAAAACCCCCATATATGAAACATGATCCAATCCTTTCTGCCACCGATGGGGACATCGAGGTCTGGAAAGGGACTCAGAGACTCCACAAGGAGCAGCTAAAGGAAGAAGGGGGCCTTATTTATTTCTAGGGCCCAGGCTAGTCTTTCGGTCTTGCAGAGCTGGGTAGAGTGAGGGGGCTGGTGGGTCCGGGGGCCATCATATGCAGAGTCAGGCACCACAGGGCACATTCCAGCTATCTGGAACAGCCGGGAAGAGGACTCCTTGGTCCTGGGGGGTGTGCAGATGGGAGCTGAGCAGGCACCTGTGGACACTCAGATAGGATTCGCATGTGATGTTCTTTTCACCCCAGCCTCCCCACCTTGCTGTGTCCCTGCCCAGTGCCCCTGCACCCAGGGTATGCCCTCCTTTCCCATCTGTCTTCTTATGGGGACCCTCTTTCCCCACTGGGAAACAAGGGTTATTCTTCCCATTTTGCAGATGGGGAAATGGAGACTCAGAAGCTTGATTTTCTTGCCGAGTCTGTTCAGCATTTGTGAGCTGAGTCCCTACTGTGTGCTGGGTCCTATATACCAAACAGTCCTGCATAGTACCTGATCCCTGCCCAGTGAACTGGGGGCTCCCTGGCATTTAGACCAAGGACCATCAAGCTCTCTATGGTGCCTCAGGGCCTGGCATGGAACTGGCACTCAGTGAACACTGATGTAACAAATGTATGGATGAAAAAAATCAGGGGATGCAAAGCTTAGAGGATTATGGGTCTGGAGCTAGAGACCTGGGTTCAGATCCTGCCTGTGCCACTCATGACCCTGAATACTAACAAAGACTATTACCCCTTGTTATTAAGTACCACCTGTATGCTTTTCCAACCTTAGAGATCCAAGGACTCCCATGAAAGTAACGTGAACCCCTTTCCCTGATAAGGAAACTGAGACTCAGAGAAGACAAGTTACTGGCCCCGAATCATCCAGAAATAGATTTAGAACCTAATGTCCATCCCTCCTGCCAGGGCCTCAGTTTCCTCCTCTGCCCAGCGGAATGAGTCCCACCCATGGCCCTGATGTGGCTGTCCCCCCCAGGTGGCCTGAGTGTGGGTGACTTCCGGAAGGTACTGATGAAGACGGGGCTGGTGCTGGTCGTGCTGGGCCATGTGAGCTTCATCGCAGCCGCTCTCCTCCACGGCACCGTGCTGCGCTACGTGGCTGCCCCCAACGACGCTGTGGCCCTGCAGTACTGCGTGGTCGACATCCTCTCTGTCACTTCTGCCATCATGGTATGGCCAGGCTGGGAGCATGACTGGCAGGAGGGGGCTGGCAGAGGCTAGCAGGGTCTTTGATGAGTCCCCACCCACAACCTGGGGTGGGCAGGCAGAGAGCCCTGAGCACTCACCCCTATTCCACCACTACCAACCAGACCAGTCACTCAAGCTCTTTGCCTCAGCCTCCTCGTTTATAAAATGGGGATGGTAACACTGTCCATCTGAGAGGGTCCTGATGAGTACTGAATGCAATCATCCACATAAAGTGCTGAGCACAGTGCCTGGTACATAGTTAGCACTCACTTCTGCGAGCAAGGATTATTATTGCAATAGGGAAATAGTCAGAAGGAAGACAGAAGGAAGGAGCCTCAGCTCAGCTTGGGAGTATTCACAGAGGTAGAGGCCCCTGAGGTGGGTCTTGATGAATAGGAATTCAAAGATGATATGCTACAGTTACCATAACGCAGATAGGAAGCCTGCTGGGGCCAGCAGGTAGGAAAGGAGACTGGGGTGGCATTTCAAGTCTAGAGGATGGCAGGTGCAAAGGTGTGGAGGTGGGAATGGATACGGTCTCCTCTGGGGATACTGAAAAAGCCAATTTGGCAGGAGCCCTAGCATTAGGCCTAGACTATCATAAAATGGGCTTCCCTGGTGGCTCAGGCAGTAAAGAATTTGCCTGCAATACAGGGGACCTGAGTTCGATCCCTGGATTGCTAAAATACCCCAAAGAAGAGAATAGCTACCCACTCCTTCATAATGAAGTGAAAATGAAAGTGTTCGTCTCACTCAGTAGTGTCTGACTCTTTGTGACCCTGCAGATTGTAGCCTGAGAGGTCCTTTGTCTATGGGATTCTCCAGGCAAGCATACTGGAATGGGTTGCCATTCCCTTCTCCAGGGGATCTTCCCAACCCAAGGATTGAACCCAGGTCTCCGGAATTGCAAACAGATTCTGCAGGCACAGCCATCAGGGAAGCCCCGGACTATAATACGAGCTCAATAAATAGAAGCCATGGTTATGACCGGATGTCAGTACCTGGTTGATGAATATAAGAATGAAGGGGTCTGGTATTCTCAAGTTCACAAAACCCTTTCCCAGCTGTCAGCAGCCTTTGGGGAACATTGTCACATCAGTGTCTGAGTTCCATCCCTGCCACCTCCTGGCTGAGGGACTTCTTTCTCCCGCTAAGCCTGCTCCCTCCCCTGCAAAGTGAAGCGCAGACAGCTTGCTGGCCCCAAGCCTTGGATAAGTGAGGATCAGAGGCCCCAGCAAGTAGAGGAGCCTCTGTCAGTGGGATAGAGCTAGGCTGTGCAGATCAGTGTAGTTTTGCTGTTGCACTTTGTTCCTCTGACCAGCCTTGTGAGGAAGGCAGTGAGCCCAGGGTTGAAGGTCCATCAGAGATGGGCTCTGGGGTGGACCACTTCAGCTGTGCTCTTATTTCCTCAAGCAATCTCCACAGCTCCCTGCAAGATGGGGCCGCTCTTATCCCCACTTTACAGATGGGGAAACTGAGACTCAGTTCCTCCTGCTGATACAAAGAAGCCACCCTAGATGTGAAACAATGTGACCGACACCAAAGTCAGTGTCATTCTGTCAAATGAGCTCATTCTGCTGAACAGGCTTAGTTCTCCCAGAGAGTCTGAGGCACTTACTTGTGTCTGCACAGCAAATTATAGGCATTACTGGGCCCTCCAGAGTCTAAGCTGCCTTATGTGGGTCCAGCCCCGGCCTGATAAAAGTGAGGGGACTGAAGGAGGGCATCTGGCTGAGTGGAACCCAAAAGATCCAGAAGGCAGCTGGTGGGCTTAATAGTGGAGCCGCCCTCCTATTGGGACCAGGGCTGTTTAGGGAGGCCTGCAGGAGGAAGAACCCAAGCAGGTGAGGAGGCACTGGAAGGGCGTTCCTGAGAAGGCACTGTGTAGCTGGCATCAAGGCCAGGCCCTGCGTGGGTGTCCACATCCAGGGTGATGAGGGAAGAGCCTGGCCCAGGGTGGAGTTGAGAAACTGATGGGACAGGGCCAGGTCACTGAGAGCCTGGGAGCGTTCAGCGTACACCTAGGGATTTGGAATTCTACTCCATAAAGTGTCCTAGTCTATTTTAAAATAACATGTTGTTGTTTTTTTAGTTCCTTGCCAGTCGAGTTACTTAGTTTCTCCAAAACCTTTTCCACTCCAGGGAGACATGCCATGTATATCCTGAGACAGGGCTCTACGACCCTTGGGATATAGAGGTTTGAGAAACAAAGCTGTAGGCAGTGGGGAGTCAGGGAAGGTTGTAGGCAGAGAGTGAATGTGTTTTAGAAACGTCACTTTGGGTCTGGACCATGAAGAGACAGTGCCCTGAACTGATGGAAGAAGTGAGATCAAAGCTAAGCAGGCGGTAGGGGTTTGAAGGGCTAGAGTTGGCAATGATAGACTCTTTATTGGAGAGTGCCCGGGCCCCCTGCCCATTCTCCCCCAGAGAGGGGAGGGAGCAGAGCTGACTTGAGTCTCCCCCACAGGTCATCGCCTCAGGCATTGCAGTCCTCGTGTTGTCACGCTACCTCCCCAGCATCCCCCTGGTACGTTGGTACCTCCTGGGATGGGTCTGCGGGGGTTGGGACAGCAGCTACCTCCAAGGGTCTGGCCTGCTTGGAGGGCGTAACCCCGTGGGGGCTAGAGCTGCCTAGGGGGCCAGGCCTGATGTCCACTGACCAGTGGTCTTCTCCATCTAGCGCTGGACAGTGTTTAGCTTGAGTGTGGCCTGTGCCCTTCTCTCTCTGACCTGTGCTCTCGGCCTCTTGGCTTCGATCGCTGTGACCTTTGCCACCCAGGGCCGGGCACTGCTGGCCGCCTGCACTTTTGGGGGCCCCGAACGCCTGGCACTGGCACCCGACTGTCCCTTCGACCCCACACGCATTTATGTAAGTGCTTAGGCCTGGCCTAGGGGAAGGGAGGCGGGCAACCAGGGGCTCATCAGAGGTGGGAAGGGTCCCTGGAGTCCCGCCCTTCACTCCCCAACCCCAGGTGACCATCTCTGCCCCTCCCGCCCCCCCTCACAGAGCTCCAGCCTGTGTCTCTGGGGCATCTCGTTACTGTTCTGTGTGGCAGAGTGTGTGTTTGCTGTCCGCAGCACCCAGCTGGCCCACCAGGTGCTGGAACTGAGGCCCTGGTTGGGGAAAAGCAGCCATCGCATGGTAAGGTGTGCTACCCAGCGCCCCCCCCGCCCTAAAAAATCCCCTGGGAGCCCCTGCTGGGGGCTCAGGCTGATCTGCCCCCACCCCTCTGTAAAGAGCCCCCACCTTGAAAACTGGGGCAACAGTCTTCTCCCCCAGGACAAAAGGGAAAACAGAGAGGCTCGGAGAACTCAGCTCTCCCAGGTAAGTCACACAGCTGACACTTGGCTCTCCTGAGTCCCAGGATGAGTCTTGAGGAGGAGGAGAGGTATCTGGACTGGAACTGGGGGCACTGCAGACATACGGCCTCGCTCTTCCATAGTAGAGAGTAATGGTATCCTTTCACCCCAAAGATCCTCCCAGGCCTCCCCTCCTCCCACTTCCTGGATGTCCCAGTGGGCCTGGCAGCCTCTGATGTCTCCACAGATGCAGGAGAGTCCAGAGCCCGTGGAGGACCCTGACCTGCCAAGCCGCGCTAACTCCAGGCCCATGACCCTCTGACAGCTGATGCCTCATCCAGGCCCCGTGGCCACTGGGGCCCTGCAACCAAGTCCGCACTGCGATCAGGCCAGTATTTCTGGAGCCAGCCAAGAGGGCTCAATGGCCACTCCAGGACCCGGGTGAGATTTTCACCCCTCTCCTCTGGCCACTCAGCCTGCTGCACTGAAAGGAGACTTTATTCTGAAGTCATTAAAAAGAACAGAGATGCTCCACGTGGGCGCATGCAGCGGGGGAGTGTACGGCCAGGGGGGTCTGTTCTTCTTTTCCATACAGGACGCTTTGGGGGCGGTGGGGGGGCTCCAGTTGTGTCTGCCTGTCTGTCTGTGGGTCTGTGTGTGTATCTGAGAGATACAAAGAGGGGTCCGTGGGTCTGTGTTCATCAGAATGCCAAAACGCAGGGGTGGGATCCTGGGCCTCACAACTGGGGGGCCGCAAACAGGAGGTTTCCCTCTTGCACCACGGCCTCCAGGCCAGCAAGGGCAGGAGCAGGCGGGGTTAAGGCCCTCCTGCTAGGAAGGATGGCTCAAAGATGGTTTATCCTCAAGCCTCTAGGCCTCTGGAATCCTTCTCTCCCCTCCAAATAAAAAGACAAGCTCCTTACCTGGGTGTGATTCCCAGCTCCACCAAGGCTGAGATCTACAAGGGTGGGGGTGGAGGTGGGGGAGCTTGCCCCATGGTTGGGGGAGGGAAGTCTGGCTCATGGCTGGAGGGTGGGGGATACAGGGAAGGGGAGAGTGGCTTAAGTCCGGATATCTAGGTAAGGGAGGGCTGACTCTGAGGGGCAGACCAGGCCAGAACCCTTGTCTCCATCATTGCGGAAGGCTGATTTTGTGCCTCTTGGAAGGATGGGGTTGCGGGGTGGGGCGAGGGTGCTAACCACTTGCTGGCTTGGGCCTTGAAGGGGACAGCAGGATTCCATTCCCCATAGGCGCCCCCAGAGTGCAGACCCTGGGGATGGCCATCTGCCCCCTAGCCTGGATAGACACAAGGGCGAGTAAGCTGAGAGCTGGGAGAGGGTCAGTGAAGGCAGGGAGGGGAAACCTGGCTCCTCTCGCTCAGAACTGGGAGGCGCTGCTGGGGTCGCACTGCAGCAGACGCACGATGGACGGGTCGCTTTTGGCCCCGCGGATGAACTCCTCCAGGGACAGCTTGCCTGCAGGGCGAGGAGAGGGGAGGCAATGCTGGGGGGAGAAGGCAAACAGCAGCTAGGCCGAGCAGAGCTGCGGCCTAGGAAGGGGGAGTGGTGCCCGCCGCGCCCACCCCTGCCTCCTCACCGTCGTTGTTTGTGTCCATTTGGCGGAAGATTTTCTCGGTCCTCTTTTCCGGGGTCGACTCGTCCTCCGGCATCTTCATCACGGACGAAACCATCTTGTAAATGGCCTAGGGGGCGGGTGGGGAAGGCAGAGAGTGAGGGGAGCCTGCCTGAGCCCTCCACCCCCAACTATGTCCAAAAACGCCCGTAGGTGAGCTGAGGGTCACCGCTCCGAACGAAGTGAGGCGAAGAGGGGCCGGCGGAGGCGTGGGGAGCTGGGGAGGTCTGGAAGGAGTGACCGGGAAGGCTTCCCGGAAGAGGGGCTATTGGAGCGGTCGGTCCCTGACCAAGTTCCTCTGGAGCGTTCGGTGGGAAACGAATTGCTGGCAGAGGAATTTTCATGCACACACGCCTCGCAGAGGGCAGCTCTGAGTGGGCACTGGGGTTGGCTGAAAGCAGAGGATCAGGAGAGATGTTGGAGGACATCGGGGCCCAGATGGCGAAGGGTCCGGGACTCCCAGCTAAGGAATTTGTGCCAGACGCCGAAGGTTCCCAGTTAAGCACAGGTTAGAAGAGCCGCTTCTCAGAAACTTCGGGGCTCCGGGTGGCCAGCCGTCGATGGTCGACAGTGAGCGCTGGGCAGGAGTGGGTGGCACTGGACTGCGATGGCACTGTGGCCGGCAGGGGGCGCAGGGCCGCCCTAAGGGCTGGAGGCAACTAGGTCCACAGGGGGCGGGGCATGTTATGCAAATAAACGCACGGACCATTAGTCGGGGGCGGGGACCACCTGGGCTGTGGCTCGGCGGAGGACCGCAGCGGGCAGGTGCAGGAGCTACGGAGGCGACTGGAAGGAGGGGTTTTGCGCTAAATGTACACAGAGCACGTAGGACTTGGCCTGTGCGCTGTGTCCCGCAGTCCCGGAGCTCAGGGACCCAGATTGGTCGCCTCAGTCTGCCAGCTTCTTGCTACTGACACCTCCTCCGAGAAGCCTTCCTTCTTCTCCCAGACCATAAACTTCCCTAGCTTCAGATCCAGCTTTGGCCTCCGCAGTGGTCTCTTCCGGCCTCTCTCGGGTCTGTTCCCAGGGCCACCTCTGAGAGTTCTTTCCAAACGGATCTCCACTGCCACGTCCCCAGCCCAGGGCCGCCCCCTCGTTCCCGTGATACGCAGGCCTCCCTCCAGGCCTGCCGTGCACCCAGCTCCTTCTGGATGCTGCCCCACGCTCCTTCTGCTGCCTCCCACTCCTCCTTGGGGCTCAGCTTACATGGTCCTTTCTTAGGGAGGCCTTCTCTGATGCAGGCTGGGTCAGGGCCCATATGCTGCCCTAGCGCCTCCATTGGGGACCCCTCTCCAGAAGTAATTTTATGCCTTTGCTCCTTGCCCCCAGCATACAGATAAGAACAAAGTACCCACACCCGCAGAATTTAGCAGGGTGCCTGGCATTTGGCAGGGACTCCCCTGTTTAAAAGCCACTGGCACCTCCCACTGCCCTGTTACCAAGTCCAAACATTTGTCCCTTGGCATTCAAGGCACTTCACACTCTGGTCCCTGTTCTCCACCATCCGGCTTCCCCTAGTAGATGATTTTGCCATATCCAAATACCTCTCCACCTTTCAGGTTTTATAGCCTATGCCTGGAACAATAATACTAGCTACCATTTATAGACACCCACTATGCACAAGGTACTTTTACATACATTATTCTCACCCTTGCAATAGCCCTGAAAAGCAGGTACTGAGATCTCCGTTTTCCAGACAAGAAATTGAGGCTCAGTAGAACCCTCTTCCTCTTAGTCATTGGATAGATGGTTTTGGAGTGCTAACGACCCCACCAAACAGGGTGTCTGACATAAGGTTGACCAGGAATAGCATCTTGGTTCCACTAATCACTTGCTCTGTAGCCTTGGACAAGTATATAACCTCAGTTTCCTCATCTGTAAAACAGGGAGTAATCATATCTCCCTCATTTGTGCCGTTCAGAGTATTAAATGAGGTAATATATATAGTTGGCTACTGTAAGTGGTCAGTAAACAGCAGCTTATACTATAATCATTACTCATCCACCACATGCTCAGGTCTTCCCTGCCCTTCACTCCCCTGGACTCTCATATGTCACCTCTATACCCCTGTCACAGTTGTCTCTCCCAGCAGAACGGGAGCTCCAAGAGACTGAGGCAAGATCTCTTTCCCTCTAGTATGCCCACCACCTGGCTCAGGGCTGGGTCCTGAGAAGGGCTGAATGAATGACTTAGACACTGACTGCTCCCCCGTGACTGGCCTTCTCCTGGGCTTCCTAATTAATTGTCTGGAATTACTGCTCACTCATTGTTTCACTGGAGACAACCTGTAATTAATCAGTCACTAGGGTTTGCAGAGTTCTGTCTGCAGTGGCAGTCTGGGGCCCCTGGGCTGCTGTAAAAGAAACCAGGGTCTATCTAAATAGCAGAGGCCAGCCTGGAAGGGATCCTGAGGACGTCCAGAGAATGGTGCTGGCTTGACCAATGCCCGGGGCTTGGAGCTTCCAGCAAGGCTGACATTTACCAGTGTACACCAGTGCAACCACACTCTGTGGTAAAACATGGACATTCATGTGGATTGGTTGGTATTGAGCTGCTGCCCAGTCCCTAAGAGGTCGTCCACCACCCTGGCTACCCCAGCCCTTCCACCAGGACCCTGAGAACTCCCCATTGCTCATCAGCTAGAGAGTTATTGCCTGGCCCAGGGGAGTCACTGACAATCATTAAGGCTTTTCCCTAGTAATAGACATAGGGAAGACACCACACTCCAAGGTAGCCCATCCTATCCTAGCTGGAGAGAGCAGACCCAGAAGCCAAAGTCAAGAGTCCAGTAGAGGCTGGACGAGTTCGGAGGGGGGCAGTCAGCAGTGCTGAGGGACCAGAGGGAAGGGGTTCAGAGAGACAGAACGAAAAGGAACAAGAGCCTGTGCAAAGCAGCGCATTCTGAGGATGTCGGAAAGGCCATTCCGGCTGGAGTGGGGAATGTGCAGGAGAGAAAACACCAACTGACAATTACTAACGCTTACTGAGAGCCGGATATCTGCCGGGCCCTCTGCTAGCGTTCCCACCTTGTTTTATACCCACAATAGCTTTGGGAGTAGGGGTTAACACCCTCACTTTACAGGTGAAGAAACAGAGGCTCAGGAAAAAAAGTGAACAAGGAACTGACTAGGTAAAATAGAACCAGATCTCTGATGGACCTCAACGTGCTGAGGGGATGGGCACTCTAGAAGATTTTTGACATAAAGCTAACATGCTATACTTAAATTTGTACTAAGATAGGACATTCCTGCTGCTGCTGCTGCTGCTAAGTCGCATCAGTTGTGTCCGACTCTGTGTGACCTCAGAGATGGCAGCCCACCAGGCTCCTCTGTCCCTGGGATTCTCCAGGCGAGAACATTGGAGTGGGTTGCCATTTCCTTCTCCAATGCATGAAAATGAAAAGTGAAAGTGAAGTAGCTCAGTCGCTCAGTCTTAGCGACCCCATGGACTGCAGCCTACCAGGCTCCTCCGTCTATGGGGTTTTCCTAGCAAGAGTACTGGAGTGGGGTGCCATTGCCTTCTCCTAGGACATTTCTAACAGGTCCTTAAGTCGTCCTGTGAGATATGCCTCGCCATCTCCATTTAAAGAGGCAGCTCTGAGTGCTGGCCAACTTGAACCTGACTCAACTTTATGCTGTGTGATGTTAGGCAAGCCACTTCACCTCTCTGAGCCTCATGGGGTTGTTGTAAAGATGTACTGAGCTTATGAGTATAAGGATTTCACTCAGTGCTAGACTCTTAGTGGGCTCTCAATCAATTAGTTGGAAGATGGCTGGGTATCCAGATGGAATGTGGGCGACCGAGCCAGGTGGCCCATTCACAGTCTGTGTGATCTCAAGCAAATGTCTTTACCTCTCTGAGCATCTGTTTCCTCCTGAGTAAGTTGGGATCAATGAAACACAACTGGCCTGTACTCTGCAGAAATGTCAAGTCTTGAAAGACAAAGGAAGGCTGAGGAACTGTTACAGATTAAAGTGGCCTAAAGAGATAGGATGACTAAATGCAATGTGTGATCTTGGGGCAGAGGAAAAAAATGCTATAAAGAACATTATTGAAATAGCTGGCAGAATTCAATGTGGTCTGTAAGTTAGATAATAACATTGTTTCTATGTTAAACATCCTGACTTTGATAATCATATTATGGGTTATGTAAGAGAATGTCCTTGTTCTTAGGAAATCTGTCCTGATGTATTCAGGGGTAGAGGGTCATGTTTAGAACAACAGAACATCACACACACACATAATGATAAAGCAAATGTGAGAAAATGTTCATTGGTGAAGCTGGGCAAAGGGTAAAGTTTTCCCAACTTTTCTTTAAATTGGAAATTACTTCCTATTAAAGACTTTTAAAAATAGGCTATAAGAAGAGCACCTGCCACTCGCCTACCCACAAGGACTGTCGGGAGGGCAAAAAGGGCTGGCAGGTGCAAACTGCTGGGACCTGCACCTGGCATTCTGAGGGGTCCAGGGGCCCACCTGCACGATCTCCAGCATCTCCTCGCGGCTGATGTAGCCGTTGCCGTCCAGGTCGTACATGCTGAAGGCCCACATGAGCTTCTGCTCCAGGCGGCCCCGCGAGGTCACGCTCAGCGCGATGATGAACTCCCGGAAGTCGATGGTGCCGTCGCTGTTGGTGTCGAAGGTACGGAAGACGTGCTCCGCGAACTTGGAGGCGTCGCCGTAGGGGAAGAAGTTGGCGTAGATCTTCTTGAACTCGTCCACGCTGAGGATGCCCGTGGGGCAGTCCTTGAGGAAGCCCTTGTACCACTCCTGCAGCTCCAGCTCGGAGAACTCTGTGTTCTCCCGCAGGTCCTGCAGCATCTCCGGCCGCAGCTTGCTGTTTTGCTTGCCCATGGCCACCGAGCCAAGTCCCACCTGGGTCCCCCAGGGGGTCAAAGGACAAAGGGGCGCAGTCAGGCCCTCCTGGCCCTTTGACAACACTCCAAGAAAGCCCCGAGCCACCCCAGTCCCTCCTTTGACCTGGTGACAGACAGAGGAGCTGGCCCAAGATCGCTCCACCTGCCAAGCACCCCGCCGCTCTGTCAGCCCCACACCATTTCCCCAGATCTTCTACGTAGGGAACAGACCAGGAGAGAGAGGAAGAGAAGGGGCTCACCTTGCCTGAAGCCCTTCTCAGTGCCAGCTACCAAGCCTTCCCAGGAGTACACCACTTCGCCCTCACAAAGTGAAGCCTAGCGATTAGCCCATTTTACAGATGAAAAGGTAGGCTGAAGGAAGTGAGGTGACCTGCTTCAGGTCACATAGCCATGGAGACACAGTGCTAACTCCCAGAGTTGCCAGCCAGGGGCCAAAAGGCCCTCTGGTCTTCCTCCCTCCTGCCCACTGCCCCCCTATGGCATCACATACACCTGCTCACATAAAAGACACCTGCAGCCCAAACACTGACCTGTTCTCCCTCCCACACATGTGTGCTTGACAAGAGGCAGAACAAGATAGGTATTAGCCTGAGTTCCAGAACGGACCACGTGGGTTTGAATTCCAGCTCTGCTTCTTACCACCTGTGTGACCTTGAGCAAGTTCCTTAAACACTGCCTTGTCTGTGAAGAGGGGGCAATAGTACCTACTTCATTATTGTTGTGAGGATTAAATTAGTTAATACATATGAAGAACTTAGATGCCTGCACGTATAAGTGCTACCTAAGTGTTAAACAAATAAAAGAGATTTACAGGTATCCAGATGCCAACAGTAAACAAATGAATACATACTGATGTCTGTTATGCCAAACAGCTCACCAAATCCACACAGATTCCCCTGCCACTCACATGCTAGCACCCAGCACACACACACCCAGGGTCACCATGCCTCCACACACAGAAACATTCCCTCTGATCCACAGCTCATACGTACTGACACAGAACCACACACACACAACTCTCATACCCTGTGCATCAAGACACACCAGCCCACGACCCCACGTGTCTCATGAATGCATCGTAAGCCAGCCCCCATGCCGACAACTCTCACATGGCCAGCTGCACGTGGGACCCTCAGACACCCTTGCCATCTTTCTTTCTTTACCCAGGGTGCCAGGTGCCAGGAGAGGGAGCTGCAACCCTTCTCAGACCTGTGAAGGTCCCCTCTTCCAGGGAGACTCCTAGCCAGTCAGCCATCCCCCAACATTTAACCTCTCATCTAGTTCGGAAAGGCTCCCTCAGTGCAAGAGGTTAGACTGTAGAAGGCTAAGGGGAAGGTATTGGAGAGGAGGCAGCCAGGCAGTTCTGGGCAGGGATGTAGGGGTGTATGGAGGTGGATCTCGCCCCACCACTGCCCAGGGCTGTGAGACAGAGCAGGGGGAGGGGGCTCCTTGTGTGTGCATGTGCACTTATGTGTGAGCGTGTGAGTGCATGTGCTCATGCATGCATGTCTGTCCCTGGCTTCTGCATTGCATTTGTCTCCCTGCATGTTTCAGTTCATATCTGTGCGTGTGCATATCTGTGCATGTGACTAGGTGTGCACCATCACAGTGTGAGGAGGATGTGCCTGTGTGGCCATTTGGAGGACCTATGTGTGTCCTCAGCAGTGTGTCACACGCATGTTTCTGTAAGTTGGTGGCCCTCTTTTCTAAATCAGCCTTTCCTGCCCCAGGCTGTGGACCCACTGAACAAGTGTGTGGGAGGACACTGAGGAAATGCCGGGGGCCAGGGCGGCCGAGTGTGTCCCTTGGTCCCCTCCTTAAGGTCCAAGGAACTGGGTCATCTGGGCGGGGGCAGAGAGATGCGCTGGGCAGGAAAGATCTTCCAGTGCCCCCTCCTCCCTGCCACCCTCAGAGTTGCCCCCTCCCAGTTGGAAGACTTGGAAACGAGGGTGGCAGAAGGTTCTGCGGTCTCCGCGAAGACCCCAGTCCCCAAAATGGGAAGGACCTAAGCTAAGTCTAAGAAATCCGCCTCGGAGACCCTCTCCAAACCTCTCCCCAGTTCTCGCCCTGGCCCTCGCCTCAATCCTTTCAGCTCTGGGAGAGCGCCGGGCGCGTGGCCCCTCCTGGAGGGGGCGTCCCGAGGCGGCCGAAACGCCGCTCCCAGGCTGGCCACTCGGCGGTCAGGACCCTGGAGAGCGCCGCGCGTTTCCCTGGGGCAGCCCCACTCCCTGGGTTCCCGGAGGAAAATTCCTGGGAGGTCCAGGAGCGGCAGGATTGAGGAGTCCAGGACGTGGCCCCCCGCCTCCGGGATGCCCCCTCCTCGCACCCTCTAGCCCCGGCCGAGCGGCCCCCACTCACCCAGCGACGCGGAGTCACCGACTGCGCAGGGAAGGCGGCGCTGCTGCGGCGCGCGGCGGCAGAGATGTGTATAAGAGACAGGTTCTCGGCTTAAGAAAGAGGTCTCTGGGCACTGACCGCCCGCCCCCGTCCCCAATTCCCGGCAATCCCCACCCTATTCAGGCTACCTGAGTCCAGATGCTGAGATGGAGACCTCTTGTCTTCGTCCCCCGGCNGGCGGGGGGCGGGCCTGCGAGGGAGACGCCCCGCAGCGTTCGCCCCGGGCCCCTCCCTCGGGGGGGGGGTCCCCGTTCCTCCCCTTTCCCTCCAGCCCTGAGAGCGCGGGCAGCGTTGGTCTAGGCTCCGCCCCCGCCCTGCGGGGGAGAGGGAAGGGGGCGCCCTGTCGAGAAAGCACCCGGCCGGGGGACGAAGACAAGAGGTCTCCATCTCAGCATCTGGACTCAGGTAGCCTGAATAGGGTGGGGATTGCCGGGAATTGGGGACGGGGGCGGGCGGTCAGTGCCCAGAGACCTCTTTCTTAAGCCGAGAACAAGCCCCAAGAGCCCCGCCCCTTGCCTCCCTGGTTCCTACCTGGCGTCCCTCCGAGGGCGGAATTCGGATCCTGGGCGGTTTGTTAGGTACTCTCCCTGCCCCTAATCCTCAACTCCGGAACTAACGGAGCTCTTTAGAGAAGGGGCAGCGCCCACTCCTCCAGTCTTTGAGGTCTGGGCCGGGGGGTGGGGTGGGGAGGGGGAAGCAGACACGCCTCCTACCTCACCTCTGCCTTAGAGAGCACCGCCCCCTTTCCTGCCTGCCACATCCGATCTCCTGCCCAGGGCCCCATACAGAATGAATCCCACCTCCTAACATCGATCTAAATTGCCCCTCCCATTTTCCCCCGACTCCAGTCAAGAAATCTCGCTCCCTCCCCAGCCAGTGCCTGCACTGGATTACAATAAGTGAAGACTAGGGAGCATCTCCAGCCTGGGGAATTCTGAGCTGTGTAGGCCCCCTGCCTGAAGACAGGAAAGCCCCTTTCCAGAGTCACTGACCTCTATCAAAGCTTCTCCTGCCAAAACGGTGGCTGCATCCTCCTTCCCCCAGCCTGGGCAACAATCCAACATCTTGGGCTCAAATTTTGCTTTTCAGTATTTCCGGGGAAGGGGTGGTGATCCTTACTGTCCCACTTCACAGATGAGAAAACTGAGGTTCACAGAGGTTAAATGATATTTTCCAGTGTCTGACAGCGAACGAGTGGGCTTGGACTTGAATCCATGTGCCCTCATCCATTCATTGCACCAATATGCCCTAGCACTGTTCTAGGCAGTGGGATCCCAGGAGTGGACAGTAAGGCATAGACATAATATACATGTCAATTCTATAGTGTATTAGATAAATGTTTGGGGGAAAGTTGAGATCAGTGTGTGGAGGTTGGGATAGTGGAGGTGGCAAGGACTTTAGGTGAGATGGGGAGCTTGGGGTTTTGAACAGATTGGGAGGGTTTGAGCTTACTCAGGCATTCTGTCCTCAACTGACCTTGAGGAGTCGGGGCCAGGGTGGGATCAGCAGGCCCTCGCAAGGTGAAAGATGATCAGGGTGGCAGAGATGGGTCTGCTTTCTGAACCTACTTGGCAGCAGCTGGGACCCTTCTGGCTCCCCGGGGCTCAGACCAAGCCTCTCGGGTCGTCCAAGTCTAGCCTTGGTCTCTCCTGCTGGAGGATGAATGAACAGAGTCTCAACCTCTCAACTGGAGGAGCTGGGGAGCCAGGCTGTGGGGGTTGGGGGCAGCTGGGCCCTTCAGAACATCCGCTCCTCCTCTGTGCGCCTTGGCTCTGGTGTTGAGACCCCTGTGGAGGTGCCAGACATGCGTGGGTGGTTCCCAGATGCCTCCTGCAAGAGGACCTGGGGGTGGGGAGAGGCTTGCCACTCAGGATCCTTGAGTGACAAGCTCCCACTCCTCTCCCCACCCGGTCTGGAATCCTGGCTCTGCTTTGGGCTGGGAGAGGAACCTGCCCTTGGCTCCTCCTCCTCTCTTTCCTCCTCTTTCCCCTCTCCCCTGCCTGAACCCTGAGAATCTTCCTAGCCAGGTCTGGATCCTCCTCTCCAGTGGGGTCTCGGTTTTCCCTCACCAGTGGCTGCCCTGCCACTCTGCTTCCTCCTACTCCCCCACCCCAGCTTCACCTCCTGTGGGCTGACTTTTTGGTTCAGCCTCTTGGGAGCCTACTTCCCCCACCCACTGTTTTTCTTATCTGTGCAGGTGACTCTGACACCCTGCCCTTAGGCCCTCCAGTCTGCAGCCTGACTCCCGAATAGAGGGGGTTATGTCTTTTCTTCACCTCAGGTACCCCATATCCCTCTGACTTTCCAGTACCTCAAAAGAGTAGGGTGGATGGTAGGGGGGAAGGGCAGAGTTTGGGCTCTAGTAGGCTCTGCTGATTGCTTCCCATTAGCCATCTCTCCCCTCTTGGGGTCCTAAGAAGTACTAGGAGACCCCTGAGCCAAAGGGAAGACTTGGGGTTTCCCCACACTGTCTACCAAGGCCACTGGCCCAGGACCTAGTGCCCCAAGATATAGTCTGGAAAAGGAGGGCAGAGGGGCAGCTGTCAGAAGGCCTGGGTCCCTCACTTCGGATGCCCTGGAGCAAGTCTCTTCCCCTTTGTGAGCAGAAAGGTGAAGTGACCTGCGTATGTTGATATCTCCCATCAAAAGCCCTAACCAGAGTACAAACAAGACCGGCTTCACTTATTGCCTCACTGGCCCCTGGGGGTTGGGAGTGGGTGATTCTGGACAGGAGCTTAACACAGATGAGGCTCCAGCAACCCTGGAACCCTGTGGATTGGAAGGGTTCCACGAAGGCCTTTGGCAGGGGTGGAGGTGAGGGGTGTCCTTGCTGATGCTACTCAGCCTCCTTCTATCCCAGACTGAGGCATCCAGGAGAGCGGACAATGCAGGAGGGAGTCACTGAGAGAATTAAGTGAGGGATGAGTGAAAAGGGGACCTCATATCTCCCGAGCACCTCCTGTATGCAGAGTGCTTTGCATACCTCCTTTGATCCAAATGGGTTTCCCTGATGGCTCAGATGGTAAAGAATCTGCCTGCAATGCAGGAGACGGCAGTTCAGTCCCTGGGTCAGGAAGATCCCCCGGAGAAGGGAATGGCTACCCACACCAATATCCTTGTCTGGAGAATTCCATGGACAGAAGATCCTTGTGGGCTAACAGTCCATGGGATCACAGAGAGTTGGACATGACCGAGTGGCTAACATTGATCCAAATTAATGCTGAGGAGTCAGTGATGTGATTGCCATTTTACAGATGTGAAGACTGAGGCTAGGACAAGTGAAGTCACCTGCCTGAGGTAAAACAGCAAGAAAGTGACAAAGCCAGAGTTTGAACCCAGTTCCACGTGATTTGGGGGCCCAGGTCCCTCCCTGGAACCTCTCAGTGAGGCAGGTGGAGGGAGCCCCTCCCTAGCCCCCCTCAGAGGCACAGCCCCCACCCTCTCCTCTTGGGTCCCAAATGGTTTGGAAAATCCTGATGGGAGCAGATGGTGGGGACAGATGGAGGGAAAAGCATCTCAAGGGCTGAATTACACAAACAAACATTGATAAAGTGATTAAAACCTCAAGCCACCCCTTTCCAAAGGGCCCTGCCCACCCCAGTCTGGGGCACGGTGGACCTCAAGGTGGGAGCCTGGGGGGGCGGGTGGTCCCCGGATACCTTGCATCTCAGCCCATCTGATCCCAGCTTCTGCTTGCCTGCCTCGCTGCCGGGGACCACCCCCGGACCAGAGCCCAGGGTAGCAGAGCTGCCAGGAGCACAGCCCGGGAGGGGGAGGGGGTGGGCCTGGCTGTTCCCAGGGAGCTGGGCGAGCTGGGCTGAGAGGAACAGAAAGCAGGAGGGTGGGGGTGATAGGGAAGTCCTGCAACGCAGACCTGAAGTCAGCGGTGGGCGTAGGGAATTGTGGTGGGGCAGGAGGCTTTCACTTTACAGGTGGGGCTCAGTTCCCATGGAGCAGGGCCAAACCTTATCCCACCACCCACCCCCATGGTGGAGGGGGGCAAGGCCTTTCACCTCTGGCAGGTCTTTTTAAATTAATTAATTTATTTTAATTGGAGGATAATTACTTTATAATATTGTGAGGTTTGCCATACATCACATGAATCCGCCACGGGTCTGATGGGTTTCTTCATCTGTAAGATGGAAACAATATTAGCCCTTCCCTGGAAGGGGCCTATGAGGACTGAATGAGACAGAGCCTGTAAAGTTCAGGGCACTGAGCCTGCACACAGGCGGCCTCCAGGCTGCTAATAGGGCCTCCCTGCTGACGGATGATCAGGAAAGCTGGGGCTGGCCATACACAGTCCCTCCCCAGAGCAGCAGGCAGAGCCCCTGAGGCTGCCTCTGAAGCAGAGGCTCCTCATGGATAAGGCTGATCTCTCTACCAAGCCCAGAATCCAGGACCCCCAGGAGAGGGAAGGGCTGTGTCTCTGCTGGGCCCTCACTATGAAGAGACATACCCTAACTATGAAGGAGGGCATTAGACCCAGGCTCAGATCTCGAAGTGGCCCCTTCCCAGCCTTAATAAGTTGAGCAAAAACAACTCCTCTGACCCTCTGGCTCCTTTTTTGTAAAGCCTGCGTTTCCAGCTGCTTTCTGGGCTTGCTCCCAGAAACCCAGAGACATACCTCAGACTCAAGCCAACCAGTATCCAGTTTATCACCTCCCACCCCAGCTGCCCTGTGCCTGGGTCCCCCTCCATCACCACACCAGGACCCCTTCCTGCTCTTAACTCCCACACTGATTCCTTTCCAAGTCAGTCTGTCTACTAGGGACATCTCTCAGGCCTGTCCTCTCTCCTTGCCACCTCCTCTGCCCCTCACCCTCATCAGATTGGCCCTGTACGCTGGCTCTGGCTCTCTTACAGTTCCTGCCTTCGGTTTCTCTAAATCTAATCCCCTTCCTCTCTGTCTGATAACCTTCCATGGCTTCCCACCACCTACCAGAGTAGGTGGACGTTTCAGGCCAAGACCCCTGTCTTGGCTGTTCTTCTCCACCTTCCTCCTACAGCTCCCCACCAGCCAGCTCCTCCTCTACCAGAAGGTCAGGATCTCCCTAACACCTAGAGAAGGAATCTAGCGCCAAGGCAGGGGAAAAGGGGCTCCCTGACCCCCATATCCTGCATGTGAGTTTAACCTAGTTAGAGGTGGGGTTAGAGGTGAAGCAGTGACCTTGGGGTCAGGCCCCAGCCAACCCTTGCCTGCACAATAATCCCTCTGCTGGTGTAAGTACCTCTTAGCTGGAAGGGCTTCCAACTCTGCCAAGGAGAGACGGTGCCTTACCCGAGGTCACCTTGCCAGGCACACCCTTTTGTCCCTTCCCCAAGTCATAAGGGACCCCTTCTGTGACAGCTTTCCTGACAGATAAGCACTCAGATCTTTCTCAGGCATTTTCATTTCTGGCAGGTTTGCCCCTCCCGGTCCATCTCTGACTATCTGAAAATTGTTCCTGGGTTCACAGCAAATGGAATGGTCACTCTTGAAAGTGGAACGATGGTCAGGAGGCTGAGTGTCCACTTGTGACTTCAGAAGCAGTTCTGCCTGAAGGTAGGACACTTGAGATTTGAGTCAAAATTAAAGAGTCAAGATTTTTAAAAGATGGTTCTTCCACTGGGACCTGCCTTCCAGAAGCCTTTTGGCAGCCCAGCTCTGCCCCAGGGGGTTTCCCAAGCTGAAAGCTGCACGCAGTACTCATAGCCAGTGTGACTCTCCTTCTGGGGGACATGGGGACAGCAGACCTGACCCCACCCCTGGCCAGTGGTGTCTTCTTGGAGCCCCAGTTCCACTTCTGGGAACAGCCTTCATCCCAGAGTTGCTGGGAGGAGCCCGCGAGACCCTGGGAGGGTCGTGTACATGCAGGAGGCTGCTCTGCGGCATCCAGGGCTCTGCGGTGTACACTCATACAGCTTTGAAGCCCAGGGCCCCCGGCAAGAGAAAAGGTAACATCCCAGCTCAAGGGTTCTGTTGGCATGTGTGATTATTCCTATTTTATGGAAGAGGAAACAAAGAGACCACGTTCCCTGCCTGAGCCTGGGCACAGGGGTAGAGCCACATCCAAGAAGGGACTCAGCTCTGTTTCCTGAGCTCTTCCCACAAGGCTGGAATGCTATGGAGAAGTGAGAGCTTCTAGGGGTTTCAAAAGAATGCAGAGTCCCAGAAGCCAACCAACCCCTGGAGGCTGAGGTTGCCAAATCCCAAGGGCATCATGCTCTGGCTCTGTCTTTCTGGGAAGACAGGGTCAGCTCTCATTTCTGGTATCTTAGGCTCTTCCTGAGGCTGGGGATTGCTTCTTTGTTTCCATGGTAACAGCTCACAGAGGGGCCTCCTGAATCAGTGCAGGGGTACTGCACGAGTACTCACAGGTACGCATGTGCCCTGGGAGCCCCTGGGATGGAGAGCCTGATGTACACGCACGCATACCCATGTACATCCTTGCACATGCACGCATGCCCAGGGCACGTGTGTGCAGGCCCACACCCCCTGCACATTAACTTACACGTACAATGTGCCCGCTAGCCGAGAAGTGGGTCAGGACGCCACCCTGCCAGACAGGATCCACTCTCACGGCCCACATTGACCCACTCAGGCTCAGGGAGGGACTTGGAGAAACGAAGGATTTCCACTTTGTAATGATATTTCGGGAAGATCCCTTGGATCAGGAAATGGCAACCCACTCCAGTAATCTTGCCTGGAGAATTCCATGGACAGCAGAGCCTGGCAGGCTACAGTCTATGGGGCTGCAGAGTCAGGCATGACTGAGCGACTTTCACTCACTTAGACAGTTTACTATGCGCCCAGTACTGCGTTTTCACATGTAACATCTCCTATACTCCCCACAACACCACTCTGAGAGGTGCCTGGTAAGAAAACAGGCTCAGAGTGGTGGAACGATTTGCCTGAGGTCACACAGTCGCCAAGATTTAGCCCAGAACTCTTTGGCTCCTGCTCTCACCGCCAGATCCCTTGGTGCCAGACCCAAGAGCACTCACACTGGGACCCACAAACACGGATGGGGTGCCTGGCAGCAGGTGGGACTGGAGCTGAGGCCTCCCACCTGGGATGCCAGGCTTCCTGAACTTACAGCTCTGAATTCCCGTTCCAGTCTCCAGGCATGGAGTGAAGGGAGGCCCAAAGGACTGCAAGGACTTGCCTTCCACTGATTTCTCCCAGTCAGTAGAAAAGGAACACTGAACAGCCAGAGCAAGAACCACTGGGAATCTCCTGCTGGCAAAGCCACCTGGGTTCACTCGTCGGCTCCCTGCCCTTCCTGAGGAGGCAAGAATCCAGCTGCCAGCGTCCTGGTTCCCCAACCTCTTGGGCCTCTCAGGCAGAACTTGGGAAAACAAAGGGGCCTGAGGCCAGAGGCTAAGCCAGCCGGGTCATCCTGATAGGAAGCTGGGAGGTGGGCTGTCTTCCAGGAGGCAGCTTTCAGCAAAACGGTGATGTGACCATGAGAACGGGCTGCTGGGGAGGGAGTGAGCTCCCCGTCACTGGAGGCATCCCAGGTTGATAGGCACCGGATGCTCCCTGGTTAGGAAATTCAGGGACAGCATCATTCTCATCGTCACTGCCATCATAGCACCAATGACTGGATACCCTTTGTGTCGGTCACTGTAAGGTACAATAAGACTGCCACCACTGTTAATAAAAATAGCAGCTCCTGTGTATTCAGCCCTCATGTGGTTGACCATCACTGAATCCTGTGAGGCAGGCACTATTATTAGGCCCATTTACAGAGGAGGAAACTGAGGCTCCTCAGAGAGGTACGACAGCAAGATTCAGGTTCTGCTTGGCTGGAGTCTGCGAGCTGGCCTCTTGGCACCCGGGCAGAGGAGCGAAGCAGGAGGCAGGGTGGCCTTCCCAGCTGGGGCTCTGGGTCCCCAGAGCTGCTCCTATCCTGGGCCAACACTGGCNGAAACTGAGGCTCCTCAGAGAGGTACGACAGCAAGATTCAGGTTCTGCTTGGCTGGAGTCTGCGAGCTGGCCTCTTGGCACCCGGGCAGAGGAGCGAAGCAGGAGGCAGGGTGGCCTTCCCAGCTGGGGCTCTGGGTCCCCAGAGCTGCTCCTATCCTGGGCCAACACTGGCTTCACTGCGGCCCGGGCTGGCACCCTCTGCTGGCCATGCCCTACTTCTGCAGAGTCGCTTTTTTTTTTTTCCCCCAGGCTGAGGGAGACTCTGAGATGTGGGAGGTGAGTGGGCTCTTGAACCTAGATCCTCACTTTAGATGGTGATACCTAAGGTCACCCGGCCAGTCAAGGGGCTGAGCTAAGGTTCAAGCCTAAGAGCTATCTTATTCTCAGGCTCTCGCCCTTCCACCCTTCACTGATGGGGAAGGAGTTTTACTCCTGCAGCCTTTGCTTCCCACCCCCTGCCACATCCAGAACCCCTAAAATAGAGCCTCCAGCCCCACTAGTCCTCAGGGATCTCAGTGACTGTGGCTTGTAAGATGAGAATCTGTCTCCAAAGGCAAATCTGGGATCCAGGATTTGAGGTAATTCCAGGCACGAAAATGGTACTAGCTGTGTGTCGCTGGGCAAGATTCTCAGCCTCTCTGGCACTGTCAGGTGGGAGTCAGTCCCTTCGTGGACTCTGAAGAACTGAAGAAATCTTTTTAAAAGAGGAGGTCTCTTTTACCCAGTTCGAGGGCCTTCACTCAGACTTCTCCAGCTCCTCCCTTTTCCCTCTTGTCCCTCCTACTCCCCCGTCTTCCCTCTTCTTTATCTCTTTCTCCTCTTCTCCTTGCCCCACAATCTCTTCCACCATTCTGTGGTGTGGATATTACCTTTCTTTTCAAGAGGAGGCATTTGAGACTCAGAGAGGCAGAGTAACTGGCCCAGCAACACCTAGCCAGATGTTTTGGCTTAGAATCCAGACTTTGACAAGCTGCCACCTGCCCCGTTCCCTCTCCATCTCCTCTCTCCTCACTCATCAGAGCTCATCCACCAGCTTCTCCTACAAGGAGTGTCCCCAGATCCTCCATCAGCCTCCTCTCCTTGTCCCTTGCTAAGACCCATCCGAGACCCACCATGATGGCTTGGCGACTGCAACAGCTTCCCTGTTTCCTCACAGGTCAGCGACTGATGGTGGACTTCAGGATCATTTCCTACGTGGGTGAGCTGGTCATACAATTTTAAAAGCAGTAAGTAGGGCTTATGAAGAACTCCCAGGAGTGGGTGATTGGTGGAAGCCCCAGTACCTACCTCTCCAGAGCCCAGAGCAGGACCCACAGCTGGAAGAACAATGGTAATTAAGGTAAACTTCCCGGGGGCCACCAAGAAAGATGGTTTCAGATGCAAACATTGAACTTCTGCTCCATCCCACCGTGACCATGAGGAACCCAGTCTTGGTCCTGCCTTCTAGGATTTACAACCCAACCAGAGACAAGCCCTGCTATGGCTGCTGTCAACATGCCTCATGCCTCCCTCATGCAGGGACCCAGAGGGAAGCACCACTCTCCCACTTAGGGGACAGGCTCAGGTTAAATACCTTCCCAAAGCTAGAGTCAGCCAGGAGCCCAGCCAGGATGAAGACTCAGAGCTCCAACATCAAAGCTTGCTGCCGGATCCACTAATGCGTGTGTGTGTGTGTGTGTGAGACGCACGCACACACACACGTGCGCGTGTGCGCTTAGTCACTCAGTTATGTCTGACTCTTTACGAATTTTTGGACTCTTGTCTGCCAGGCTCCTCTATCCGTGGGATTTCCCAGGCAATCATGCTGGAGTGGGTTGCCATGCCCTCTTCCAGGGGATCTTCCTGACTCAGGGATCAAACTCGCGTCTCCTGTGTCTCCTACATTGCAGGGGGATTCTGTACCCGCTGAGCCGTCAGGGAAGTCCAACTACTACATGGCCTCATCCAAATCTAAGGCAAAGCACTATCAGAGAATTTAAAAATCACCGTCCCACGGTGGTTTGGCCCTCACACCGTCTGTTAGGCAGAGACCTGAATGTTCAGCAGGGCGAGGACCCGTCCGTCACACGAGAAAGTAACACTTTAAAAATGTCAATCAGATCACATCACATTTCTTTTAGAAGCTTTCCACTGCAGGCAGGATAAATCTAAGCTCTATACCATACCCCTGGTCCCTGTGCTGCTGACTCTAGCCATCTTCATTTCTTCCTTCCTCCTCGTGAGGCGCCAGTCTCACTGGCTTCTGCAAGTTTTCTGAGGGTGCCAAACCTGTAATGTCTGTTGTGCCTGCCTGCTTTTTCCTTCTTAGTTCAGATGTCACAGTCTCAGACCACACTCTGTAACATCCCCCACCCACTTTCCCACTCTAAATCATGTGCCCCCGTTTTTGCTACAGCTGTGTTGAGTCTCTTAAGGCAGTTTACTTAGTCACTGGTATTGTCGTTCAGTCGCCAAGTCATGTCTGACTTTTTGCGACCCCATGGACTGTAGCATGCCAGGCTTTCCTGTCCATCATCAACTCCCAGAGCTTGCTCTCACTCACGACCATCAAGTTGGTGATGCCATTCAACCGTCTCATCCTCTGTCGTCCCCTTCTCCTCCTGCCTTCAGTCTTTCCCAGCATCAGGGTCTTTTCCATTGAGTCAGTTCTTCACATCAGGTGGTCAAAGTATTAGAGCTTCAGCTTTAGTACCAGTCCTTCCAATGAATATTCAGGGTTGATTTTCTTAAGGATTGACTGGTTTGATCTCCTTGCTGAGAGTCTAAGGGAGTCTCAAGTCGTTATCTCACTTGTTTATTGCCTGTCTCTCCCACTGGAACAGGAGATTCATGGGGGCAGGGATGTTGTCATCCCCTTCATAGTTGTGTCCTCAGGACACACGGGACCTGGCACTTAGTAGGTGCACAATATATGTTTATTGAGTGCAGAAAGCCCTTCCCAGCCCCGACTTCTCTTGCAAGCTCAGAGCAGTCCTTCGAACCAATCCTATTTTCCCTGCTCCCTCTGTCACAGCCCGGAGCTTATAGCGACCCCTCCCTGCCTCCCTACTCTGCCTCCGTGTTTCCCCTCCACATAGACACTGTGTATCCCAGGCCTCAGGGCCAATGCTTCCTTTTTCCCCTCTGTCTCTTTCCCTTCATTTGACTAGTTCCCACTTGACTGTCAGTACTAATTAAGATGCCCTCCCTGCTTTCCTTTTAAGTTCTGTTTGTTTTTGGCTTTGCTGTGAGGCTTGTGGGATCTTAGTTTCCCAACCGAGGATCGAACCCATACCTCTTGTGATGGAAGCAGTGAATCCTAACCACTGGACCACAAGGGAATCCCATCCTTTTACATTAATACTCTCTCCTGGCTCCTATAGATCTATGGTCCCTCTTGGTCCAGAAGGCACTCCTCTCTTTGTCTTTTAAGAGTATCTGTCTCTTTAAGGAGTTCCTCAAGAACTTGGACCGATCTGGCTCATCATGATGTCTTTGGCACCCAGCCCCAGGCTGGCCTGGTACAGACATTCAAGAAACATTAAGCTGGGTTGGCCTCATCATTGCTGCGATGGGGACTTTGGGTGATTAGACGGGCCAGACCATTGTCTCCCAGCTGTATGACCCGTGGCAACCTACCTCCTCTCTTTAAGATTCAGTTTCTACATCCATAAATGAGTATAACATTCCCAACGTCTCAGGGTGGTAAGGACTCAGGAGAAGCTTCTAGAGTGTATGTAATGCACCGGCACATAGAAACTGTTGGGTCAGTGGTGGGCCCTTTTCCCAGTATGGTCTTGGGCCTGGGCTTAGCAACGGCCTCTGTGAGCAACCAGCCTCCACAAGCCCTCTAGGGAATGAAAATGTATATTCGCTGGTGGGACCTGGGCCCAGGACCCTTGAGGAGCACCCAGAGCTGAAGGAAGGATATAGGCAAACCAGATCAAGCCCTGAACTGGAAGCCACATCACTGAATTTGAGCCACGGCTCCATAATTTACTGGCTGTGCAACCCAGAGTGAGTCCTCACACCTCTCTGAGCCTCAGTTTCATGGTCTGGAATAGCAGCTAATAACACTTATTGGTCTAAGACTCAAAATAACATGGACAGCCTTTCTGCCTCTGCAGCCACCATGGTGCCTGTGAAAAAGCTTGTGGTGAAGGTGGGCAAGAAAGAAAGAAGCAGGTCCTGAAGTTTCCTCTTGACTGTACCCATCCTGAGAAGACGGACTCATGGACGCTGCCAGTTTTGAGCAGTTTCTTCAAGAGACAAAGTGAATGGAAAAACTGGGAATCTTGGGGAAGTGGCAGTGACAATCGAAAGAAGCAAAAGCAAGATTACTGCAACTTCCGTGGTGCCTTTTTCTAAAAGGTATTTGAAATATCTCACCAAAAAATATTTGAAGAAGAATAATCTGTGTGATTGGTTGTGTGGAGTTGCTAACAGCAAAGAAAGTTACCAATTGCACTACTTCCAGATTAATCAAGATGAGGAAGAGGAGGAAAAGGAGGATGAAAACTCAGTTCTCTTGTGGGGAGGGGCTTTCTTGGTGGCTCAGTGGTAAAGAATCCACCTTCCAATGCAGGGGATATGAGTTCAACCCCTGGTCCCAGAAGGTCTCACATGCCTCGGAGCAACTACAGAAGCGCACACACCTAGAGCCCATGCTCCAAAAGCAGCCCATGCAACAAAAGAAGGCACCTCAGTGAGAAGTCCACGCGGCAGCTAGAGAGTAGCCCCCACGCACCACAACTAGAGAAAAGCCCGCACGCACAGCCACCAAGACCCAGCACAGCCATAAATAAATAGATACAATTTTAAGACCCTCCAAACTCAGTTATCTGGAATATTTTGTATAGGTTTTTGAATAAAACTCAGGAAGTGAGTTTTATTTAAAATAAATAAATAACATGGACAAAAAGCCAAGTTCTGGGTAGGTGCTTGATTTCCCTCAAAGCAATCTCCTGTCCTTCTCCTAATTCTTCCTGTGATTTGGAGGGTGTGTATCCATGAGGCACCCTAGAGAGGGCCATGACCATTCTAGGTGGCAAAGAGGAGACTTCCCATCCTAAACGCTTACCTGCAGCCTGGGTTAGGCACTGGGACACTGGAGAACTCTGGACACTCACAAAGATCCAAGTGCTCATGACCTCACCAGGTGCGCCAATGTGTAAATGATCAGTCAGCCCCCCAGGAGGTTTCTGTGGAGTTCTCCTCCAAATGGAGATCTGTGCAGCTTGGGGGGACAGAGGTACACCCCATCCCCCTCCCACCCACATCCCCATTCATGCATTCATTCATTCTTCCACTGCTGTATTTCCAGAATGTTGCACAGAGCCTGGGACATAAGTCTCCATAAACAAATATTAGAAGAACAAGTTTTTACATGCAACACGCCCTTACTGATTGTCTCCTGCTCGTAGTCCTGTGCTAAGAGGCTGTGTACAGACGGTGCACATAAAGGAACCGGCCCTGACAGCTCTCTCCCAAGATCACCCAGGGGACCCTAAACGCTCCCAGCTCTTCCCACCCCAGACCCAGCTTCCGCTGGTTGCCACGCTTCAGGCATCAGGACTTTCCCCAGAACTGAGGTAATGCCCAAGCACCCCACGCATCATGGAACCCGGGAAGGCAGCATGCCCGCAGCCACAGTTCTTCAAATCCTGTCTTTCATGCCCGGTCCATCTTCCAGCCACGCTTCCCCGTCGTCTCAAACCCCCAAACACAGCCATCTCCCCCCTCCCAATGCCCTACATCTACCTGGGGTTATACCCGACGTGGGCAGCAGGTGGCGCTGAGGCTCCCTTTTCCCCTTCGCTGGACTGGACTCCGGACCCCACCAGGACCCTGTCCCTCCCTCCTCTTGCCCTCAGCAGGGACAGGTGTGGACTCTGTGACCTCTAACTGACCCCTCTCCTTCCTGCTGGCTCCTGCGATGAGGTCTGAGGAAACTCCAGTTGCTCCTCCAGGCCCCGGGTTGTCTTTTCCTGCCTGGTGGGTGAGGAGGGTCCCTAAGGGGCCAAGCTGCAGCTGGTGGGGCGGGGCTGGGCGGGGTTGGGCTGAAAGCAGCTGCCAGGGAGAGAGAAAGAAGAAAGGAGAGAGAGAGAAGAGAGATAGAAGAGGGAAAGGAGAGGAAGGGAGAGGCGCTCTGGTTCTTGGCTCCTATCCCAAACAGGTGGAGATCCCAGCTGAGGCTCACCCCAGGATAAGGTATGTGGTTGAGGAAACAGAGGGGCGGGGTGTCAGCCGGCCAAGCAGAGCAGGCCTGGGGGTTCTGAGGGGCTAGTGCTCAGCCAGAACCCTTGAGCCCCCTCCCATCTCAACCCTTCCAAGGCGACCAAATAGAGACTTGGCGGCAGTACAGGGAGTTGTGGGGTGGGCATTAGGAGATGAGGGCTCAATTGCTGCTCTGGACTTGCTCTGTGAATCTGCACCAAGCTCTTCTCCTCTCGGTTCAGAGAGACACAGGCAGGGGGAATCCTGAATGTGTTGTGGGATAACTTTGCAAGGTGTCCCCTTTTCAAAAAGAATTAGGTCTTCCAGGGGCTTCTGAGACCAGAAGGCTTTTAAGACCCAAATGGATGCCCCCTCACGGTGGGATTTCAAACAATGGGGGAGGGGCTCATTGAGAGAGAAGGGTGGTCCCTCCCTGTCAGGGGCCCTAAGGCCCTGGTCTGTTTGCTGCTCAACCTTGTTTCTCTGACTGGGACTCAGCGTGAAGAGTGACACAGGGTGGGGGGTGGGGGGCTTCCCCAGGAGTCTGGAGCTCCAGAGATGCTCTCATTATTAGGGAGAGGGTGGTGGGTGCAGCGTGAGGGCGTTTCTCTGCCACTCCAGGATCAGAAGAGTGGATGAGACCGAAGGATGTGTGGACCGAGGCAGGGACAGTGGTAGGCACATGGATGTCCAGGGTGATGACGGAGGGGTACTCAAGCCCTTTCTGAACTGTGGCTGCGCTTTATAGAGTCATTAGCTCATTCACTGCATTCAGCCGGGGCCTGAAGGGCGGGGGTAGTGGGGTTGCTGGAACAACTCCTCCCTCATCCCTGCTCTTGAGAAGAGTTGTTCCAGATTGTTCTCTCACTGGGAAGAAGCTGGCACAGGCAAGTTCTAGGATCTCAGGGATCCCAAGCGGGGAGACAGTCCAATCAGGCACAGGATGGGGAGTCAGATGGGCCTGTGTTCCCATCCTGCCTCTCCTGTGGATCCTTGGGCAAGTCCAAACTGCTGTCTCCTCCTGTGCAAAATAGGGATAGCGGAGCGGGCCCTGACAGGGTGGCAGGCCCCCGCGTGCATCTGGCACCTCGGGGATGCTCACTCTGGAGAGAAACACGGAGGCCCAAGAAGGGGAAAGACTGGCCTGGTCTCAGGCCCTGGCCCTCACCCTCTCTCTTGCCAGCCCCAGAGTAAACACTGAGCACCCTAGCGCCTACTGAGCACTCTATGGAGTCACCCCCATCCCTACTGGGATTGCTCCCCGCTGCTCCCCCCTGCCCCAGTCTGCAAAGCCTGCTTGTTCTGGGGCAGGGGCAGAGTGAGGGCGGGGACTCCCCAGGCGAGGGGGCACAGAGGAGAGTCTCGTGGCACTCGCCCTTACTTCCTCCCCACTCCTCCGCCCCCGACAAAGGGCAGCGGTGGCGACCGGGTCAGGGCTGCGCACGGCGGGCACAGGCGCTCACTCAGCACGGCGGGGCGCTGAGAGCCCGGCTCGCGCTCGGGCACAGGCGAGAGGCTGGGAGAGCCAGCGGGCGCAGCCCCGCGGGCTGAGTCGCGGGCACTCGGGGTGGGGGTGGCTGGGGGCGCCCTCCGGCCCTCACCCCGCCCCCGCGCCTCTCCCCGCAGCGGGGGCGCCCCGCCCCCCCGGGCGNCCGCCGCCATGCACCTCGGGCCGCCCAGCGCCGCGCTCCGCCTGTGGCTGGGCTGCGTCTGCCTCGCGCTGGTGCAGGCGGGTAAGGGGGCCCTGGGCGGGGGCACGGGTGGGCGTCCTCCAGTCCCTTCCGGGCTCCCTGGGGACCCTGTCTCTGGCCCGCTCACTGATGCCCCTTTGCCACACCTCCAGCCCCTTTCCTGCCTACCTGACCCCCGACCCGACCTCCAGCTCTCAAACCCCCTCCCGCCACCCCTGGCCCTGGGATCTAGGGTCTTGGGATCCCCAGCCCCCTCCTCTGTTGCCCTGACCCCAGGCCTTTCCTTCAGGAGCCCCGGCTCCTTTCTCTGGCCCAGGGAGCAGCTGAGGACACGGTCCCCGCACCTCAGGCCTCTCTCTCTGTCCCCAAAGCCTTGCAGGCCAACTCTGCAGATCGGAGCGGCCTGGGTCCTGTGGGGGAGAGGACTGGCACCCTAGAGCACCGGGCGGGGGCGGGGGGTGCGGTGGACCCCGAGCCTGGAGGCTGGCTGCTCCCTGGGGCCTGGCCTCCCGGGCACCCTGCCTCTCCTGATGCCCTGTGCCAGTCCCTTCTGGCTGCTGCCACCTTGCTAATCTCCGTTCNCCTGTGGGGGAGAGGACTGGCACCCTAGAGCACCGGGCGGGGGCGGGGGGTGCGGTGGACCCCGAGCCTGGAGGCTGGCTGCTCCCTGGGGCCTGGCCTCCCGGGCACCCTGCCTCTCCTGATGCCCTGTGCCAGTCCCTTCTGGCTGCTGCCACCTTGCTAATCTCCGTTCCTGCCCCCTCTCCCTGGCCCAGTGCTGTCTCCCTGCTTCCGTCCTGTGTCTGTCCCCTGTCCTCCCCTGACTCTTCTCGGGTGCAGTGGCTGCTGCCCCTGTCTGTGTATCTCTGTCTCTCTTGGACTCCATGTCTGGCTTTGTGTCCCCAGGCCCCAGGCCTACGGGGCGAGGGGGGCGACTCTAGGCTTAGGTCTTCTTCCCCTTTCAGCGCCTGCCCCTGGGGGATACAGAAGCTTCAGTGACTCTGCCGCCCCTCTCCTGGAAGGTTCTTGCTTCTCTAACCCCCACCATCCCCCTCACTCTCGTCTCCTCTGATCCCCTTTGTTCTGTCCCCACTTCCAGAAGGCCCTACCCTGTTCCCTTGACTCTGCTGTAGGGGCCCTGCTCTCAGTGACCCCATCTTCCTCTGCTGCCTCCCCACCTGCCTCCTGGGGTTGGCAGGGTCTGGAGAAGGCCCTTCCCCGGGCTTCTCCTGCCTGGCCCTCCACAATCCTGGGGCTTCCTCTCTCAAGCCTCAGTCCCATCCCAGGGCTCGCCCAGCTAGACTTCTCGACCTCTGGGTCGTTCTCCTTCCCTCAAGGTCACTCGACAGTGCTATTTTGTAGCAAGGGCCCTGGACTGGGAGGCCTTCTGACCGCTTTCACCAGACTCACTTTCAGCTCCTGCAACCCCGGCCACCTGTATCTCCTCCGTGCCTGTCCTCCACCCCACTCCCCAGCTCCTACTGACCCTCCATGAGCTCTGGCCCTGGCCCAGGCTCATCAATTTTAGTTGGACTCTAGTGCGGCCAGTTGTGGTCAGCACGGGCCCCTGTCCTGGATCCAAGGAGCCTGGGGCTTCTTAGGCTTGGCTCTTCAACCCCTAAGAAACTGAGACCACCCCTGGGAGCCAGTCCCACCGGAGGCCTGGATTTCTTCCTTGTCACAGCATAACCACTTCAGGTTCCCCTTTCATACTTATGAGACAGTGGATCTGCGCCTCACAGCAGAGGTGCTCAGACTCAGGTGCCTCCCCACCCCCAGACAGCCCCTCGGCCCCAGTGAACGTCACCGTCAGGCACCTCAAGGCCAACTCTGCAGTGGTGAGCTGGGACGTCTTGGAGGACGAGGTTGTCATTGGATTTGCCATCTCTCAGCAGGTAACCCTCAAGGGTCCCTGGGAGGGAAGAACACATCCAGATACAAGTGATGGGTGGGAGAGGAGGGAAGCAGAAAGACAGAAGAACAAGGAGCAAGAGAGATGGGCAGAAAGCTGCACAGGGGGCTGGGAAAGGAGGCCTCAGAAGGGAAACCTATGGTTGGAGCCTGGGAATTAGGGGCAGGATTTTGATCGTAAACAGACTTGAGTTTAGGACCTGTTTCCAGTCCGTGGGGTCGCAAAGAGTCGGACACGACTGAGCAACTAACACACCAGTTCTCTTGGGTTTCCCTCGTGGCTAAGTGGTAAACAATCCGCCTGCCAGTGCAGGCGACTCGGGGGTTCCATCCCTGAGTCGGGAGAACCCCTGGAGAAGGAAATGGCAACCCACTCCAGTATTTTTGTCTGGGAAATCCCATGGACAGAGGAGCCTGGCGGGCCACAGTCCATGGGGTCACAAAGAGCCGGGCATGATTTAGTGACTAAACAAAACCACCACCACCACCACCAGTTCTCTCAAGATATCTGTCCTTGGGCAGCTTCTGAAACCTCTCTGAGCCTATCTCCTGGCCTGAAAGATGGAGAGGTGGACACCTACCTGCAGAGGTGATGGGGTGCTTGAGTCAGATTGTGGCTGTGGGGGGGTTAGCACGGTAGCCAGGGTGAGGCCTCATCACTGCTGGAGAGGTGGGCAGATGTGGCATGGGGGCCTGGGCACTGAAGCCCGGGCCCTGGCTTTGCTCTCGGCAGAAGAAGGACGTGCGGATGCTGCGCTTCATCCAGGAGGTGAACACCACCACCCGCTCGTGTGCGCTCTGGGACCTGGAGGAGGACACGGAGTACATCGTGCACGTGCAGGCCATATCCATCCAGGGTCAGAGTCCGGCTAGTGAGCCTGTGCTCTTCAAGACGCCACGCGAGGCTGAGAAGATGGCCTCGAAGAACAAAGGCAGGCCCGGGCCACCGTCAGCATGGGACAGGGTGTGGGGAGGGGTGGTCCAGGCTGGGGCAGTGCATGGCTGACAGAAAGCACGAAACCCGCCTCCCATCCCTCCCCAGGGCCCTGCCACCTAGCCAGGCAGCCCCCTGAGAGAGGGAGGTCCTCTCTGGTCCCCCAAACAATGGGACACAAACTCGCAGCTTTAAGTCCAGTTACTGCCCCCTAAGGAGCCATCAGTATGTTCTCGAATCTCTTTTGGGGCACAAGTAGAAATAAGCCCTGATGCTGGGAAAGCTTGAAGGCAGGAGGAGAGGGGACAACAGAGGATGAGGTGGTTGGATGGCATCACCAACTCAATGGCATGAGTTTGAGTGAACTCTGGGGAGTTGGTGATGGACAGGGAGGCCTGGCGTGCTGCAGTCCATGGGGTCACAAAGAGTCGGACACGACTGAGTGACTGAACTGAGAAATAGCACTTAATATTGGGGCTTGGCCCTAGACCGGTGGCTGCTGGAGGGGCAGGGAGCCCCAGACCTAGCGTCTCTGTCCACACAGATGAGGTGACCATGAAGGAGATGGGGAGGAGCCAACAGCTGCGGACGGGCGAGGTGCTGATCATCGTTGTGGTCCTGTTCATGTGGGCCGGTGAGTCGAGTCGGGCCGAGCTCCCCTCCACTTCACCTGGTCCCTGGGGGGGATGGGGGACCCTGACCAGACCCTTTTCTCATGGAAATGAGGGACGAGGGGCTTAGAGACAGTGAGAGAGGTGGATTTAGGAACCTAAGTTCTGCTCTGGTGGGCCAGATCTGATCCTTTCTGTAACTCACCCCTCACCAAAAAAAAAAAAGAAAAAGCAATTCAGTAGTTGCCTGGATGGGGTTGGTTCGTTTGATTTTTTTTCCCATGAGTTGTATAGAAAACCCCAAACGAACTTTTTGGCCAACCCAATAGGATTCTGTGAGTGCTTGCCCTCCCCCGCCCTCAAAGCAGCCATGGCTGCAGCAGCCTCTCCGTCCGAGCAGCTCAGGCTTGGGCCACCCTCTTATCCCACTCATCTGTCTAGACACAGCTAGCTCTGAGGGCGCCTACACGAAGCCTCCCAATCTGTGCGTTAGAATGCTTCTCCTGCCTCTGTGCTCCCAGGGCACACTGTGTACTCCTTTCTGAATGTAGCTCTTCCAAGTTAGTTGGGCTCCTCTCTCTTTTCCCACTTGTCTGTGAGCTCCCTGAGGATAGAGACCATGGTGTCTGTCTTCAACCCAACCAGAATTTACTGAACAGCCACTCCATTCCAGAGAGAAGTGCTACAGTTGGGACTAAGAAGAGCCAGGTGCTTGTAAGGATCTCAGCCTGGGAGATGCCAGGCCCATATTTAACTATAATTCGACGTGGTGTGTGCTGTCAGAGCACCATGCATAGAAGCAGAGGACAGGGACTTCATTCTGGGGCTTGGAGTAGAAATCAAGAAAAACCCAGAGAGGAGGTAAATGGGGATTGTGTTTTGAAGGATGAGTAGGAGTTCACCAAGCAGCCAAAAAAGGAAAGGTGTTCTGGGCATAGTGTGTGTAAGAAACGAATTAAGCTCAGTCTGGCTCAGTGCAGCTGTGACCCTAGGGAGAAGGTAGAGAGTGAGGAAGGAAGGATGGTGAGGCTGTCAAGTGGACTGAAGTCTTTTTGAAGGAATTAAACACCATGTCAAAGTTATATTAACATCCATGGTTGAGAGGGCATCCATGGTTATTGAGGCACATGGAAAAATATGTTCTATAGACGCAAAGGAAAGCAGATGCTTGAAAGAGAAAGGAAAAACAAAGGATTGTACAAAAGGGGAGTTTTGCTTATGTGGCGTGCTATTAGACTTGGTGCAAATAGTATTCACATAATTAAACAATATAAAATACTGAATTAACCCCAAATTGTGCTGTAATTCTGCTAGAATGATGGGGAAGGAAGTTGAGGGGGTTGTTGGGCTTTGTCTCCCATGGAGGGGACATCAACAGATAATCTATAAAACAGATCAAGAAGGAGCACTCTATGAAAGAGTTCCCTGGTGGCCTAATGGTCAGGATTCTGGGCTTTCACTGCTGTGACCTGGGTTCAGTCCCTGGTCAGGGAACTAAGACCCCGCAAGCCATGCAGCATGGCCAAAGAGAAAAAGAAAAAGCACTGTCAAGTACAGAGGTGAAAGGGGAAGGCCTCTACGAGAGCGGGAGGTGGTTGCCTTAATATTACACTAATGGCCTTTCAAAAAATAAAAAAAATGTTAGTTTAACAGTGTTAAGCATTTAGGAGAGTGCAGGCCCTGGAGTGCACACTCCAGCTGCACCCTGTGACGGGGAGTGAGTTATCTGAGCTCTGCCTCAGTTCATCCTTGGTAACCTGGGGAGGGCAATAACTGGTACCCCCCGAGAGCTGTGAGGGTTCAGCGAGGTGGACTGTCAGGCCCTGGCAGTGCTAGATGGATGCTCTCGTTGCTCTTTGCTCTAAAGGAAAAGGAAGCCCTCTGAGGTTTAGAAAAGGGAAGGGAGGAGACAGGGTCAGAAGGGTGTTGTGGGAAGGCTGGTGAAGTGAAGGGGTTTCAGGGCTAGGGACAGGTGGACTTGGGAGCCAGAGGCAGCCTCCTGCATCAGAGCGGGTGAGAGGCCACCTGGAGCCTAGACCCGCAGGAGCTCAGCCGGGTCTAGTGCGAATGAAGCAGAGGGGTGGGGAGCGGGGCTCTGGCCTCTGACTCCTCCCCCTTGTCCCCTGCAGGCGTCATCGCCCTCTTCTGCCGCCAGTATGACATCATCAAGGACAACGAACCTAACAACAACAAGGAAAAAACCAAGAGTGCGTCAGAAACCAGCACACCAGAGCACCAAGGCGGGGGGCTTCTCCGCAGCAAGGTGAGGGCGAGATTGGAAGCCCGGGGCTGGCTCCCTGGTAGTCCCTGGGCTACCGAGCGGTCAGCTCGGGGCCTGGCGTGGCTGCCGCGGGACAGAGCCAAGCTTGGCCGCTGCCTGTGTGACACAGGGCATGCTGCAGATTGATTTTGGATCCTCTTCTTTTGCACGGTGCCAGGGGCCAGGGGGGGTTTAACCAGAGTGCAGCAAATGGGGGGGGCAGAGTTCCTGGTTGATGTGGGATGACAAGAGTCGGGGTTCTGGGCTCCTCCTGCTCCTGCTCTGCTGTGTGACCTTGGGCAGGTGCTTCACCTCTTTGTACCTTCATTTCCTCTCCTGTAAAACAGATATGAAAACAAAACCTTTCAGTGCTTGCTCTGGGCAGCTCAGAAGGAAGACGTAGAGAATGGGAGAGAATCTCATGGTTCTGACGATGGTTGTCCAACAAACATCTGGTCCTCTCCACATTTCCTCCCCTCTCCGTCTCCTTACACCCTCTGGCTTCCTGTCCTCTCTTGGCTTCTATCTGGCGCTTTCCTGAAGCCTCTTATTAACCCCCATCTCCAGAAGCACCTCAGCAATGTCGGTGGCTGAGGCTGTGCTCAAGAGGCAGATCTGCAGGAGGTGAGAGGACCGGCTGGCGGGGCGGCTCTGCTGGGGCCCAGGACCCTGTCCTGGCCATTCAGCTCAGGGAGGCCGGAGGCTGGGCGTGAGAAGGCAGAGAGACCAGGCACCCAGGCGGGGCTCCTGCTGCCTTCCACCTGAGACAAGAGCCTGGCTTTTAGGCTGCAGCCCTGCTGCTCCCTTCCTTCTGGCATCTTCTCCCTGTTTCCAAACCTTGCAAGAACTCTGTTCAATTCAGCCCTGGCCGCTTCTCTCATTTCTTCCCTCCCAGTTTCCAAACAAGCCCTCGGTGAACATCATCGAAGCATGACTGCCTGTCTGCAGGAAGAAGGATTTGATTTTCTCTGCTGCTCCCTGGGTCCGTGGGCTCAGGGAGAGAGGGGACTGCCAAGGTTGGAGACAGGGAGGCTCCGCTAGTTGCAGTCTCCCTCTGCACTCCCATCCTGGTCTGGTGACGAAGACTAAACTACAGACCCTAACTCTGCAAAAAATAAAGCAAGCCACCAAACTAAAAGGCCTGGCCCCATTCTGGAAAAGGCAAAGCTGCATGAGACACAGCTTTCTTTCTGCCTCTTCGCCTCTCCTGGACTGGCCTCCTCTCTGAGAAAATGCACAAAGCTCCTGGGAGCTGACATGCACTTGGACTGACAGAAGCTGTGTCTTTCAGGGAAGCTGTGGGGCTGCCTGCCGGGCAGAGTCCTGGCTGCCATCAAGCCTTCGCTGGATCCAGCCATCAAGGACTTGTTTGTGGTGCGATGCACAACCTTGCGAGTGTGTAAGATGTTTTCTGTTCTGTCTCTTTTGGAAAACACAATTGAAGGGCTTCACTCCGGAGGGCAGAGGGATTCCCTGACTTGTGGCCTGTATCCTCTACCTTCTTTGACCCTTGTTTTTGACTGTAAGATCATCAGTCTGGGGTCTGAAGAAGACAGAATGGGAAAGAGACCTTTGAAGGTACGGGCTCCATTTCTTTAGGAAAAAAATCTCTTGGAGTTGCAACAGTGCTGGCTTGCACAACTGAAAAGATACATCCACATGGAATACCCTGGGGGTTGCTCATCACCTCCTCTGGGTTGGACTCTGCTGGAAGGCAGGCCCAAGCCATTCACCATGGACAGTCAGCAGTCCTGGCCTCTGGGGTCTCCATATCTTGCCATCTCATCCAGGGTTCTGCGAAAGCTCCCCGGGGTCCTCATGTCCTTCCCTAGAGCCTGAGTGGTGTGAGGTGACGGGTCCCTCCCTCCACTGCCTCTTTCTGGTTTAAAACACAAATGGTGCTTGCTAAGGGAGGGCAGAGCCTTCCCTGGGACTGACAAGTTACGGCTGTGGAGTGCCTGCATGGGAAGAGACGGACCTCTGCGTCTTCCATCGGTGACTGAGGACGAGCGTGTGGGAGACCACGCCTGGCACACCATAGGCGCCCAGTGCATATCTGTTGAACTGAACGATAAGAGCAATGGCCCCCAAGCCAGAGAGCTGAAAGCCATTACCCCTGACCGCCCCTTCCTTCCGGTCTACAAGAGCTCTCATGGCTGGGGCAGCCGCCACTCTGCTTTGCCCAAGTGTGGAGCACAGGGAGGGAGGAGACACAGGGTAAAAGGCAGATGTCGGCAACACTAAGGGCTTCCTCATGGGAGGGCATGAGGCTCCACTCATTGTCTTGTGACTTCCATCCCTGCTGAATGGGGCTGCAAGGCCAAGGCTCCTTAGGGCAGAGGTCCTTACCTCTGATCCAGTTAGAGCAATAACCACTTTTTAAATGTAAAATAAAAAGACAAATGAAAAGGCACATCCTCGTCTTCTGGTAAATGCCCAAATGTTGCCCTCTTTTTCTGGCAGTTGGCAGCAAGTCAGGATGTGTGGAGGAGGGAGGCAGTTCTCTCTCCGTTTTGGCCTGCAGCTTCTTTAGGGACAAGCCTGCCAGCCAAGCTGGAGTTGGAAGGGAAATCTCGAACAGATGGGGGTGCACGTGTAGGAGGAGAAAATAGCTGCTCTATCCTATGACTGAGCCCCTCCTCCCCCCTCCACCCCAACCGAGGTTGGGCTGCCTCATCACATAGGTATGCAGGCTGGAGCTCAGTTTTTAAAACAAAGGGTTTTCCCCTCTGGATGGGGTTGGTGCTTTCCCTGGCCAAAGGAATGCACACAGCCCTGCTTCTCCCAGCGTGAGGGGGAAGTCAGGAAGAACTGCAGGAGCTGCTGGCTGCTGCAGCTCAGAATTCACAGCATGCTGTTAAGGCTGTTAAAGGAACATCATTCTGATCCCACAGCAGGCTGGAAGGTAGAGTAATGCTGCCATTAGCCAATGAGCAGAACAGTAAATGGGGCACCTTGAACATTTCTGTCTAGAGCGGGGAGGAGCTTAGAAAACATCAGGTGAGTGGGGCTTAGAGTAGGCTATTCTGGAAGGTTTTGAGAGCAGAGGGAAGCAGGTCTTGAGAGTCTGGGTAAGAAAATGGAAAATTGATTAGCACACAGAACTCCAAGCCAGACCTCAGAGAGGTACTTCCCAGGCCCTCTGAGCCTGTCAAGCACCAGAGGATGGAGAATCTCCAGGTTGGCATCCGGTATAGACAGCTATCCATGGGGTCCTGGGAGTACCGCTTGCGGTCTTCATCTTGTCAGTGCCTGAAGCACATCATCTTAGAGCTTGAGGGGAGTGGCGCAAACCACACTCCTAACTAAATTCCATTCCCTGTAATCATCTCCCTAAACTCCCAAGTTCCCCAATAATTGAGCTGGTCTCCAGTTAACTGGAGTTGTGCAGTGGAACCTGACTGCTGTGACTTTTCTCTTCAGCTGTACCCTTTCCTCAGCCCTCACTTGGATCTCCAGATTCCCCACAGCTTGGGAAGGGCCCAGGCAAGTCGCCTGAGACTGAGACCCCCGCCCTGCAAGACCACAGCAGGCTTGTGGGAGGATCACTGGACTGAGGCTGGAGACCTTCAGGCCAGTTACTTCTCTGAGGGGGTCCTGGTCTCCTCTGTCAAAAACAAAAGGGTAAGAACAGAGGATTCCCAGACCTCACCCCTGCTAGAGTAGGAGCCAAAGCGCTTCCCTCTGAGAACAGGGAGGGGAACTCAGAGTCTGAGGAGAGGAAGGAGGACTGGTAAATTTCTATGGGGCAGGAGTCTTTCCTTTCTCCAGTCCAGTCCCCTCAACCCCAGCTTTTCATTGTGGGCCTCCTTTGGAAAAGACCCCTGACGCTGGGAAAGATTTAACACAAAAGGAGAAGGGGGCAGCAGAGGATTAGATGGTTGGACAGCATCACCAACTCAAAGGACATGAATTTGAGCTAACTCTGGGAGATAGTGGAGGACAGAGGAACCTGGCGTGCTGTAGTTTGTGGGGCTGCAAAGAATCGGACATGACTTAGCAACTGAGCAACAGCTCCTCTCAAATCCACTTTAAAGATGTCTACTTCCGTCCTTTACAGAAATATGTAGTATCTCACCCCTCGTCATGTGATGTTTCAGACCTCTACTTTCTTATCCTCTTTAAATCTATTTGACAGATTTTGGATTTTGCTTTTAAAAAGTGGCCTCCAAGAACAAAATGCTTCTGTAAACAGGACAACCCTCGCCCCCAAGCTCCATGGGTACAATATGCCCAAAACCTTGTTATTTGGAGATCTTTGTATACCAATAATTCCTTAATGATTCAGGACTAGATGGCTTTAAAGATTGTCCAAAAGATGACACTCAACTGCTTCCCAACAGGTGCTCGGAGGGTCAGATTTTCCGTCTGTGGCATGTTCCAGTTGTCACAGGGTGAGGACAGGTGGGGAGGACTGACAAGGCGGGAGCTTTTAGTTAAGGAATTCCACTGTTAGCCAGCTGATACTTCCTGTGACAAGTGGACATTTTTTTCCTGACAGGTGTTCTGGCCTAAAAAGCAGGCATACCCTAGAATCAGCTTAGGAATCATTGTCTTCTCTTAGAAAAGCAGGACAGTACTAAGAAAAGCAGGGAACTCTGCTTTCTAGTTTTAGATGGTTGTGATTTTTTCTTCCTGTACAAGCCCTCAAGAGGCTGGTTAGAAAATGAGCTTATAGACAAGGTCCACTTCTCCTCCTCCTCACTTCTCCACAACATAAAACAAACTGAGGGTAAGGGACATCACCAGCTTGGAGAACCCCGCCTGGTCTCTGAAACCTTTGATGCCTATAGTAACACACTGTTAAAAAGGAAATAAGCGGTTACTGGACAAAGGAACACCTATGCCTGCAAGGACAAAATAGGTATGTGTGTATAAGCGAGTCAAGAGACCCTTGGGTTCAGAAAAGACTATCAGATAGCTGAGTATTTAGCAAATTAATATTGCGCCTTTCACCTGCACTACAGAATACATATTAGACAAAACTTACAGCACGGCAGGACAGAGACCCTGTCCAAACATGTTGCTCCATATTTCCTCAGCACAAGCTGAGACGGCGAAAGCACTGGTAAATGCAGGTGACAGGCTCTTACTGCCTTCCCTTTCATCCTTGCTCCTGAGGAGAGTCTAAGAAGCTTAGGTTCACAAAAGGGATCTAAGCAAGAAACGGTATGTCTCCCACATCCACCCACTCTTATCTGACCTTCACCTCAGGTTCTAGGAGCGATTTCTGGAGAGGCTGGGTTAAGAACAACTATCAGTTTTGGTTTCTCACTGCCCCAGGTAGCTCGGTTTCTTCCTCAGTCAGTGCTGGCGCTGAGGGCAGAGAGCCACAGGGGGCAGCTGTCCAGCCACAGGAAGGGATCCACGGCGACGTCTGTGTGACGGGGCCGAGCCCCCCCTCCACTCTGCAAAAACAGGAGCACACGGATATTTCAGGCTCTCTCTGTGTCAGGCTCCTGACGTGCACTATATGTAGCTGCAAATCCCAATCAATCTCAACGTTTCTTAACTGCTGGAACACCTTTCTCCACACTGTAATTTACCCTCAGAAGAATTGGGAGCACACACCCTCGCCTCCCCAATGCCACGTTCTACTAACTGCCGCCCCCTCCCACACCCCACCAACCTACCTACGTAGAGAAGGAAGGAACCCTCCTCTAGAGGCCGCAACAGAAGGCCATAGTACATAAGCCACTGACAAGAACTTTTATTTCTTTTTAATGACATTAAACACAACTGCTACAAGGGGAAAAACATGATACACAGGAGGCACCAAACTTCAGTTTCATAATTGATCCTGACAACAACCAAAGTAAATTGGGGTCGAATTAGATGCAAAACTACAGGTTATTTCAGGCTCTTTTAGTTACAAATGAACTATGTAAACAGCACAAGTCTACTCTGCATTGTTAAGACCCCTATGGTGAGAATGTCATCACAGATGAAGAAAGCTTGGTAGGCAGTTCAATGCACAGAGCCCTTACTCAAATAAAACAATATGGCAAGAATTCTACATGAAAATTAGACTTAAGAGGCCAATACCAAATATGAGATACATAGCGTTTAAAAACAAATTTAAACTCCAGATTCTACCCACTACCATCTTTAAGGCGAACATGCCTGATAATGAGTTTTCTTTGGCTTTGTTTTTCTTCTTAAAGAATACCGTGTTAACTGCTAGGGAACAGTTCTCTCCTCCCCCAGTCCAATAGATTTAATTAAGCTGCTAAAGCTTTGGAAAAACAGAATTATTTGAGCAAAGAGGAAATGTGATTGTCACATTTTCAAGATAACCCGTCACTCATCAGATTTGGCAAAGGCGATGCTCCCGTGACATGTCAGTTTTAAACCTTCCTACACCAGGGAGGCAAGCGCACGAGACTTCAGACTTCTGCCCAAGCAAATAGCCATCCCTTCACTCCTTGGTGATCGGTGGGGAACGAGACAGCTACAATGCTATATATTCCAGCAATACTTAGTTCTAACTATGCTACAGTTTCAAAGTCGGATGTTTGTCCCACTCCATCAATCTGATTTACGCAAACTTGGAGAAGTGACTGACGCTGTAAATGCCAACTAAAGTAACAGATTTTGACTCTTGCCTTTGAACAGAACTTCTCCTTTGCATTTTGGCCCCCGATTCTCAACCAAATTTCCAAGGAAAAGAGACTCCTTAACTGGATAGAAATGGTAAACACTTAGGGACATCCATCTAAATTTACTGTAACAATGACCAAGTTTCTCCCAAGTCAGTTTCTAAAGCAGAGTAGGATGTTTATGTTAGGTTACTTGCAGACAAAGATGGGGCTGATGGAGCAACAAAACCTGACAGGCAGCGAGCCCAGTATCACAGGCTGTGCTATAGCAACTAGGTACAACCTTCACAAAGAGTGAACAAGAGCACAAATGCCAGACTGCAAAATCTCCCAAGAGATGTCTAGAGCTGTCTGTAAAGAGAATAACAAACTCCAAAGACATCTATTAAGGTAGCTGCACAAACCTCATCAACTTGGCTTAGAGTACTAATCCTTAAGATCAGGTAAAGCTTTGTGCATCAGCTTCATCAAAACTATTTTAAATCCACTTTAGTAGTTTTGTAAAACTGTACATCCTCTGACCAAGTGAGGAGGTGGTAACATCTGGATCAAAAGGCACCTCTTATTAACTAATAATGGAGACAAAGGACAGCTTCTCCAAAGTCTCTTCCATAGGATAGAGGCTCACTAACTAACTTGCCAACTCATACTCAAAGCTAGGTTCAGCAGATGAGACTGAAGACCAACTGACACCTCTCCATAGCACTGCCTTCTGGCCTGTCCTAGAGTCAAGACTCTGGGTGGGCAGCTCTTCAATAAAGAGTGCAACGAGGCTGCTCTTAAGAGGCATCTCTATGTCCAACAGGATACAGGAATATGTCAATATAGCCCTAAGATCACTGGGGAAACAAGGAAGGAAGGAAAATCCTTGAAGAAAGACAGAGAAGGCAATCAGTCACAAGACCATAAATCAAAAGAGGTTGTTAGTCACCAGTCTTCTGTTAAGAGTTAAGCTATGTAAGACTTAGAAACACTACTGTGCAAAATAAATTTAATGAAGAATGGAAAAAAAAAAAAGCCAAAAAAGTAAAGGCAGCTAGTAGGTACAAAAAGAAAAGAAGATTTACACTTTTAATTTGTCCTTTCAACTACTTCAGATGTCCTGGATTACCAACTTTAAAATACTGACAAGTATTCAGAGATTCAAATAAAAAAAGAAAGAGCGTTGTTAAAAGTGACTTGTATCCATTTATAAGTCATCAGCAACAATTAAAACTGGTTTGCAGCCTGATAAAGAATCTCTTCCTTCAAGAGATTAAAGAATGATTTCTTTTGGGCACCAGAAGTAGACTTCATCTCAGCAGAGAGGTGGCTCTTTGCTTGAGCTGGGATGTTCTGACTTAATGCTGGCTTTCAGGAAGCAGCCATCTTTAATTTAAATTAAAAAATTAAAACTATGTCAACTCAACACTGCTTAAATGCATACACACACAAAAACGAAGGATCTTATACAAAAAATTTCAAGTCAGCAACATGCATTTCCAAAAGGTGACAAGTTCTTTAAATAAAAATATTGTGAAAAATAAAATTCTAAATCTACAAAACATGGAACAGCAGAAGCAGAGATGCTGCTCTGGACAGGACCCTGGATAGGGCCCTTCACTGCTGATGGGAGGAGACAAATGGACCATATGGGAAATCTGGTAGACGCTGGAACCGATGGTGGCTTCGCTTATTCCGGTCAACCCACTGGGTCAGACTGTACCTTTGCAGAGATTTCTGTCGGAACCGGGCGTAGTTTCTATTAGGAGAGGGGGAAAATAAAAAGAGGACAGATGAGGGTTTCGGCTAGAATGGCTATTTATACACAAAACTATTTAAAGTTTTTTAAACTATTTAAAGATAGTTATTTAAAGAACTATTTAAAGAATATTGTTATTTTAGAAAATTGGACACTCATTTTATATTTTGATTCTCACAATTTTAGAAATTTTGTATTATTTTCCTGATATGAAAGTCATTCTGTAAGCATTTCCCTCCAATTTCCAAAGCCACTTAATTCCCATGTAAGTATTATGGCAATATGGTCCACATACATGAATGTTCTAAGAAAAACCAGTGTGTAGCATATAGTAATGTTTAAGTGGGAAAAAAATCATTTCCTTCCTCTGGAAACACTGAAGACAGGATTTACATTTCATTGCTTCCATCAGATCCATACCTCCAACAGGACCTCACTGTCTGACAGAGCTCAAGGTTGCTCAGGACACAGAAGTTAAAATTAGAATAAAATTCCCAGAGAAGGTAAGGCATCACATGAGTATCACACTGTAAGTTAAGAGACTGAACAGACTCAAAGACTGAGAGCCTCCTTTATTCTTGTACTGGGCTGGGGCTTGGAGCAGGACCCTCTGTGTTAGTTTCATCCCATTCTCAACTCAGCTGTTCCTAATAAACACCTGGGAAGCTTTTTATTTTTTTCTTTTTCAAGATACAAATTCTTGGCCCCTCTCTCCACCTTTAGACTTAATAACTTAAGAGTCCTTTGAGTCAAGCCCTGGACATCTGTATTTTTAGGTATCTCCATAGGTAATTATGTGGAAGAGCCAAAGTTGAAAGTAATTTTAGCAGCACTTGGCATTTATCCAGCCCTATATGCAAATAAATACTTGCCGAATTCTTTAAACATGTCACCTCATTTAAACCTAATGACAATCCTACCAGCAAAGTTACTCTAATTTAAACTCCTGGCACAGGTTTAGGAAACTGAGCCTCAGATAAAATAACTTCCCCAAGGTCATATAGTAAAGTAAGTAGACGAGCCTAGATTTGAATTCACATCTGAATGCAGAATTTAATAACTATTACACAACACTGCTGTTCAAGAACTGCTATCATTTTGTTTACTATAGAGGAAATGCTGAGTGTAAAGGCCCTGATGTGGGAGCACATCTGATATACTTGAAAAATAGCAGGGAAGCCAGTGTGACCAGAGCAGAGTTGAGCAAGGTGAACAGTAGAGGAGAGGACGTTGATGAGCTAACCAAGCCAGGTTAGACCACGCATATAGGCACTTGCAGGGGATCATGGAGATGGGAAGCCACTGGAAAATTCTGAGCAAAGAGAATCTGACTTATGCTTATGGCTGACAATCTCAGGCTGCTCAAGTTGAGAACTGTACACAGGCAAGGGCAGAAGTAGGAAGATCATTTAGGAGACTTGCAACAATCCAAGTGAAAATGACTGAGAAATGGTCAAGTTCTGGATAATATTATACATAAGAGCTTACAGGATCTGCTGATGTACTGACTATGGAGTAAGGACTTACAGGTGACTCCAAGGTTTCTGAGTAATTGGATCAAGTAACTGAATAGAATTGTAAAACAACAATGCATCAAGAAACCAGAAGATTTCAAGACTAGAAAGGCCCTTTGAAGTCAATTAGTCCAATATCTTATTTTACTGTTGAGAGGACCAGAGAAATGAAGTAATTTGACCATGATCATGTAGCTAGTTAAAAAGTGCAAAGCTAGGATCAAAACCCGTTTCCTGAATTGTAGTCCAATTCTTATTCCATTATACTATATCACTTTTTTTACCTCTGTAATTAAACAAAAATTATAGCCTCAAAGCCCTACCACAATTCTCCTGCAGCAAAATTCTACCCTTTTCTTGCTTCTTCTAAATACCCACTTACCGCCTGGTGAGGTCTGAAGGATGCTGCCATTTCTGGTTGTGCATGTGATGAACTTGATCCATCAAGGCACACAGCTCCCCCAAGGTACCTGTGACACAGAGAGATCAGTGGTTAGGAAGTAGCTCAGTGAACTACCATGTCAGCCTAGGTCAAAATATGTGCTTTCAGGAAAAGATAAAATGGGCACTGGTTCTAAAACTATTTATGATTATCATAAGCACAAAAACTACAAGCCAGAGAGGAACCTTGCTCTTGGATGATATGAAGATGATGAAGCAGCAATAATGACAGCCACCATTCATTCATTCAACATTTACTAGCTCCTATAATGTGTGAGAATCTTTACTGGGCCCTAGAATATGGTACAGACAAGACAATGGATCTCTCCAATGATGTTTATACAGGAGACAGGCAATTCCAAAGCTGTGGTAAGTGTAGTGTCAGGAGGAATATGTGATGCTATATGAACACAAAGACTGGAGAATGGGGGTTGGAAAAAGTCCCATTCAGGGGAAGTAAATTATAAGCAGGGATCTAAAGGATGTATAGAAGTTAATGAGGTAAAGGGGTGGGAGGTAGGAGTAGCCAACAGAAATAGCTAATATAAAGGCCCAGAGACACAAGACAGTGAAACATTCAAGAAACAAGAGAAGTTGAGAATAGAAGGTGGGTGGGGGCTTTCTGCTTAACAAGAAAAATCACTGGAGGCAATTTCTCAAATACCTAGGATCCAGGCAAGTTCCTAGGCACTTTATATATTATCTTACTAATTCTGAAAAAACACCTTGAATGGAGATATATTTTATTAACTTCATTTTAGAGATGGGAAACTGTGGCTCAGGGAGGTGAACCTGCCTTAAATGATTATTAAACTGGACTCAAAACTGGCTCCTGTTAGGTTCTATGCTTTTGCACTTTGATAATACTTATTTTGCACTTAAGGGCTGAGACTTAGGCTGAAGCTCACAAAAGCAAAATTTATGGTTAGAGAGAATAAAATAATTCCCCTAGGCCAGTGGCTTTCAAATTTTGACAAGCATCAAAATCAGCTGCAAATATAAAGCAGGTTGCTGGGCCCCACCCCTAGCTTCTGTAGGTTTGGAGTGTGACAGGAAAATCTGCTTTTCTAACAAAGGCCCAAGTGATGTGCTACTGCTGGTCTGGATATCACACTTTGAGAAGCACTGTCCTAGACAGTGCAGACCTCTCTTCCAGCTGGTTTATGTATTTCTCATTACCTTTCCTACTCTGCTCTCAGAAACCAAGAGCTGTCCAACTAGGCTACAGATCATCTTTTCAAGTTCTGATGAAAGATATTTATTCAACTTTTACAACCAATTTAATTTATTTGAAGCCTCAAAAAGCCCAACTCTGTAGAAAAAGTACATACTTTGGAGTTATGCATACTTGAGTTAAAATTCCAATCCAGCCACTAACTAGCTCGGTGACCCTGGGCAAATCATTTCACTTACCTATGAAATGTGAACAGTAGTAATATTTTGCTTGAAGTTGAATATTAGAGATATAGTACATAAAAGATCTAGCATACTTCCTGGCACACAGGCTGTATGCAGTAAATGGTAGCTATTCTTATTATTACGTTACAGCCTCAGGACTGTTAGTTTGCAAAGACTCTTCCAATGATAGTCAATCTCCTATTTACATGGAAAAATACCCATTATATGCATCAGTCTACATATAAACTATGACATGTTTTATAACAGTCTCATTCTCTAACCATAATGAAATGATACTTTTCAGGAAAAATTTAAGATTCATTACATTAAAAATTTCTATGCAGTTTAAAAAAGCACAACCAAGGGAAAAAGAAGGTAACTGACAAGATGAAAAGTATACCTGAAATGTATTTGCAAGGGTTTACTGTCCTTAGTCTATAAAGATCAGTCTCCTCATGAAACAAACAAGAGATCAAGGATGTGAGTAGGTAATTCACAAATGTAATATAGTAATCAAGGTTGTTGTTCAGTTGCTAAATCATGTCCAGTGCTTTGTGACTCCCTGAACTGCAGCACACCAGGCTTCCCTGTCCTTCACTATACCAGAGCTTGCTCAAATTCATCCATGAGTAGATGATGCCATCCAACCCATCTCCTCCTCATGCCCTCAGTCTCACCCAACATCAGGGTCTCCCAACATAACAAAAAGATGTTCAATCTCATTAATATGGAAATAAAACATATTAATCTCACTTCTTGAGAAGGAAATACAAATCAGAAATGAGTTTCCCTTTAAGAGAGAGGTAGCTTTTGATTAGAAAATCCTTGGCCAATTTGATTTGTTAAGCTAAAATCAAAGTTCTCTATTCAAATTGCCTTTCCTTTATCATACTTTCACATCATTAGCAGCCCCCTTCTTCTCCCCCCCACAAAAAGAACATTTCAATGTTCTTTGGCGAGGAAATCAGGTTTGTAAGAATTTCAAGATACATTTTCTTCTGACAAAGCATCACCAAGCACTCGGCTAACTGCTTTGCATTGTTGTTGTTGCTCAGTCACTCAATTGTGTCTGACTCTTCGCAACCCCATGGACTACAGCACGCCAAGATTCCCTTTCCTTCATCATCTATCGCAGCTTGCTCAAACTCATGTCCATCAAGTTGGTGATACCATCCAACCATCTTATCCTCTGTCATCCCCTTCTCCTTCCTTCAATCTTTCCCAGCATCAGGGCCTTTCCTAACAAGTCAGTTCTTCAAATCAGGTGGCCAAAATACTGGAGCTTCAGCTTCAGCATCAGTCCTTCCAATGAATATTCAGGACTGATTTCCTTTAGGATTGACTGCTTTCATCTCCTTGCAGTCCAAAGGACTCTCAAGAGTCTTCTCCAACACTATGGTTCAAAAGCATCAATTCTTCAGCACTCAGGACTTCTTTATGGTGCAACTCACATCCATACAAGGAAAAACCACAGCTTTGACTATATAGACCTCCGTTGGCAAAGTAATGTCTATGCTTTTTAATATATTGTCTAGATTTGTCATAGCTTTTCTTCCAAGGAGTAATCATCTTTTAATTTCATGGTTTTGGATATATCCTATCATTTAATCCCAACACCTACATGAGGCAAATTACATAATCTCCATTTTATTCATGAATAAACTGAAATTTAGAAAAGATACTCATCTGTGTATGCATGCTAAGTCGCTTCATTTGTGCCTGACTCTTTTTTTTTTTTTTTTTTTTGTGCCTGACTCTTTGCAACCCTATAGACTGTAGCCTGCCANTGCCCTCAGTCTCACCCAACATCAGGGTCTCCCAACATAACAAAAAGATGTTCAATCTCATTAATATGGAAATAAAACATATTAATCTCACTTCTTGAGAAGGAAATACAAATCAGAAATGAGTTTCCCTTTAAGAGAGAGGTAGCTTTTGATTAGAAAATCCTTGGCCAATTTGATTTGTTAAGCTAAAATCAAAGTTCTCTATTCAAATTGCCTTTCCTTTATCATACTTTCACATCATTAGCAGCCCCCTTCTTCTCCCCCCCACAAAAAGAACATTTCAATGTTCTTTGGCGAGGAAATCAGGTTTGTAAGAATTTCAAGATACATTTTCTTCTGACAAAGCATCACCAAGCACTCGGCTAACTGCTTTGCATTGTTGTTGTTGCTCAGTCACTCAATTGTGTCTGACTCTTCGCAACCCCATGGACTACAGCACGCCAAGATTCCCTTTCCTTCATCATCTATCGCAGCTTGCTCAAACTCATGTCCATCAAGTTGGTGATACCATCCAACCATCTTATCCTCTGTCATCCCCTTCTCCTTCCTTCAATCTTTCCCAGCATCAGGGCCTTTCCTAACAAGTCAGTTCTTCAAATCAGGTGGCCAAAATACTGGAGCTTCAGCTTCAGCATCAGTCCTTCCAATGAATATTCAGGACTGATTTCCTTTAGGATTGACTGCTTTCATCTCCTTGCAGTCCAAAGGACTCTCAAGAGTCTTCTCCAACACTATGGTTCAAAAGCATCAATTCTTCAGCACTCAGGACTTCTTTATGGTGCAACTCACATCCATACAAGGAAAAACCACAGCTTTGACTATATAGACCTCCGTTGGCAAAGTAATGTCTATGCTTTTTAATATATTGTCTAGATTTGTCATAGCTTTTCTTCCAAGGAGTAATCATCTTTTAATTTCATGGTTTTGGATATATCCTATCATTTAATCCCAACACCTACATGAGGCAAATTACATAATCTCCATTTTATTCATGAATAAACTGAAATTTAGAAAAGATACTCATCTGTGTATGCATGCTAAGTCGCTTCATTTGTGCCTGACTCTTTTTTTTTTTTTTTTTTTTGTGCCTGACTCTTTGCAACCCTATAGACTGTAGCCTGCCAGGCTCCTCTGTCCATGGGATTCTCCAGGCAAGAATACTGGATTGTGTTCCCATTTCCTACTCCAGGAGATCTTCCCAACCCAGAGACTGAACCTACATCTCCTCCAGCTCCTGTGTTGCGGGTGGATTCTTTCCTGCTGAGCCAGTGGGGAAGCCTGATACTCAACTATCATCGAGTAAATGGGAAAGCCAGGATTCAAACCCATATGGAGCTATTAATCCAAAAATCTTATTTCAGCTCATAGTTTCAATCTCTTCTTCCTACAAATTTAGAGATGCTAACAAGAATGGAAACACTTTACTTTTCTCTTCTCTTCATAGTTTTTAACAGATGGGCTTTCTTGGACCAACAATCAGGACCACAGTTTTATTTTAGGTTGTGGCTAAAAGGTGGTGAAGACTGTCCTTTGTTTTGTGGCTAAGAATGAAATTCATCTAAGGATGAAATTAGGAGGAAAAAACCTCAACATTTCAAACATGGGATCAGCAGTTCACTGAAACCTTAATCTATAAACATGCAGCTGACTGATTTGGGGGAAAATCCAGTCTAGTAACTATCCTTAATAGGTTAAAAGTAAATCAATTGTTATAAGGGGAGGAATGATAATATTGAATGCTTGCTATGCCAATGGCCCTTCTGACTGTCTTACACATCACCATACTTTGTACCATGTGACCAAGAACAAAGACTCTCTCTGCTGGCTAATGATCTAAGAGCTGGCCTAGCACCAGCAGATCATTAAGTGAATCAATCAGATACTCTCCCTTGGAATGTGAACAAGAGCTTAAATAATAATAAGAGAGAGAACAGCACACACAGGCAGGGCTCTACAACAGGATGGACACTTGAGATAGCTAGTAAAGAGCAGTAGAAGCACTAGTTATGGAGACAGATTAAAAGGATCAGAATCAATAACTCAGCAGGGAAAACCTATTATATAGGAAACAAAAGACACCTGTTTTTGAAAGGGCCTAGCTCTATGGCCGATTCTTTTTTAGTATGAGACAGAGATACATTGTTGAGCCTCTAATCTTCATCTTTTCCTGTAAATCCTTAAATTCAGTTACTTAAAGGCAATCACAATGTCTCTATTTAATGTAATAAAAAAAACACCTAGTACAGGGGAGGGAATGAAAAAGAAAGGAAAGGAAAAAAACTGTGCTACAGGGTTATAGGCTACTGCTTTTTAGTTCATTCGCTCAGTCGTGTCTGACTCTGTGACCCCATGGCCTGCAATATGCCAGGCTTCCCTGTCCATCACCAACTCCCGGAGCTTGTTCAAACTCATGTCCATTGAGTTGGTGATACCATCCAACCATCTCATCCTCTGTCGTCCCTTTTCCCTCCCGCCTTCAATATTTCCCAGCATCAGGATCTTTTCCAATGAATCTGTTCTTCGCATCATATGGCCAAAGTATTGGAGCTTCAGCTTCAGCATCAGTCCTCCTAATGAATATTCAGGATTAATTTCCTTTAGGATTGACTGGTTGATCTTCTTGCTGTCCAAGGGACTCTTTTACAAAGAGATTAATTAAATAGGAGCAGGGAATTCCCTGGCAGTCCAATGGTTAGGAATCTGAGCTCTCACTGCTGAGGGCCCTGGGTTCAATCCCTGGTAGGGGAATTAAGATCCCACATCCCACAAGTCATGTGGTACAATCAAAACAGAAAAAAGGAAAAAAAAAAGATTAACCAGAAAGCAAGAATGCAAACATGTCACCTCCAGGTCAACGGAACTATGATAAGGGATTTCACTTGCAGTCTAGTGGTTAAGACTCCATGCTCCCAATGCAGGAGACACGGGTTCAGTCCCTGCTCTCAGAAATAAGATCCCACATGCCGTGAAGTATGGCCAAAAAGCCAGCAAACAAACAAATAAAACCCCCCTGTGATGATTTAGTACAAATCTTGACTAATTTTCCATGCACACAAGGCAAAAAATGAAAGAAACAGGAATTATATAATTCACTTCTGCAGTGTTGCATTATATGGGGGATAGTGAATGATGTAGGAATGTCCTCAACAGTACTGGCAAATACAGAAACAGAATTTACATAATCACTGCTGCTTATGGTTTCAGCAAAAATCAAAGCAGAGACTTCTAATGATAACGAATGGGCATATCTCTACTGCAAGCAACTAGAGACTAGGCAAAATGTATGAAACAACTGTTTTCAGACTGCTCAGAATTGTACGGGAAGATCACAGATTCCTTTAGTCTTAAAGGGAATCAGTCCTGAATATTCACTGGAAGGACTGATGCTGAAGCGCCAATACTTTAGCCACCTGATGCGAAGAACTGACTCATTGGAAAAGACCCTGATGCTGGGAAAGACTGAAGGCAGGAGAAGGGGGCGACAGAGGATGTGATGGTTGGATGGCATCACCGACTTGATGGACCTGAGTTTGAGCAAGCTCCAGGAGTTGGTGATGGACAGGGAAGCCTGGCGTGCTTCGGTTCATGGGGTGGCAAAGAGTCGGACACAACTGAGCGATTGAACTGAACTGAAAGGAAGGGAAACAACTGAGATGAGCCTTGAAATTTCCTGAGTCTAGGAGCTTACAATTTTTCAAAATTAAAATACTATTTTTTAAATGAAGGTCCAACAAACATAAAATAAGTAAACAAAAGCAAAGAGACTTCATCACCAGCAGATCTGCACTATGAGAAACTAAAAGGAGTTCACCAGGAAAAAAGAAAATATGAGCTGGAAACAAATCAAGAGCACTGGAAATGGAAATATGTGAGTAAATATAAAAATCCTTTTCTCATTTAAAAAACATTTTTAAAACATAACTGTCTTGGGACTTTCCTGGAGGTCCAATGGTTAAGACTTCTTGCTTCCCTGCAGAAGGTATGGGTTTGATCCCTGGTTAGGGAACAATGATTCTGCATGTCATGCAGCATGGCCAAGAAACTTAAAAAGATAACTACTTACAGGAAAAGCAATAATATATTGAAGAGTTTATAATATATGTATATATGAAATCAATAGCAAAAAAGTGGAGATTTGGAAGGGTACTATTGTTAGGGCCTTACAGTATATGTTAAAGTGTTAGTCATTCAGTCTTGCCCAGCTCTTTGAGACCCATTGACTGTAGGCTGCCAGGCTCCACTGTTCATGGAATTCTCCAGGCAAGAATACTCTAGTAAGTTGCCATTCCCTTCTCTAGGGGATTTTCCCGACCCAGGAATGGAACTCAGGTCTCCTGCATGGCAGGCAGATTCTTAACCATCTGATCCACTAGGGAAGCTTAACAGTACAAGTTGTAAACTATCTGAATGTAGAGTGATTAAAGATCTGTGCTGTAATCTATTGAGCAACAGTTCTCAAATCATGTCCCATGGTCCCCAGGAGTTCTCAGTACCCTCCAAAGCCTTCACAAGATCAAAACTATTTTCGTAACAACACTAAGATGCTATCTTCTTTTACTACTTGTTGCTTGCCAGTGTACTGGGGAGTTTTCAAGAGGCTACATGACATGATATGGAACCCAGAACCACATATGAGAATCTGGTAGTTTTCTATTAAGCCAGATATTAAATGTAATCAGTGCATTCTTCTCCCTAAAATTTTTTAAAAATTCTTTTTATTTATTTAATGAATTTATTTGGCTGTACCTGGTCTTAGTTGTGGCATATGGGACCTTAGCTCCCTGACCAGGGACTGAACCCAGGCCCCCTGCATTGGGAGCATGGTGTCTTCTTAGCCACTGGACCACCAGGAAAGTCCCAAAGTTTTGGCTTTGTTTTGAAAATTACGGTTATTTCTAATAAAAACACTATGTTAACATGCAATGAATTTGTTACCTTAAAATATATGAATAAATATTTTAATAATTTACCAGTTATATGGTTGCGTAAAGATAGATATAATGCATATAAACATTCACTTTGGGACCCTCAATTTTTAAGAGTATGAATAATCTGTAAAACTGCAAATGAGTCCTGAGACCAAAAACTTTGAAAACTACTATCCTAGAACCACCACTGAAAATAAAACAAAGAGGTATAAGTAGTAAGTCAAGCATGGAGATAAGAGAAAATACTTTAAAAAACTCAAAAAAGGCAGGAAAAGATGAAAGAAGAAACAACTGGTAGATAAACAGAAAATAAGTGATAAACTTTAGATTTAAATCCAACCATGCTGATAATTATATTAAATATAACTGAAATAACACCTGAATTAAACGACAGATTGTGAGACTAGGGGAAAAAAGCAAGACCTAACTATATGCTGTCTATAAGATGTACATTTTAAACACAAAGGATGAAAAAAAACATACCATGCAAACACTAGTCAAAAGAAAGCTCAAATGGCAATATTAATATTAGACAAATAAGACTCCAAAACAAAAAATATTACTAAGAGTATAGAGAGTTCATAATGATAAAGGAGTCAATTTACCACAAGGACACAATATTCCTAAACATATTATGCATCAAATTGCAGAGTTTCAAAATACATGAGGCAAAAATGACAGAACTGAAAAGAGGAATAAAAACATCTTCAACTAGGGTTAGAGATATGAACACTTCTTTTTTAATAAAAAATCTGTAAGGATATAGACTTGAACACCACTATCAACCACCAAAACCTCATTGAAATTTATAGAACACTTTACCAAAATCAGAATATACATTTTCAAGTACACATGGAACATTCATCAAGACAGACCATATGGTGGCCTATAAAGGAAGCCACAGTTTATTTAAAAGGACTGAAATCACACCAAGTATATTCTCTAACTGTAAGAGAATTAAACTAGAAATAATAGGAAGATAGCTGAAAACTCCTAAATATTTGGAAATAAAGCAACACACTTTAAGAAATCACAAGGGAAATTATAAATTGCTTTGAACAAAATGAACACACATCAAATTTGTGAGATGCACCTAAGAGGGAAATCTGAGATTTTAAATGCTTACAGGAGTTAGAAAGGTCTCAAATCAGTGCTCTAAGTTTCCACAATAAAAGCTACAGAACAAGAGCAAATTAAACCCAAAGTAAATGGAAAAGAAATAATAAAGTGAAGAAAAGAAAATAGCCAAAAAATAATATAGAAATATGAAACTAAAGACTTACTTTTTGGGAAAAAATAAAATTAATAAAGCTTTAACTAGATTTAAGAAAAAAATGATAAATTACCAATATTAGAAATGAAACAGTGAACATCAGTACAGATCCTACAGTAAAGAAATGATAAGGAAATACTAAGAATAATTTTATGCAAATAAAGTAATCAATTTAGATAAAATGGACAAATTCCTTGTAAGAGACAAATTACTAAAATGGACTCAAGACGATAAAGAAATTCTGAAAAGTCCTGTATCTACTATTAATACATCTGTAGTTAGAAACACTGCCAAAAAGAAAACTTCAGGCTTTATGATTAAATTCTACCAAAAGTATGAAGGAAGAAACAATACCAATCCTGCAACAAATGGAGAAACTGAGAAGAAAACAATTCCCAACTAATTTTATGAAGCCAGCATCACCATGATACTTGAACCAGAAGAAGACAATACATACAAGAAAAATTAAAGACCAATATTCCTCATGAAAAACACCAAAAAAAAAAAAACCTAGAAAGAGTAGCATATTGACTAAAGATAATTCATCAAGACCTAGTGAGATTATCCCAGGAATGCAAGTTGGTCTAACAGACAAAAAAAGGTAAATAAATGTAATGTTATACACCACATTACAGAAAAAAAGGAGAAACACCACGACTCAAATAAAATTCATTCAACAGAGTTCACTTGCTCATGATAAAAATTTGCACCAAACTGCTAATAAAAAGGGAACTCCCTTACCTGATAAAGAGCATCTATGATAAAGCTATACCTATGTATCATACTTAATGTACTAGAGGTCCTAAAGGTCCTAATAATGTACTAATGTATGATAAAGGCGCTATCAAGCAAGAAATAAAAAGCTTACAGATCAGAAAGGAAGGAGTAAACTGTCTTTATTTGCAGATAAGGTCATGTTAGCATAGTCTAAGGAGTCTACTGAAAAGTTACCAGAAGTTAACAGAAAAATTTAGCATGGTTGTAGGATGTTAAGTTCAACATAAAAAATTAATTCTAAAGAGAACCAACACAACCATCTCATCCTCTGTCATCCCCTTCTCCCAGAAAAGCCAAATAAAAGTAAATAAATACTAATATATATATATATTTATAGCCTGTATATGCTAGCAATGACCAGCTAGAAATTAAAATTCTATCACTTACAATATCATAAAAAGCATAAATGCTTATGAATTAATTTAACAAAGTATGTACAAGACCTGCACAAAAAACTGCTAAGAAATTAAACACAGAAATAAATGGAGATATATCCTCATCCATGATCCTCATCATGAATTGCAAGCCTCAAAATCATTATAATATCAACTTTCCCCAAACTGCTCTACAGATGCAACATAATCCCAAAGAAATACCCAACAGGTATTTTTAACAAATTGACATGCTAAAACTGATTTTTTAAAATTATGGAAATCCAAAGGACCAAACAATTTTAAGACTTACTGTAAAGTTATAGTAATATTGACATAAGAAAAGACTCATGTACCAATGGAACAGAACAGACAATTCAGAAATAAACCCACGGAAAATATAATCTTTTTAATGTTAGGACTAGATACTCATATTTGAAAACAAAACAATCACAACAAAAAGCCTAAGACTTTGCCTTACAAAAGCATTAAAATAAAATAATCACTTTGGAAAACAGTTTGGAAGTTTCTTATAGAGTTAAAAAAAGGCAGATACTAAATGACTCAGTAATTCCACTAATTATTTACCTTAGAGAAATGAACACGTTAACACAAAAATCCCATATATGTTCACAGATGCTTTATTCATAATAACAAAAAACTAGAAACAGAAATGTCTATCAACAAATGACTAAACTGTGGTATATTTATACAAGGAAAAATTCAGTAGTGAAAAAGTAGAAAACTATTGATATAGACAACAATATAGTCATTTGTTGTTGCTTTAAAAAAAAAATTTCAAGTAAAAAACCATACACAAGAGCACATATTGCATGATTCCATTTATATGAAATCCTAGAAAAGACAAATCTAATCTTCAGTGACCAAAGACAAATCAGTGCTTTCCCAAAGCTGGAGTTGGGGCAGGGACAGATTGACTGGGATGGAGCACAAGGGAAATTTTTAGGGTGATGGGAATGTTTTATCAATTGTGATTGCTATGATGCTCTCACAAGTACATAAAACTGTCAAAACTCAAAGTGTACACTTAAAATGAGTGCATTTTATTTCATTAAAACATACTACAATAAAGTTGATTTAAAAAAAAGAAAAAGATAAGGTTTATTTCCAGATAAACATACCAGGTTGGCTTGAGTTTATTGCCTCTTGCCCCTAACATTTTTCACTAAATTAGAAATGAAAAGTCTGAAACCAATCATCTTAGCAACCATCTAAAGAAAACTAGAAAAAGAAAAGCAAACGAAACTCAAAGTAATCAGAAAAAAGGAAGCAATAAATATCTATCAGAATTAGTAAAACAAAAGAATAGAAAAAAATCAATGAAAAGGCTGTTTAAAAAAAAAAAAAAAAAAAGAGAGAATAACATTGTTTATAAAGTTTTAAACCAGACTGATTGGAAGACAGAAAACACAAATGATCAATATTAAAAATGGGAAAGATATCACTAGATAATATATAAAAGACTTATAAGGGAATATTATTAACTGTGAGCCAATGAATTTAACAACTTAAATGAAATAAATTCCTTGAAAGATTACCCAAGTTCACCCCAAAAGGAATACCAGTTTTTCTATACAAATTCTTCCAGAGAATTCTCAATTCCTTTTGTTAGGCCAACATTACTCTGCTACCAAGACCACACAAAGAGATTACAAGGAAAGTGAAGACCACATCCCTTGTGAAGATAGACTCATAACAAAATTCATGACAAAATTTTAGCAAATCAACCCAATGCTATTATTAGAAAGATAATACTTTAAGACCAAGTACAGAATGCATAAGACCAGGAATGCATGATTGGTTTAACAATGGAAAAAATCAAAGAATATAATTCTCTAACATTGTATGATTATCTCAATAGATGCAGAGAAAGTATTTAATAAAACCCAATGCCCATTTCTAATAAGACCTCTCAACAGATCTTAAATATGAGGGAACATTCTCAAGTTGATAAGGGGTATTCAAAAAGAAACATAAAGCTAACGTAATAGTTAATGGTGAAATACTAAACGTTTTCCTCTTAAGAGCAGCAGCAAATTACTTGTATTACTTGTATTCAAGACTGTACTGGAGGTTCTAGCCAGCATAAGTCCAAGAAAAATAAATAAAATGGCATCCAAATTGGAAATGAACAAGTAAAAATGTATTTATTTGCTAGTGACATGATTGCATACGTAGAAGCTGATGGAATCTACAAAATAGGTACCAAAACTAATAAATCAATTTAGCAAGGTTGCAGAATATAAGATCAATGTATAAAAATCAATTGAATTTCCATATACTTGGAATGAATAAACCTTGGTAAAGATGGTAGCAACTGGAATTCATACACTGTGTATATGAAGTGGTACTGCTCTGGAAAATAGTTTGGTAGATTCTCAACAGGTTAAACATATCTACCATATGACCCTGTCAATGGTAGCATATCCATACAAAGATTTGTACATGAACGTTTATAACAGCTTTATTAAACAGCCAAAAACTGGAAACAATCCAAATGCCCATCAACAGATGAATGGATGGATACACAAACTGTGGTAGAGCTATTCAGGGAATACTACTCAGCAATAAAAAGGAGTAAACTACGAAGAATATGATGAATTTCAAAATAATTACGTTTTAAGAAAGAAACCATGCTCAAAGAAGTGCATAAAATGACAGCAAACCAGTGACGGCCTGGGGAGTGGAGGGAAAAGACAAGACAGAAAGGGAAGAATTACAAAGGGGCACAAAGACATTTTGGGGTATTACAGTAGTTTTATTTTGGTTGCAGTTAGTTTCAGGGTGTTTTACATATGTCGAAATTTAACAAATTGTATTTAAATTTGAACAGTTTATTGTATTTTATCCATTATAACTCAAAAGAGAAAAAAATACCTGGAGATAAATAAGAAATTAATTCATAAAATAAGAATATTCTAAGAAAAAAGGCTCAAATGGGAAAGAATTCTTGGAAATCACAAATGTGAATGTAAAAATAAAGAAATCAATACAAGAATAGAAAATATCCCAGAAAATATTAACAGAAAAAGAGACAGGTAGAAAAAAGAAAGAAAAAATAAGGGACATAGAAGATCAGTTCCTGGAAGTTCTAACTATTTCTAACTATTAGAAATTTCTTAGAGAGAGAAGAAACAATTAGAAAGAAGAAAAATAGCTACAGGGGCTTCCCTGGTGGTCCAGTGGACCAGGGAGACTCTGTTCTCCCAATTCAGGAGGCCTGGGGTTCAATCCTGGTCAGGGAACCAGATCCCACATGCTACAAATTCCCAGGCCCCAACTAAAGAATCTCACATGCTGCAACTACAAAGATCCCACAAGCCACAACAAAGATCCAGCATGCCACAACTAAGACCTGACACAGCCAAATAAATACATAAATACTTAAAAAAAATAAAATGTTAAAAAAAAAACTGCACCAAGATATCTCGATAATAAGTATAAATTATCAGATACAGTGGATAGAAAAGACTCTAAAAATTTTCAGAGAGAAAAAACAGGTCACATACAAAGAAATAAAAATTAAACTGAGGGACTTCCCTGGTGGTCCAGTGGTTGGAAATGCAGGGGATGAGGGTTCGATCCCTGGTTCAGGAACCAAGATCTCACATGCCCAGGGTTACTGAGCCCCCAAGCTCTAGAGCCTGCAGGCCACAACTAGAGAGAAGCCCACACCCACAACAAAAGATCCTGCAAGCTAAAACTAAGACCCAGTGTAGATAAAAACAAATAAATGAATATTTTTTAAAAATTAAACTGAAACCAGATTTCTTAACAGCAACACTGGATGTATGTCTTCAAACTTCTAAGCAAAAATGACTTTTCAATTTAGAATTCTCTATCAAACCATCAATCAAATATGAGGACAAAGACATTTTCAGATATGAAGGAGCCCTACAAATTTATTTCCTATATGCCCTTACTTAGAAATTCTCAAAAAAGAAAAAAGAAATTCTCAGAAGATGTGCTTCACTAAGACAAAGATCAAGAAAGAGGAAGAAATGGAATTTAGAAAACAGGACTTAACCCAAAAAGACAGTAAAGGAAAATACTAAGATGACAGCGCTGCAGCCGGCCTAGAGAACAAGCAGTACAGATTAGAGCAGAAGAACAGAAGGCTCGAGGAAGAAAGTCTCCAGAAAATAATTAAAAAGGAATTGATAATTATTGGGTATATCTGAGCATTTGCAGGGGAAGAAGTGAGTAAGTGTGAATGATAGTCGCTCAGTCGTGTCTGACTCTTTGCAACCCCATGCACTGTAGTCCGCCAGGCTCCTCTATTCATGGAATTCTCCAGACAAGAGTATTGGAGAGGATTGCCATTTCCTTCTCCAAGGGGAAGAAGGGGGAATACTAATAAGAATATAAGTTGTACTTGTAAAAAAACTAAAGATAAATTCATTTGTAATTTTTAAAAAGTGAGGTAATTAACAACTCCAGAAAAATAAATTCAAGAAAGAAAAATGAAACCAAAGTACTATACCACTTGGCTTTGCGGTATACAGTATTTACTTAGTTGTAATACAAATAATGAATACTGATTTAGGAATCATTAGGAAAGCTACCACCAGAAAACAGAAAATAGCAAGCATTGGTGGGGCTGTAGAAAAGCTGGAACTCATGTGCATTGTTGGTGAGATTCCAAAATACTATCATACAATCACTGTGTTAAACACTATGGAAGTAAAAAATTAGAAAGAGAACTACCATATGACCCAGCAATCCCACTTCTGGGGACATATTCAAAAGAATTGAAAGCAGAGTCTCAAAGAGGTATGCACACCCATGTCCATAAGCAGCACTATTCACAATAGCCAAGAGGTGGAAGCAATCCAAATGTCCACAAAAGGGGGAATGGATAAACAAAATATGGTATATATTACATACACAATGCAATATCATTCATCCTTAAGGAAGGGAATTCTGGAACATGCTATGCCACAGATGAACCTTGAGGATATTATAATAAGTCAAATAAACCAGTTACAAAAAGTCCAGTATGGTATGATTCTATAAAGTACTAAAATTCATAGAAACAAAATGTAGAATGATGGTTACTAGGGGCTCTAAGGAGTGTTGGGGGAAGTTTAGTTATTTTTTAATGAGTAAAGAGTTTGAGATTTGCAAGACAGAAATGTTTTAGAGATTTGTTTCACAACAATGTGAATAAACAACACTACTAAACTGCACACTTAAAAATGGCTAAAGATGACAGATTTAACGTTTTGTTGTTGTTCAGTCACTAAGTCATGTCCTACTCTTATGCTACTTTTTTAAAATCACAATTTAAAAAAAGACTTACAGGGTCATGTCAGAAGACCTACTAGGAGCCCTTAAAGGATTTCTCATTAGTCAAAACCAGAACAAATTAAGCAACAAAAAGGATCATGACTATAACTGATTAGAAGATATTGATTTTTTAAAAAAAACCATAATAGTGATACTAAAAAACATTCAATTCTTCATATAAGGATTAACAACTAGTAATTCTAGAAAAAATGATATATTTAGAAAACAAACATTTCTTACACAACTCTCTGTGTAGTAGCTAATTCAGAGATCACCAATGAATGTTCAAACCATTAGATGAACAGCAGTTGTGCAAGGATTTTCAAATGGTACCAAAGCATCACCCCCAAGATAATTTACTAATTACAAAGTGGAAAATGTACCTTCAAATGGAAAGATGTAGCAGTGAACGTTTAACAAAGTGATCAAACTTAGCATCCCTATTAGTGGACCAATCTGTCATTAGATGGTGCCTCCTTACTTGATACAGGATGTATACACAATGGTATCTATGAATTATTCCAGCTTATTTTAAATGCTTAATCTGAATCTAATCCCTCCTCTAGGCCCAACTTCCAGTTTACAGGAAATACAGTGGATGGAGGAATAAGTTAAACACTACCACAAGGAAACAATCAGACACAATTCAGAAGGAGGGACAATCTACAAAACAAGTGACCTAGATTATGAGAGACTAAGGAGATGATAACCAAACACATGATCCTTGATTAGATACTGCTTGAACACTTTATAAGACATTTTTGGGAAAACTGGATGGAATACAGACTAGATATTAGATAATTTTAAGGAATTATGATTAAATATAAATTACCAAAAACTATGTGAAAATGTTTAACCTCACTAATCATTAAAACAAAATGTTAAAATTTACTTATTAAATTGGTGGCAAAAATTAATACTTGTTTTTGGGGCAGGACAATCTGGTAACATTTAACAAAAGTTTTAAAAATGTTTATATACTTTACCCAGCAATTCCACTTCTAGGCATTCATCCTATAGAAATAAGAGTTGTACATAAACATTTATGAACCAGAATGTTCACTGCAGCATTACTAATGAAATGGACATAACCTAATTTATCAAGATGGAATAATAAATTAGATGGTTCTTTTAATCATTAAAAACCCTTTGAGATATTTAATATGGAAAGGTCCTTAAATACATTAAGTAAATGGAAGAGAGTAGTTATTTTTTGTGATCCTAGAGGGCAGAACGAGGAACTACCACTGGAAATTATAAGGAAGCACAAATTGGTCAATGTAAGGACTAATTTTCTAACAATTAGAATTTTCTGAAAAGAATCTGAAAAAGAATATATGCACATGTATAACTAAATCACTTTGCTGTACACCTGAAACTAACACAACATTGAATATCACACTAAATAAAAAAGAATTTTCCAAGCAATAAACGGCCTGCTTCATGAGGTAATGAGTTCTGCACTATTAGACACTAAGCAAAGGCTTAATAATCTTTTGGCAAAGATATATGGCACAGATTTACATGATCTTAATGGTACTTTCCAACTCTAAGAATTTATAATCCAATATAAAGTTATCTGTTAGTAGGGATGACAGGAAGTGGTAGGTAATTCTTTGTAAATGCTATTAACGACCCACGTGGCACTAAAGAGATTATACATATAATAATGGAATTGAAAGATGATTTAATTGTTATATTCTGTATCAATAATACACAAATTACTGATAAACTGAAAAAGATGATTTAACCTAATGCAGAGGGTTCAAATGGAATTGATAGGAACAAATTCTGAATCTGCCCCCTATTATTTCTGTGTCTAATAAGGAACCTGCAGAGTTAAACTCTTCCAACGTAAACAACACTAAACATCTCAAAAAGGACAAGGAGGTGCTCTGCTCCTTCTCTTTGCTTCCGGCTGCCCAGAAATTCATATATAAAGAAAGGAGAGAAAGAATGTGCCCATGTCTGCCCTGCAATATGACATATAAAATCTTTAAATTTTTGAGGTGTGGAAAGTGGCACAGAATTTAGTATTGCACTGGGTTTCTGGAAGGCAGAACAAAACACTGGAGGCCTATGAAGGTTTTAGAGTAGCTGGTAATGTCAAAAATTCTTAGATGTCAAAAAAGAAATTCCCTAAAAGATGCACTTAAAAAAAAAAAAAACACCTTTTATTTCAAATATACACAAATTTCAAATATACACAAAAGTAGAGAACAGCATATAATAAGCACCCTCACCTTCAATCACTCAGTCATTGAGCTTCATTTATCAATATTTTTATAAAGCTGTTTTCTCTAATTTTTCAGATTGAGTTTTTTATATTGTTTTGTTTTTAAATTTAAAAACAAATACCTGATATCACATTGTTTTACCTATAAAAACTTCAGTATGAAAAGATAATTTCTTGCTAATAATACTATTCAATAAACTTGCTATGGCAATACTTATACATATAATTTTCATGTCAATTAAGCTTTACTGTTATCTTCATCTTATAAATGAGAAAACTGAGTTTTTACTGGCTCAAGGTCACAAAGTCAGTAAGCAGTGGTGCTAGGGTATGAACCCAGATGTTAACTGTAGACCAGACTTTGTTCTCCCAACTATTAAAGCAACTGACTTTTCTCTTAGTTATTCCAGTTGTTCCTTATGGGATATAGATTGTTGCCGGGAGCCAGCATGGGAGATCCCACCCATGACAAGGTCATGTGGAAGAGACCTGACGAGCAAGGCGGATCAGGACTCGAGGGACCCCCTGGACCTGCTCGAGCATCTACCCCAAAACCAGAATCTGTCTGTCTTACTATTTTGTGCCTTTCACCAACTCTTCTGACATTAACAGGGGGCTATCCACAACCACCTTTCTCTGGAAAAAATCAACTTAGGGCTCTAGTTGATAAGTCTGGGCATGAAAGGAATATTTTAATTCAACCTCCCTCTGTTGGCATTCTAGCTTGCTTGGCAGGTTTATCCAGACTCTTGGAGCTACGCTTCTGATTGTTCACAGCCTCCCAACTGTGAGAGGCACAGGAAGCCTAAAACATTCTAAAAATATAGACTTTTGAAGAGTTAAAAACTATTAGAGTAGTGCTGGTATAGGATTTCATTGTTGAGCCAATGCTTGCTGCCAAGTTCCCATATCCCTTATCCATTGTGCACCTGGGAGTGCATTAGTTAACACAGTTGGAATATAAGAAAAACAAGCCTTGGAATTAACCACATCAGACCTTTGAGTTAATCGGTTCTTTCTTTGTTGTAACTCACTGCACCTTTGCTTCATGAAAATGTAACTCTGTTTAATACTTTCTGAGGCTGACACAGATTAAAAATATAAAGAAAAAACATTTCAAGGGAAAATAAGTTTTCTGGTTGAACAGCCTTTATCAAAAGAGGGTCATAAAATGTCCACAGGCCTCCAAGGCCAGGAGATAATGTACACAACGTTGTTTATGTTTCGATAAAGATAAAACAGATGTAATGTTTGGGCTGACTCCGCATGACTTTGCATCTTTCATTTCCCTCTATGTACAAGTCAAGGTATAAAAGTTCCTTTTGAAAATAGAGTTACTGGCCTTGTTCACCGAAGCTTGGCCACCCTGTGTCATTCTCTCTCTCTCTCTCTCCCCCTTTCTTTTTCAGGCTGATCCTCTGTAGCGCAAGGCTCTCTGAGTTCACTTCCTGCCCAGGCTTCTAAGACTCTCTCAAGAAGGCTCTGCACCTTCTCCCCATCAAGAGGGCGCCTGTGGCCTACATGAACAGAGCAAGTCCTGTGCTGGGGCTTTATTGGCTTTCTGCGTAAACCATGGAATATCAACCTCTTTCTCTCCTCTATTTTCTTATCTGCAACATTTCTTTCTCTCTCTCTCAATCCCTCTCTCACTGATGCAGTCTCCTGAGGGTACCCCTGGATCCTGCTGGGGCTGGACCCCAGCAGATTGTTGTGATAAAACCGAAGAGGGATTGTTGAATGAGGAAGAGATTGGAAAAGATACAGTAATATGAACAGCTACTCACTGCTCTTCCCATGAAATTTTCTTTTTAAATGCTCCAAATGAGAAAGGAAAATGTGACTGGATATGATCATTGTCAACTACCTAAGATATAAAAGAAAGTAAGTCACCTTAGAGAGGGGAGCAATGATCAAGTCTCTTCCACAGAGGTTGAATATAGATGAACTACTTTTAATCTGCCCCTTTAATGACAGCAGGGGTCGGGGTGATGGGGGTAGGGGTGAGGATGTCTCTAGTTTCACACATCCTTTTAGTTCAAGCAAAGGGATCTCACCAGTAGAGGGCCAAGCAACCAGTACACGTGTACTTAATTGCTTAATGAAATCTGAGGAAAAACATAAAAGAACCTGGAGTAAAAATTCTTCTGGGTGATATCTCAGAGTTCTCAACCTTTAGCTCATAGCCTCATAAAACAAAAAAGAAAAAAACTAACAAGTAATTCAAGATTTGTCAAAGAAAGGAGAGTTCTCCTTGGATCTTTGGCCAAAAATCCTTCTAAGATCCTCCCTACTGATTTACAATAGATCTTAGAGTAACTGAACTAAATCATCTTCTGTGTGGAGGCTGCTTAGGACATCCTTCTTTCCCAAACACAAACTCCTTCCCTGTTCCTACTCCACTTCATTCACAGTTCTATTAGAACACTAACCAATATTGCAGGATAATTATGTTTTCTTTCTCTGGACTATCAATTTCCAGAGTCCAAGACCCACCTTACTCTTTACATTTTCAATCCCTTACCTTCAAACTGAGCACTACTGAAAGTACCTGAGAAAACTGTGCTGAATGAATAGAGAAAGAAGCTAAGATGATAGAATATGAACTGATCTTTCTGAGAAGCATTTCTTTCATCAGTATTTTCTAACCTCCATACCTTCAGTATAATTTACAAGCTTCCCTTTAGGAGTTTTCCCATCAAGAAATAGTTTAGGATGAACAAAAACATGAACTATAGTCTCCTGACGTCTAGAGAAAGAATCTAGCCATTTTGGTTTGCAACAGCTTTTAATCAACTCAGACTAAAGATTCTGAATAGTAGTCAACTCTTCCAAGATCTTTTAGTCAGATGCCAAGATGCAAGATGGTATCCAAAATACCTGCTTTTTACTTTCAAAGGCTGAAGGCAACAGGGATAAAAATTTAAAACAAAACAAAACAAAACAAAAAACAATGATTCCTAAGCAGTGCCTGGTTGTCATTTCTACTATTTTCAGACCAAAAAAATCCAAAGCAAAAAAAATCCCAGACAAAAAAATGTCTGGTTATAGACCTCAACCATGGGGGAGACTCTTCATGTACTGGTATGAGTCGCCTTGGATGCCTAATACTAGTTAGCCAAACAAATTTGAGGAGTATCTCGTTAGGCAGTCCCTTAAAGTGAAAACCTTTAAGGAAATTACCTTTCTCACCAACTTACAAAAATTCAAGACAATCTCCCAGTTTAAGCTATATCACACTAGAATAAAAGAGTCTCATTATGTTTTACAGGCCATTCTTTGGTTACCATGTTACCTTGGTTTGAATCCACTGGGTCTTCTATATGAGCAATGACATTCCTGAGATAACTTTGCTTCTGCTTTTCTAGGTCTGACGGTGAAAATGTTGGAACATTAGTCCTTTAACAAAGCAAACCAGGAGGAAAAACAATCGGTTAGAGCCATGAGTATACTGCTTTGTACAGAGAAGTCATATACTGTTGATGGATTGTATGTGCTTAGTTTCTCGGTTGTGTCCGACTCTTTGCAATGCCATGGACTGTAGCCCACCAGGCTCCTTTGTCCATAGGGATTCTTAAGGCAAGAATACTAGAGTGGGTTGCCATGCCCGCCTCCAGGGGATCTTCCCAAACCAGGGATTAAACCCAGGCCTCTGCACTGCATGTGAATTCTTTACCATCTGAGCCACCAAGGAAGCGATGGATTAGAATTAACTCTCAAAACACTAAGATGCAATGACAAAAGACAGTGTTAGTCACGTAATGCAAAGCTGCAATCAAGTATAGAGCTGAGGAAAAAAGATACAACCTCCTGTTAGCAAGGTATAGCAAAGTAAAGACTACCTACTCCACAGAAAGAGAAAGCATTTTGAGAAATTCAAGGTTAGTAAGGAAATAACTTCATAGAGCCACACAAAAATTGATAAAAATAAAAACCAAAAAGAATCAGCGAGATCTGGCAATCTTTGCTCATGCTGATTACACTGTACTGAGTGTCTGTGGATGAGATCGTGAATTTATTACTGCTCCAAGTAGCCTGACTTGTGTACCTTGGTATAATTTTCATTGTGTGCAATCCACAAAGCTCCTTGAAGTAACCCAAACAATACAAAGAGAAAAAAAACCAGAAAACTGGGATTAGGGGGTTATAATCAAAGGACTTTAGCCTTATCTTTACTACTAAAAAAATTTAACATCTGTAATCAATTAAAAAAAAATCTCACTGTAAGGAAGCACATATGACACAACCTAAAAAAATAGCTTTGCTAATTGAAAAGGCCCATGTAGAGATACTGCCATCTCCTGGCAACAAGAGAATAGACTGAAAAGGTAACCCAAATCTGCAACCTCTGTAAAATTTTCTCACCAAGGACAGATATATGCAAGTTGGGAGAAATGTTTAAATGACTTTCTACATAGATATATATCTTAACATTTTTGTTAAAATTATTCTAACTTTCTATGCCTGTGACCAGGCTTCCCCACACATAGGAAAAGAAATCTTACATTTATACAGTGCTTTCACTAAAGTCTTTTTTCTTCTTAAAAATAACCCTATGAGGCAGCAAAGAAGGCGTCATTAGCCTCATTTTATTGACAAAGAAACTGAGGTCATTTGACTTGTCCAAGATCATACAGTTATTGGTAGTCCCAGAACTTCAAGTATGCTTACTCGTGGCGCAGGGCTTTTTTCCCACACTAAGGAGAAACTGAGGAGAGGAAGAAAGCAATTGAACAGAACCAACAGAAACCAGACTATTTCACTATATCCTTACCTCGTTTTGGCTTGCAGAACAGGAATGACTTTGCCTAGTCTTTTTTCATGGACCTTTAGCTTCCCAGAATCCTTGTCAAGAACATCCTGCTTTTTTCAGAGCAGAAGGAATGAAGAAGGAAAGATAGCCTTAGTTATAAGAAAATAACTGAAAATATTACTTATGGAAATATTCTTGAACTAAAGGTTACACAAGCATACTTGTGAACTTTACTGTACTAGGTACTAACACAGGTGCTTTAAATGAGATAATGATAGTAATCTCAAGAAAAAAAGTAAAATAGTAAAATCATCATCTTATTCAATAAATGGTTAATTTTATGTTACTATGAATATATCATTTAATTAATTTTCAATATACTATAAAGTACTACTTACTCCAATTTATAGATAAGAAATTGTGAGGAAACAGAGAAGCTAAATAATTTTCCCAGGGACACAGTGCTAGTTAGGCTTCAAACCACAATTTATCTGAATACAAAGCTCTGTTACATGGTTTCATTCCTCTCTTCACCTTGAAAAACATACTTACCTTGCTTGATGAACTGGAAACTGGTAACTTCATTTCAAAACTTGATTTATATGATCCATTTCTCTGGGATGACCCTGTATTAGGAGTCTCTGAATGGTCCAAGATCTGAGAGAATACAGGCGTAGGTTTCTTACTGTCGGACATATTTTTATCAGAGACAGTATGTTGAAAATTATTGTTTGAAGAAGGGAGTGGGGGCCCATCATAGGCAGAGTTATTGGGGCTGATCCCTTCAGATTCTGTGCAAAGTGTGCTCTCATTTGGGCTAAGATCATCTTCTCTCATCTCTTCCCCAAGGGAGGAGGGTTTTTCAGTAACTCTGGATGTAACTTTGGACACATAAGTCTTGTCCTTATCAAGTACATCACAAACTGTTGGATCAAATGGTGCAACTGTAACTTTTATAAGATTCTTTTCTAGTGCAAAGCGTCTGTTCAACGGTTTAGTAGGAGTTGGTCCATGACCAACTGATGTAGTTAGTTGAGGTAGTTTGAATGTGTCAGGGGTCTCAGTTTCTGGTCCCATGTTGTACGGTGAATCTTTCTCTTGGGAAATGTCAAGTGGAATTTGACTCCCTTTCTCTCCCTTCTCAACATTCCTGCTGTCATCACTAGGCAACCCTCCTCCCCAAGGAAAGTGTTCATTTGATAGGTCATCATCCTTCAAGAGTTCCTGAATCTGTTCCTCTGTGAAACTGAAATGGCCATCATCTTCTCCATCAGATAGCTCCAGCAAGGAGTCATCCAATTCATCCTCATCCAAGGAACTCCAAGAAAAAGGAGCATTGTCTTTAGGCAAGAGAGAGGTACCAGAAGACTGTTCAGAGGGCACTAGTGAGCACATCATATCTGGAGAAATAAGAGGCAGTTTCGCTGAGAACAGGAAATACCCTTTTATCAACTCCAATCTGCTTTAGAGAGTTATTGTGTCTTAGTATTTCAAATTCTTTGCACTACGATTTATAACACAAGAAAGTTTTAAGATATTTAACTTTACCAGAATCATGGAAATAGGTATCAAAACAATGAGATTTTTTTTTTTCCTATCGAAGTGGCAAAAATTAAAATGACATGATAATCTATTTTGGTGAGAATGTGAGAAACAAGGATTCTCACATAGTATCAGTGAGAGTGTAAGTCAGTACAATATTTTGTGGAGAGTAATTTGGCCATAGCATCTTACTCAGCAATTTCACTTCTGGAAATTTACCTTGCAGAAATACCTGTACAAAGGCACAGAGATACAGTTACAAAGGTGTTCAAAGCAGCATTATTCAGAACATCTAAATATTGGAAACAACCTAGATGTCCATCACCAGAACTGTTCACTAAAATCATGGTGCATTCATCTTATGGAATATTTTACAGTTATTTAAAAGCAATGAAGTGGGTCTGTATGTACTATCACTGGAATAATATCTATAACACACAACAAAACAAGTACATATATATAAAATGTTTGAATTTTCACAGTGTATACTTTTTAGAAAACACACACATTATTACTTTTGAAATTTAAAAAGAAACAACTTGATGCATACAAGAAGAAAAAAAATTGTCTTTCATACTGTGTGGAGCTGCTGGTGTGATCTCTGCCTTTGCCACGAGACCAAATGGAAAAAGGGTTCAGCTCCTGCTAGCTGTTCCTTTCGGGAGACTTGTCAAAATGATTGACTCCCACCTTCCTGCAGGCACAAAGAAAATTAGAGGATCTTCTCATCACTTTCAACTCTGCTAATTACAAAGTCAACTGCATTATGCTTTAAGGCACTCCATCTATTAATTTCAATCTTGATATTTTTTAAAAATACCACAAAGTTGGATTCTGAGTCAAGAACATAAAAGAAAAATCTTTAGAGGAAAAATTATGCAACTTAAGGAACTAGTTTTCTTCCTCCCAAAAATTCATACTTTCTTAAGAATATCATTTGCTCTAGTAGGATGAACATGGTCTTGAGAGTCTAAAGACCTAGGCTATAGCCCTGGTTCTGTCACTAACTAGTTGTGATAATTTGGGCAAACCATTTAACCAGGGACTTGTTTTGACTTGTTTCCTCATTTAAAAAATATGGAAGGGATAGAGAACTAGGATTAGGTGATGTCTAAGATTTCACCAAGATCCAAAAGTTGTAGTCATGACCATACATACAAAAACCTCATTTTCAATACACACATAAACACAAAGAACAGGTCTAGAAAAACACAACACAAAACTGATGATTAATAACCTGCAGGGGCATCAAGAGAGGGACAAAGGGAGACTTCACTATTTTACTTGATATTTATATATACTTGTGTAATTAAAAATTAGGTCTTAAGTAGCTAATGATGGACCTGATCTCTCATTATTTTCTAGATGGCAAAAGTGATAGAAAATTTTGAAAATTCTTATAGGCTTTTAACTGTAAATTCTTCCCCACCCCACTTCCCTCTCTAAATTTTAGTTTTGGTTCATGTATTCTTTCAGAACACATTTTCTGAGCTACTATCAACACACATGACTGAGCCAGATAGTATGTCTCTATATGATTTCTAAGAAATAAAGATATGGTTTCCACCCTCAAGGAATGTATAATCTTCCAACAGAAACAACTCTCAAGTTATGCACCAATATGAGAAAACACAAAATGGTATGGGCAATAAAGCACTACAGAAGTACCTGAAGAAATGTATGTTAACTAAACTCATTGTTGCAATCATCTTGCATTATAGGCATATGTCAAGTCATGTTGCAAATCTTAAACCAATACAATGTTAGTCACTCAGTCGTGTCTGACTCTTTGCAACCCCATAGATTGTAGCCTGCCAGGCTTCTCTGTCCATGGGGTTCTCCAGGCAAGAATACTGGAGTGGGTTGCCATTTCCTTCTCCAGGGGATCTTCCCAACCCAGGGATCAAACCTGGGTCTCCTGCATTACAGGCAGATTCTTTACAGACTGATCCACCAGGGAAGCCCAAACTAATACAGTGTTATATGGGAATTATATCTCAATGAAACGGAGAAAAATTAAAAAAGAAAAAAAAGCCGTGTTCATCTTAGAAATAAGACAAATGGGACAAAAAGGAAAAAACTATTAAGCACCTATACTATAAACTACGCACTGTGAGACATATTTTACAACTCTTAACTCATGAAACTCTATAACACAGGTCTTATCAAAGAAATTAAACTGTTATAGTTAAACTTAAGAATTGCTGTGACTTTTTATCTTATTTTACCAGTTTTTTAGCAATCGTGGAAGAGTTCTAGGCACCAGGCTTCCCAGGTGGCGCTAGGGGTAAAGAATCTGCCTGCCTATGCAGGAGATGCAAGAGAGAGATGCTGGTTGGATCTCTGAGTCAGGAAAATCCCCTGGAGTAGGAAATGGCAACCCACTCCAGGATTCTTGACTGGGAAATCTCATGAACAGAGGAGCCTAGCAGGCTACAGGCCATGGGGCCACAAACAGTTGGACACAACTGAGTGACTGAACACACACCCTAGGCACTGAAGCAGGTGTCTCTATGAAGAAAAAAGTAATTTCTCTGCCCAGTGACTGGGTTATAAAGTTATTTCTTTAGGCAGCAATAGAAAAAAGGTTAACTTTTGAAAAATGTTTCCTTTACTTAATAAAGTTTGTGCTTGTCAAACACAAGTATGACAGACACTGGGGTTAAGTAGCCATTTTCTGAGAAGCTCTGAGTCACTACCACCACTTTCCTACTCACACCAAAAGTCTAGTCCTGGGAGTTCCCAGGTAGTCCAGTTAGGTAAGGATTCTGCGCTTCCACTGCAGGGGGCTTCCACTGCAAGGAGCATGGGATCCCACATAGTGTGCGATACAGCCAAAAAAAAAACACAAAAAACAAAGGGTCTAGTCCAAGCACTTGCTTAACCAAATGAAGAAGTCAATTCATTTTCACTCTTGGGAAACTAAAGTTCAGAGGCATTTAATGTACCAAGTATACAGAGCTAATATGCTAGAACAAGGATCCAAACCCAAGTCTAATTTCAAAGGCAATGTTTTTTCTTGCTTTTTCTACCATCCTTGTGATAGACTTGCCCAGAGTAAGTCAGCAAATGGCAATCTTCTACATTCAGTACACTCTCTAATATACTATGAAGGATGCAGACATCAAAGAGGACTTTTGGTCCCTTGGCAAAAGTAATTTAAGCCACTGTATTATGCACAGGCTCCACTTGATTTCCCAAGTGGAATGGAAGAATGTAGAAATGACCTGTGAATGTGGTCAAACCTCAGTGAAAAACAAAGAAATCATTACTTGCTAACTTTACTGTGCACACACAGGACCAATAGTCTCCAGAGCCACTGAAAGCATCAATTCCTTTGCCACATGACATCCAGAGGCACAAAGCCAGCTCTTCTGAGCTTTCCTCACAGAATGCTCCAATAGGTCTAACTTTGCTCTAAATTTGCATGTTCTCAGCATGCAAAACAATACCATAAACATATATTTAACTTGCACAAATCATTCTCTTCACAATTTTATTACCTCATTAAAATTTCTTTTAATAATTGAAAACACATGCAAAAACTTCATAATGAATACCCACATACCCATTGCCCAGCCCCAACAACTATCAACCCATTGCTAATCTTCCCCCATCCACTTTCCCCTTTACCAGATTATTTTGAAGCAAATCCCAGGCATCACATCATTTCATCTGTAAATAACAAAAATTCTTTATCATAAAATATCCAGTTCGTATTTCCAGCTATTATTAAAATGTCATATTAAAAAAAAACAACAACAGTATCCAAGTAAGGTCCATACATTAAAGCTGGCTGATAAATCTTGTATTTTAATCTACAGAGTCCCATCTTTTTTTTCCCTGCAGTTTGCTAAAGAAACAATAATGTAAACTGTGTATGGATACAAACATGGATATATTATAAAATTATAAAAACATGCCATTTCAAGAGAGTGATTACCTCTGGTGATCAGGGAAGGTGAGGAGGGAAGAGAAATGGTAAGGGGGCGTGAGTAGCTTCAATTCTTTCTATAATGTTTTATTTCTTTAAAAACACTAACAGGAAAAGACCTAAAACAATAAAGCTGAGTGGGGGTTTAACAGTATTCATTATTATGTTACATGGTGTAACTGTAACTTTTATATGCTTGAAATATTTAATAATAAAACCATTTTAAAATTAAGAAGCCAGTGGGGAAACAACGATTACATTTTGAAGTTTCAAATGTCCTCTCAAGTAAAATAGGGACCATCATAGTACCTACCTCATAAGGTCGTTGTAAGAATTATAAATAAGATTATGAATACAAAAGCACTTAGCATACTACAGGCACAATGTAAAAGATAATAAAGTGAAGTTCCACAAAGACGGCCTTAGTATTTTTGCCTGTCTGCCATTCTACCATCACCTGCCTTTCCTGGCACTTGTTTTGTTATGAAGATCCTGGGACTTCCTTAGCAATCCAGTGGTTAAGTCTCCATGCTCCCAAAGCAGGGGGCTCGGGGTTCAAACCCTGGTTAGGAAACTAAGATCCCACATGCCACCACCATTAATAAAATATGAAAATCGTATTTTTAAAAGAAAAATATATTTCCCATCTCCCGTTTATCTCTTAATTCTCTGTGACCCTATTCTGTCCTTCCATGTCTCTCATCTGTCCACCCCCTTCTTCACACTTCAGTTTACCACCCCCTCGCTCTGTTCTCTAACCTGGTTGCAACCTCAGAAACCAGCTCCCTTTCTATTTTTATCGTACCTAAGAAAACCTATTGCTTTAAAACACAAAGCCTTGTATTATTCAGGCCACTAAAACTGCAACACCAAACACAACCTCATATCCCTCTTTCAAGGCTCTAAAACCAAGACAAAGCTGGATCTGACAGGTTTGGCCATGGGCAAGGATTATTTCCAAAAGACTCATTGATCTTTGATTTCCAACCTTTCCTATATGCAATACGTGTGAGACATACAGCATTAAAGACACTCGGTAGCCTTTATCACTCCATGAAACTGGCATAAAGTTTAAGCCAAATTAAACTGAACTGCAATTATCTGTAAGAATTCTTGCAACTCCCTTTGAGGTAACTGTAGACACTGAAGGAAAGAAAAACAACTCGGGCTGCAAATCTCTGCTTTAGGTAACGACGGCTCACTTAGATAAGGGTGCCAGGACTTTCCTCCCACAGAAACCAAATACTACTCAGCCGAGGCAACAGGTTTCTTTTTAAAAAGAAAATGTTTTTTAAATGATTTAGACAGGATGCTAAAGCTTGAAGCTCTAACAAACCCATCAAACTGGAAATCAGGTTGGGGCAGCAGATGGGCAATTCAATCACTTCCTCTCCCGGGCCCACTCGGCGGTGCCAAGTGCCAGCTCTCCTGCCCTGGAAGGAACTGGTGGCACCTCCGATCCTCGAGTGCTTGATCGTAGTTCGCCCCACATAGGATACGGCTTGGCCGCCCCCAGATCTCCCTTAGAAGCTCTACAGCCGCCGTACAGCACTGCCCTGCGGGCAGGGCCTTCGCNCCCGCCTCCTGTGTGCCATTACTTGTGTTTAGCCAGGTTTTGAATCCACCCCACCCACCCTATTATGTGCCGGTCGAGGTGCTAAGATGCTGGGGGGTACGTCAGGACCCTACCCTCCCAGAGCATGTCTGGAGGAAATCAGACGTTTGCAAGGACCCAGGATCCAGACATTTAATTAAGTCGAAACTAGTAATGAAAGGTGCTTTACGCGGAGATCTTTATTGAAAGGAAGTTAGGAGGAAGGCTGCGGAGAGTGTTCAGGGGAAGCTGAGGCGAGTGTTTTGGGAAGGCTGAGAAATAACCTCTAAACTGCCCTGAGGGATACGGATCACCTCTTCACTTCACCTATATTAACAAACCCCTGCCACCAAAACTGCCTCATCCCTTACTCAGCCTTTTTTGTTTTTTCTCCATAGAACTGATCACGATCTGACATATGGTACATTTTACTAGTTTGTTTAGGAGGAGCAGTCAAGGACCAGGTCATGAGGGTGTTGTTGGCAATGTTTGACAGTGGAGTTTATTCTGAAGGCAGTAGCTTGCTTTTCTCTTTTTATAAGATATAATTCACGTACCATAAAATGCACCCTTTTAAAGTGTGTGGGTCATTGGGTTTTGATGTAGTCACATGGTGTTCAATTACCATCATTATTTAATTCCAGAGCGTTTTCTTCATCAAAAATAGCCTGTACTCATTACTAATCACTGTTCATTCTTCACCTCTCCCCAGACCTAGGGAACCACTAATCTGCTTTCTGTCTTTAATTTGCCTATTCTAGGCATTTCATATAAATGGAATCACAATATGTGGACTTTTATGTCTAGCTTCTTTCACTAAGCTTAATGTTTTCATGTTTCATCCATGTTGTTACACTTACCAGAACTCTGTTCCTTATTACAGCTGAATAATATCCCAATATATGTTGGATTCCTGGATCAGAAAGATCCCCTGGAAAAGGGAATGGCAACCCACTCCAGTATTCTTGCCTGGAGAATTCCATGGACAGAGGNTTTCATCCATGTTGTTACACTTACCAGAACTCTGTTCCTTATTACAGCTGAATAATATCCCAATATATGTTGGATTCCTGGATCAGAAAGATCCCCTGGAAAAGGGAATGGCAACCCACTCCAGTATTCTTGCCTGGAGAATTCCATGGACAGAGGTGCCTGGCAAGCTACAGTCCATGGGGTCACAAAGAGTTGGACACAATTGAGTGACTAATACTACTTTTATATGAATATACTACATTTTATTTCTGTTTGTCAGGTGATGGACCTTTGAGTTATTTTCACTCATAATTTGATCTTTTCTTTTGTCCACACCACACAGCATGTGGGATTTTTTTCCAACCAGATATTGAACCCGCGTCCCTTGCAGTGGAAGCACGGAGTCTTAACCACTGAACCAGGAGTCCCATTCTCATAACTTCATCTTAACCAGAGATTCTTACATGCTTCGCCTTAGCCAGATTCTTTGTTTCCTAGCCTCTCTCCATGAGAGGTTAGGGAGAAACAGCACACAAGGCTAGTAGCATTGATTTACTCAGGTTTTAAAGATTAAGTGATATGACCTTTCCTTGAGTAGTAAAAACTCCAAGTGTCCACATAGTCAGGGGCTTGAAGGATGCAGGATCAGCCTCCAACTGGCTTGGAACATACGATTTTAACAAGTCCTGCTAACAGATATTCAAACCGGCAAAACAGTTTTTGTCTTTCATGGCTTCCAGTAGTTCCCCCAAACCATCACCTGAAGAAACACTAAAATCTCTTGTCACAGCATAACTAGCCTATTGGGCTTCCCTTGTGGCTCAGCAGGTGAAGAATCTACCCGCAATGTGGGAGACCTGGGTTGGGAATATCCCCTGGAGAAGGGAAAGGCTAACCACTCCAGTATTCTGGCCTGGAGAATTCCATGGACAGTCCATGGGGTCGCAAAGAGTCAGACACGACTGAGCGACTTTCACTTTCACTAGCCTGTTAGGATTTTTCTAATATTGTCTTAGGGCAAAGGAAGTTATTAAATAAACTATTTAGGCAAATGAGTTAATCGAATTTTGTTCTGAAGACCTCTCTGGCTTCCTTTTGCGGTGTGGATTGAAGAAAATGAGTAGATTTGAGAGACCTGTTAAGCTATTACAGTTATCTTGGTGTGAGCTAATGATGGCCAAGACTCTGTTGGTTGTGTAAAGGTGGAAAGAAGTAGGAGGACTTAAGAGCTGTTTCAGAGTAACTTTTGCAATTCAGTACCATTAACTGCACTAGGGGTGAAACTGTAAGTGAAAAAGATGCCTGGGGAGTGAAGGAGAAAGGTGAAAGCATGAGTTTAATTTTGAACACGTGATTGAATTAACTGTGTTGATAACAAGTACATGTTCTATATAGGTGTGAGCAGGAGATTTGGTAGTTACTAGGGGGACCTGGGTGGAGAAGGCAATGGCACCGCATTCCAGTACTCTTGCCTGGAAACTCCCATGGACGGAGGAGCCTGGTGGGCTGCAGTCCATGGGGTCACTGAGAGTTGGACACGACTCAGTGACTTCAGTTTCACTTTTCACTTTGATGCATTGGAGAAGGAAATGGCAGCCCATTCCAGTGTTCTTGCCTGGAGAATCCCAGGGACGGGGGAGCCTGGTGGGCTGCCATCTATGGGGTCGCACAGAGTCGCACACGACTGAAGCGACTTAGCAGCAGCAGCAGGGGGACCTGGGAGAAGGCAATGGCACCCCACTCCAGTACTCTTGCCTGGAAAATCCCATGGGCGGTGGAGCCTGGTAGACTGCAGTCCATGGGGTTGTGAAGAGTTGGACACGACTGAGCGACTTGACTTTCACACATTGGAGAAGGTGATGGCACCCCACTCCAGTATTCTTGCCTGGAGAATCCCAGGGACGGGGGAGCCTGGTGGACTGCAGTCCGTGGGGTTCCGAAGAGTTGGACACAACTGAGCGACTTGACTTTCACTTTTCACTTTCATGCATTGGAGAAGGAAATGGCAGCCCACTCCATTGTTCTTGCCTGGAGTCCCAGGGACGGGGGAGCCTGGTGGGCTGCCATCTGTGGGGTCACGCAGAGTCAGACACGACTGAAGTGACTTAGCAGCAGCAGCAGCAGGGAGACCTGGGTTTAATCCCTGAATTGGGACGATTTCCCTGGAGGAGGGCATGGCAGCCCACTCCAGTATTCTTGCCTGGAGAATCCCCATGGACAGAGGAGCTTCACGGGCTACAGTCCATGGGGGTCACAAAGAGTCGGAAACTGAGCGACTAAGCACAGCACACAGCACAGCTCATAGGTAGTAATTGAAGCAGCTGAAGAGGATCAGTTACGGACAATGTAAAGCAAAAAGAGATAGGCCCCAAGGATTGCTAACATTTAAATAATTAGGAAGACAAATAGCTGCAAAGAAATCTGAAAGACAGAAGCCAGAGAAGTAGGAGGAAAACTAAGAGTAAAATAGAGAAAACCCAAAGAGATTTCCATGAAGTGAGGACTAAAAAGTATTCATTCAATTTAGCAACTTGGAGGCCATCTATGATCTTAGCAAGAGCATTTTCAGTTGTGTGATGCTGTGTGGAATTCAGACTAGAATGGGAGATAAGGAATGGAGAGCAGAAGGGACGCCTTTCAAGAAACTGGCTGTGAAAGGAAGGAGCATGAGCTGAAGGTAGTTGGAGGGGAGGATACGGTTAGGGACAGTCTCTGTTTCCCTGAAGTCACTGTCATTACACCAGAGTGGTACTAGCAACAGCACCAGCTTCCTTTGGTTCTCACTCAGCACTGAGAGCCTGGCTAGACCTCCCTGCTGGCTCTGAGTCTGGACTCTCAGTGAAACGTACCTTTGTTTTCCTTTCACAGGGTAAAGGATGAGCAGGTGGTGGTGTTCAGTTACTCAGTTGTGTCTGACTCTTTGGGACCCCATAGACTGCAGCATCGAAGAAGGCAGTAGCACCCCATTCCAGTACTCTTGCCTGGAAAATCCCATGGACGGAAAAGCCTGGTAGGCTGCAGTCCATGGGGTCACAATGAGTTGGACACCACTGAGCAGCTTGACTTTCACTTTTCACTTTGATGCATTGGAGAAGGAAATGGCAACCCACTCCAGTGTTCTTGCCTGGAGAATCCCAGGGACGGGGGAGCCTGGTGGGCTGCTGTCTATGGGGTCGCACAGAGTCGGACACGACTGAAGTGACTTAGCAGCAGCAGACTGTAGCATACCAGGCTTCCCTGTCTTCACTATCTCCCAGAGTTTGCTCAAAGTCATGTCCTTTGAGTCAGTGATGCCATCCAACTATCTCCTCCTCTGTCGCCCCCTTCTCCTCCTGCCCTCAATCTTTCCCAGCATCAGGGTCTTTTCCAGGAATTGGCTCTTCAAATCAGGTGGCAAAGGATTGGAGTTTCAGTATCAATCCTTCCAATGAATACTCAGGATTGATTTCCTTTAGGATTGACTGGATCTCATTGCTGTACAAGGGACTCTGAAGAGTCTTTAGCACCACAGTTTGAAAGCCTCAATTCTTCGGCACTCAGCCTTCTTTATGGTCTGACTCTCATGTTTGTATATGACTGCTGGAAAAGCCATAGCTTTGACTATGTCAGCAAAGTGATGTCTCTGCTTTTTAATACGCAGTCTAGGTTTGTCATAGCTTTTCTTCCAAGGAGCATCTTTCAATTTCATGGCTGCAGTCACTGCAGTGATTTTGGAGCCCAAGGAAACAAAATCTGTCACTGTTTCCATTTTTTTCCCCCATCTACTTGCCGTGAAGTAGTGGAACCAGACGACTGAAGCGACTTAGCAGCAGCAGCAGCAGTAGGACTGGATGCCATGATCTTCGTTTTTTGAATGTTGAGTTTTAAGTCAGCGTTTTCACTCTTTCACCTTCATCAAGAGGTTCTTTAGTTCTTCTTTGCCTATAATCTGCATATCTGAGGTTATTGGTTGAGTGACGTGGGACACTGCCATTAAAGCAGCTCTTCTGCTTCCTCTACAGGAGGTTCTTGGGGAAGAGAAGCTGAAGGAGATACTGAAGGAGCGGGAACTTAAAGTTTACTGGGGGACGGCAACTACAGGCAAGCCACATGTGGCTTACTTTGTGCCCATGTCTAAGATCGCAGACTTCCTGAAAGCAGGATGTGAGGTAAGAACTAATATTTTAAACGGAGCAGTTGCCCTTGAGCAACGGCCGAAAGAGAGACTTACTCACTTGTTTGGAGGTACTTGAACAAATTCACATTTTGGTGACCCCTTTATCTTTCCTGCCCAGGTAACAATTCTGTTTGCAGACCTGCACGCATACCTGGATAACATGAAGGCTCCGTGGGAACTTCTAGAACTTCGAACCAGCTATTATGAGAATGTGATCAAGGCAATGCTGGAGAGCATTGGGGTGCCCTTGGAGAAGCTCAAGTTCATCAAAGGCACTGATTACCAGCTCAGCAAGTAAGTGCTCCACCCTCCTTGTGGGTCTGGTGCTTCTAGCTAGCTACAGGCCTGGGGAGTCAAGGCACTGTAAATTTGGATTCAAAGGTGTTGGGCTCTCTTTGTCAAGAACCATTAAAAATTGTATACACTTTGTCCTTTTAATTTATCTATCAAAAATCTACTGACTAGTAAATGCCTAGGTACCATACTATTTGCTGGGAATATAAAAGTCACCGCAACAAAGTCCTTGGCCTTGTAGACCTCACAGCATATGGAAAAGTGGCAGCCTCCCTTTCTCCTTCCAGACTCAGCAAATAGTAACAAAAGAAATGTGAAGAAAAAATCATATTTGTAACATCAGCATTCATATAATTTTTTGCTCTAATTTTTAGAAAATCATTTGTTTATTAGGCTCTGCCAGGTCTTAGTTGCAGCATGCAGGATCTTTAGTTGTGGCATGCCGGATTTAGTGCCCCAATCAGGAATCGAACCCAGGTCCCTCCATTGGGATTACGGAGTCTCAGCTACTGGACCACCAGCAAAGTCCCTGTGCCCTAATTTTTTAGCTTCCAATTTCCTATGTAACCCTCTCTGCCCACTGCCTCATAGTCTGCACATTATTTTTTTAATCTTTCGAATAAGCCATGTATCTCTATAATGGTTACTTTTACATTTAAACCCTTAGACCAACTTTTTAAAAGGTAAACATTATTCTATCCTATTTCACAGATAAGGAAATGGATTCAGATTTAACTTTCCCAAGTTCATGCAGCTAGTAAGTGTAAGGGCCATGATGTGAACTCAGATCTCTTGCTTATAAGTTGATTTTTATTTCATCTAACGTAATTTTCTTTATATTCCCCACTGTTGGACATTTAGAGTTTTAAATAAAGCGTATACCTCAGAGATATTGCAGGTTTGGTTCTAGACCACCTCAATAAAGGGAATGTCACAGTAAAGTGAGTCACATGAATATTTTGATTTCCTAGTGCATATAAAAATATGTGAAAATATGTGTTGGACTTCCCTGGTGGCCCAGTGGTTAATACTCCCTGCTTCCATTACAGGGTGCATGGGTTTGATCCCTGGTCAGGGAAGTTCTGCATGCTGCAACTAAGTGTGGACAAAAATAATAAGTAAATAAAAGTTATGTTTATGCAGTACTATAGTCTGTTAAGTGTGCAATAGCATTATGTCTAAAAAAGCAGTGTGTGCCTTAATTTAAAAATACTATGTTGTTAAAAAGTGCTAACATCATCTGAGCCCTTGGTGAGTCATAATTTTTTTTGCTGGTGGAGGGTCTCCCCTCAGTGTTGATGACTGGCAACTAATCAGGGTGGTGGTTGCCAAAGGTTGGGATGACTGTGGCAATTTCTTAAGACAACAATGGAGTTTGTCACATCAATTAATTCTTTCACAAACAATTTCTCTGTAATTTGTGATGCCTTGTGATAGCATTTTACCCACAGTAGAACTTCTTTCGAAGTGAGATTAGTCCTCTCGAGCCCTGCCACTGCTTTATCAACTAAGTTGATATAATATTCTAAATCTTTGGTTGTCTTCTCAACAGTCTCCATTGCATCTCCACCAGGAATAGTTTCTATCTCAAGAATCCACTTTCTCTGCTCATCCATAAGAAGCAACTCCTCATCCATTTAAGTTTTATCATGAGATTGCAGCAGTTTGGGTTCCACTTCTAATTCTAGTTCTCTTGCTCTTTCCATTATATCTACAGTTACTTCCTTCACTAAAGTTTTGAACCCTTCACTTCCACCTGTGAAAATTGGAAGCAATTTCTTCCAAATCCTTGTAATGTTGATATTTTTCCCACTTCCCATGAATGACAAATTTTGTTGCATTTCTAAAATTATGAGACTTTAATGTTGAAATTACTGTTTGAACCACAGGCTGCAGAATGGATATTGTGTTAGCAGGCATGAAAATAACATCAACCTCATTGTACACCTCAATCAGAGCTCTTGGATGACCAGATACATTGTCAATGAGCAGTAATGCTTTGAAAAGAATTTTTTTCTGAGTTGTTGTTGTTGAGTTGCTCAGTTGTGTACCACTCTTTGTGACCCCACAGACTGCAGCATGCCAGGCTTCCTTGTCCTTCACCATCTCCCAGAGCTTGCTCAAACTCATGTCCATTGAATCAGTGATACCATCCTACCATCCAGCCATCTCGTCTTCTGTTGTCCCCTTCTCCTCCTGCCTCAGTCTCTCCTAATGTCAGGGTCTTTTCCAGTGAGTCAGTTCTTCACATCAGGTGGCCAAAGAATGGAGCTTCAGCTTCAGCATCAGTCCTTCCAGTGAGTATTTCAGGGCTGATTTCCTTTAGGATTGACTGGTTGGATCTCCTTGCAGTCCAAGGGACTCTCAAGAGTCTTCTCCAACACCACAGTTCAAAAGCCTAAGTTCTTCAGAGCTCAGCCTTCTTTATGGTCTAGCTCTCACATCCATACATGACTATTGGAAAAACCATGGCTTTGACCATACAGACCTTTGTCTACAAAATAATGTCTGTGCTTTTTAATATGCTGCCTAGGTTTGCCATAGCTTTTCTTCCAAGGAGCAATCATCTTTTAATTTCATGGCTGCAGTCACCATCTGCAGTGATTTTCGAGCCCAAGAAAATAAAGTCCATCATTGTTTCCCCATTTGCCATGAAATGGTGGGACCGGATGCCATGATCTTGGATTTTTGAATGTTGAGTTTTAAGCCAGCTTTTTCTCTCTTCTCTTTCACCTTCATCAAGAAGCTCTTTAATTCCTCTTCACTTTCTGCCATAAGGACAGTGTGGGCTTAAAATATTCAGTAAACCATGTTGTAAACAGATGTGCTTTCATCCAGATTTTGTTGTTCCGTTTATAGAGCACAGGCAAAATAGATTTAATAATTTTTAAGGGCCTTGGATTTTTGAAATGCTGAATGAGCATTAGCTTCAACATAAAGTTGCTAGCTGTATTCCCAACAAGACAATCAGCTTGTCCTTGAAACTTTGCAGTCTGGCACTGACTTTTCTCTAGCTATGAAAGTCCTAGATGGCATCTTCTTCCAGTATAAGGTGTTTCGTCTACACTGAAAACCTGTTGTTTGATGGAGCCACCTTTGTTAATTTTCTTGTCTAGATCTTCTAGATGACTTGCTGCAGCTTCTGTATCAGGACCTGCTTCTTCACCTTGCACTTTAATGTTATAGCTTCTTTTCTCTTAAACCTCATGAAGTCTGAAGTTAGCAAAACCCCTATTGATGTTACTGTTTCAAAAAAAAATTATAGTTTGATGAAGGCCCAGATGATGGTTAGCATTTTTTAGCATGTATTTACTAAGGCATGTACATTTTATTTTTCAGGTTTGTAGAGGTTTTAGGCATAATGCTATTCCACACTTAATAGAATGCAGCATAGTATAAATATAACTTGAATATGCACTAGGGAACCAAAACTTTATATGACTTACTTTATTGCAATATTCATTTCCTTGTGGTCATCTGGAACTGAACCTACAGTATCCCCAAGGTATGCCTGTAACATAAAAGATCACGTATGACTATAATGAAGAAGTTTGAAATATTGCAGGAGTTAACCAAAATGTGACACAGACATGAAACGAACAAACACTGTTGGGAAAATGGCACCAGTAGACTTGCTTCATGCACAGAAAAGTTGCCACAGAAGAAACCCTTCAACTTTTAACAAATACAGTATCTGAGGCACAATAAAGTGAAGTGCAGTAAAACGAGGTCTGCCTATACTAGAAAATTCACCTAGAATGCAGCTCAGAGATGGACAAAAAAGCTTTAACCATGATTAAGTTATGGGTAAGAACTTTTGTTTCCAGCAATCAGACAGACTAGGTATTCTGATCAAACTTCCTGCTGAAAAGTGTTTTTTTAAATGCTGGATAAGATCTTTTTTAAGCCTTCTAAATACCAAGGGAACATTTCATGTAAAGATGAGCTTAATAAAGGACAGAAACGGTATGGACCTAACAGAAGCAGAAGATATTAAGAAGAGGTGGCAAGAATACANTTGGAGGGAATGATGCTAAAGCTGAAACTCCAGTACTTTGGCCACCTCATGTGAAGAGTTGACTCATTGGAAAAGACTGATGCTGGGAGGGATTGGGGGCAGGAGGAGAAGGGGACGACAGAGGATGAGATGGCTGGATGGCATCACCAACTTGATGGACGTGAATCTGTGTGAACTCTGGGAGTTGGTGATGGACAGGGAGGCCTGGCATGCTGCGACTCATGGGGTCGCAGAGAGTCGGACACGACTGAGTGACTGACCTGAACTGACTGACTGCTTAAATATGGGCTTCCCTGGTGGTTCAGACAGTAGAGAATCTGCCTGCAAGGCAGGAGACCCGGCTTCAATCCCTGGGTTGGGAAGATCCCCTGGAAAAGGGAATGGCTACCCAGTATTCTTTTTTTTTTTTTTAATCATAGTTTAATCTGGTAACAATAGGCATGCATGCATGTGTGTGTGCAAAGTCACTTCAGTCATGTTCAACTGTTTGCAACCCCATGGACTGTAGCCTGCCAGGCTCCTCCCTCCATGGGATTCTTCAGGCAAGAATACTGGAGCAGGTTGCCATTTCCTTCTCCAGGGGATCTTCCCAACCCAGGGGTCTCCTGCTTTAGCAGACAGGTTCTTTATCACTAGCGCCACCTGGGAAGCCCCAACTCCGGTATTCAGTCAGTCCATGGGGTCGCCGAGAGACACAGCTGAGCAATGAACACAGGTGTTCAAATAAATCAACAAATGGGTCAAGAATACTCAGTGGCCGGGAACCAAGTGAAGGTGGGAGTACAAAGAGGTTTGTATTCAGTTAATCTAAGATGTTTTTTAAATGCTGCTGATTAATCTAATGTGCCTTAATTTTTAATAGTCATCTAGGTTTCAGAGATGCTAAATGTTTAAATAAATATGTCTTAAAATCTATACAAGGTGATAAGCGGAACACTGAAGACTACACGTACCTTGAAGAAACTCCTTGAATTGTATGTACTTGAATTTTAGTTTTCGTGGCCTCACAGACCACAGTGGGAAAAAAGGAAATGGTAAAACTAGAGTACTAGGCCAAGAGGCACAATATTTGAGTAGTAAGTGTTCCAGAAAAACAAAAAACGGAGGGAAGGAAGTCGTCGATGAAACAATGTAAGGACAATTAAAAGACATGAATTTCCAGACTGAAAGGGCTCACTGAGTGCCTGATACAATGAATGAAAATAAACCTACACTGAAGTGCAGTATTTTGAAATTTTAAAGCACTGGGAACAGAAATATATGCAAATTTCCAAAGGGACAAAAGTCATATACAAAATAACAGCAATCATAATGGTTCTGCACTTCTCCAAAGGAACACTGAAAAGTAAAAGGGGATGAAACAGAGCCGTTAAAATTCTGAAGGAAAGGAATTTCCAAACTAAAAATCTGTACCTACACAAACCACCGTTCAAGTGTAAGGGCAAAATATCTGAAAATATTTATTGAAAAAAATTATTTTCAAGTTTTTGTTTACCATTTGTATTTCCTTTTCTGTCAGTCAAGTGTCTATGCAAGTGTCTTAGCCCATTTTTTTTTCACTTTTTTTTATAAAGTTCCTTGTGTTTTCGAAATGCCAAGTCCTTTGTCATTTATATAGCATGGAGATAGGATACACAGCTGGAACAGTATAAACATAAACAACTGAAACAGTGTTCAGAAATAGATCCTCACAAATATGGAAACTTGACATGTGTCAGAGCTGGCAGTACAGGTCAGCAGAGTAAGAATAAACTTTTTAAGAAAAAAACGATGCAGAGATTTTTAGCTATCCATATTGGGGGGAAAAATGATCCCTTCATTCCAAGTGGATTAAAGGTTTAACTGTTAAGGCCAAACTATAAAACATTTAAAAGACTACATATAGTAAGACTGTCCTATGATTGTGGGTTAGGGAGAATTAAACAAGACATACCAAAAATACAAATCATAGGAAAAGATTGATGGATTCACCTTTACTACAATCAGGACCTTCACTACATCAAAAGTAAGATAAAAAGACAAGCCACCAACTAGGAGAAGATATTTATAACATATATAAGTGGCAAAGGAGTATTATATGTCAAAAACTGCACAACCAGTTGTCAAAAACTAGGCTTCGCTTGTACTCCAGTGGTTAAGTGTCTAGCTGCCAATGCAAAGGACACGAGCTTGATCCCTGGTCCAGGAAGATTCCACATGCCTCAGGGCATCTAAGCCTATACACCTAACTACTGAGCCTGCATACTCTAGGGCCCTTGAGCCACAAGTACTGAAACCCAAGCACCCTAGAGCCCTCAAGCTACAACGAGAAAAACCACTGCAATGAGCAGCCCGCGCTTCACTAGAGAAAGCCCACAAGCGGCAACAAAGACCCAGTGCAACCAGAAATAAGTAATTTTTAATATAAATAAATAATATTTTAATGGCAAAACTTTAATGAGAGTATTAAGGAATAAAGTTGATTAAAAGCCGCTTTGGAAAACAGTTTGACATTATCTTGAACTGAAGTTCAAAATGCAAATCCCTTGTCACACAGAAATTCTACTCCTAAGCATATATAAAGGAACTTGCACATATGTACCAGGATACATATATAAGAATATTTATAGCACCTTGTTTAGAGATACAAACATACTATAAAACAGGACAGAAATACAAAAGTTCAGGCTAATGGTTACTCTGGAGAAGGAAGAGTAGGATTGTGGAGGAGTGCACAGGAGCCTTAGTAATTAAGTCTTTTTTTTTTTTTTGGCTATACATGTGGGATCTAAGTTCCTTAACCAGATATAGAACCCAAACCCTCTGCAGTGGAAGTGTGGAGTCTTAACCACTGGACCACCAAGGAATTCCCTAGGTCTCTTTTCTTAAACTGAGTGATGGGCAATCTAGTCATAATATTGTTCATTATTCCTTACATGTATTTAAGTTAAAAAAAAAAAAGACATGATGATAGACTGAGAAATTCTGGCGTTTATTTAATAGGCATCCAGAAGAAGGTAGAGGGGTATGGCGGAGAAGCCCTATTTTTGGAGTTAAGCAAAGAGAAAGATTAAAGATTAAGTCCATTTTTTAAAAGGAAAAATATAAAAATTAAGTCATATTTTCAGGAGAGGATGGACTGCTTACATTTAGAAACTAGCAGGCAGAGATGTTCGGATGGCATCACCAACTCGATGGACTTGAGTTTGAGCAAGTTCCAGGAGTTGTTGAAGGACATGGAAGCCTGGCGTGCTGCAGTCCACGGGGTCGCAAAGAGTCAGACACAAGTGAGCGACTGAACTGAACTGAATCTTTCTGAATGTCTTAAGATCAGGAGAGTGAATTAACAACACACTTTTAGGGTTGCATTGAGACCTGGGCCTCAACTTAGAGCTGTCTCCTCTTGTCTCCTCTCAGAGAGTACACACTGGATGTCTACCGCCTCTCTTCTGTGGTCACACAGCACGATGCCAAAAAAGCTGGAGCTGAGGTGGTAAAGCAAGTGGAGCACCCTCTGCTGAGTGGCCTGCTGTACCCGGGGCTGCAGGTATGGGAGGGATGGTGTCACCTATGACCTTTTCTGCTCTGATTCTAACTACTAGTCACAAACCTCTCTCTCAGCCCCAGTTAGACCAATGTCCTGGCTGTTCCTTCACCTTGCCGGAGGCCTTCCTTCCCCCCACAGCCCCTCCCCCAGACTTCTGGACCATTCTTTGACTTTTTCCCCTACCTCTCTGTCCTTTAAAATGCTTCTCATCTCACATAGCTTCTTTACACTAATCATGATCCCTTAATTGAAGAACATTAATTTCAGAGTGATGAGTGAAAATAAATTTTAGGCATGATCCTATTTCCCATTAAGCAAAACAAACGCATCATATTCCATGTGTGTGCATTTTTGTATGAGCATGGAGAAAGCATGGAAAAATTCAAACCAAGCTATTGATACTGGTTATTAGCTCAGGAAGGTGGGATGAAAATGTCGATAGACTTTTCTTTTCCCTTGTATATTTTTCTAATGTTTGATATAAGAAAATCAAGTCATATGAACTACTGTATATAAAATAAACAAGGTCCTACTCTATAGCCCAGGGAACTATATTCAATATCTAGTAATAAACTATAATGGAAAAGAATCTGAGAAAGAATATATGTGTATATACGTAAAATTGAATCACTTTGCTATATGTCAGAAACTAATATACATTGTAAATCAACTAAAATTTAATGAAATACATTAAAATTTAAAATATATATATATATTTAACTTAAAAGAAAATCAAGTCTTCTCTTGGATAGGAACTCTAGATCTGTACTGTCCATTATGGTAGCCTCTTGTCATAGTCATATGTGGCTACTGAAGTAATTAAAATTCTAGTTTTCCAGTCCTACTGGCTATATTTTAGGTTGCTCACAAGCCACATGTGGCTAGAGGCTAGCCTGTTGGACAGCACAGGTGTGGAACATATTCACCCTCACCAAAAGTTCTACTAGAACTGTTCTGCTGTTCTGCATCCTGTTTGCTTACCTTTTTCTTCCTCTCCTTCCTCTTCCCTCCAGATCCAATCAGAAACTAAATTTTATTAATCCTACTTCTTAAAAATCTCTTGAATTCATTCTTGCTCTACATCCCCACCAACTTGAAAGTGAAAGTCACTCTGGCATGTCTGACTCTTTGCAACCCTGTGGACTATACAGTCCATGGAATTCTCCAGGCCAGAATACTGAAGTAGATAGCCTTTCCCTTCTCCAGGGGATCTTCCCAACCCTGGGATCCAACCCAGGTCTCCTGCATTGCAGGCGAATTCTTTATCAGCTGAGCCACAAGGGCAGGCCCCTCACCTTACCTGGACTCACAGCAGCTTTCTAGCTGTTGTCTTTGTCTCCATCCCTTAGGCCACAACTCTGCATTCTGCTGTCTCACTGGTGTGATTTTCTGTAGTACATGAAAATTGTGGTTCTTCCCTCCTTAAAATCATTCAGTGGCCAGGATGATGCTAGGCAGCCTCACATGACATTCAGTGTCCTGACCAACTTTTCTAACCTCATCACTCACCACTTCCCACATCCCTTGGAGTTTATGCTTTTTCAGACTGACTCAGTCATAGTTTCCCTAAATATTTCACACCCCTGTGCTTTCTCACATTCTATTTCCTCTCCTTGGTGAAAAACATCTATATGTTCTTCAGAAACAATCTCAGCCCACAGTCTGATTCTAGGAAGCCTTCACCGCCACTAGGCTGAACAGATTGAGATAAACATTTCTTTGTGTTAACATGTTCCTTAAATGAACATGTAAGTTAGCCCTTGGCATGCTATATATGTGTGTTTCTCCCCAGCTAGTTAATTGACTTCATGAAGGCAGAATATGGGTCTCAGTCTGACTCACTTCCACAGGGTTGGCACTAGGCCTGGCTTGTAATAAGTGATAGTAACTGTTTATTTACTAATTCAGTCTTGCCCCTTTTTTTTGTGCTCTCACAGCACTTGCTTCTTAATGCCAGGTATTTGACACTTGTCGAAGGCTGCCTCATTAATTGGGTACCTTTGATGTGAGTATCAGTCCAGTTCAGTCTCTCAATCGTGTCCGACTTTTTGAGACCCCATGAATCGCAGCACGCCAGGCCTCCCTGTCCATCACCAACTCCCAAAGTTCACTCAGACTCACGTCCATTGAGTCGGTGATGCCATCCAGCCATCTCATCCTCTGGCGTCCCCTTCTCCTCCTGCCCCCAGTCCCTCCCAGCATCAGAGTCTTTTCCAATGAGTCAACTCTTCACATGAGGTGGCCAAAGTACTGGAGTTTCAGCTTCAGCTTCATTCCTTCCAAAGAAATCCCAGGGCTAATCTCCTTCAGAATGGACTGGTTGGATATCCTTGCAATCCAAGGACTCTCAAGAGTCTTCTCCAACACCACACTTCAAAAGCATCAAGTCTTTGGTGCTCAGCCTTCTTCGCAGTCCAACTCTCACATCCATACATGACCACAGGAAAAACCATAGCCTTGACTAGACGGATCTTTGTTGGCAAAGTAATGTCTCTGCTTTTGAATATGCTGTCTAGGTTGGTCATAACTTTCCTTCCAAGGAGTAAGAGTCTTTTATATAGTTTTGTCGTTTTCCTTTCCTTCCCTTCCCTACAGGATCGTGAGCTTCCTGAGAGCAGAGACTTATTTTTTTACCCTATAGTATCCACATGGAGTGGAGTTCACAGCAGGCACTCAGCAAATGTGTGTCCCGCTCTTGAAGCCAGCAGGAAGACTGAGTGCTGCTTATTTGCTTTCTGGTTTACTTTCTGAAAATTCTAATGGTTTTCAAAAGTTTCTGATTTCTTAGACCCATGTAGAAGAAATACAGTAGGAGTTCATGCTCACGTGTTTCTTCCCACAGGCCTTGGATGAAGAATATTTGAAAGTGGATGCCCAGTTTGGAGGTGTTGATCAGAGAAAAATTTTCACCTTTGCAGAGAAGGTTAGTGTCCTCTTTCTTGTCTTTCTTCTTTTGAGTCGCAGAGGTATACATTAGAGTTTCTTTCCTTGTTTCTCTTTGTTTTATGTTTTTATCTGCGTCGGGTCTTAGTTGTAGCTTGTGGGATCTTCGTTGCAGTGTGCAGCCTCCAGAGCACGTGGGCTCTCTGGTTGTGGCATGTAGGCTCAGTGGTTGCATCTCACAGGCTTATTTGCCCTGCAGCTTGTGGGATCTTGGTTTCCCAGTTAGGGATCAAACCCACATCTGCCGCATTGGAAGGCAAATTCTTAACCACTGGAACACCAGAGAAGTCCACATTAGAGTTTCTTGGATGTGCCAGTCCCAGCAATCACATGGTATGGTAGGTATTATTCTCCTTATTTTGCAGATAAGAAAACTGAGCATAGAGAATAAAAAAGCTGTCCAGTATCACACAGTTAAGTGACTGAGCAGGAACTAGCATTCAGGTCTGTCTGACTAAAAAGCCTATACTCTTGCTGCCACCAAGAAGCTGCCCTCAGACCTGTTGAATATTCTTCTTTTATTCACCAACACACCCCCCCTTTTTCTTTCTTTTTTTTTTTTTTTTTGCTTCTTGCCTAATAGCTCAGTTTCCAGGGAAAGGCACCACCAGATAGAACTATTGTTCTTTCCCAGACTATTTGGTCCATATTTCTCTGAATCTTACATAAACCACTCCTGTCTGAAATGAGGTTTAACAGGGTTTAGAAGAGTAAGTCAGCACAAACCCCTAATAGTTCTTTTCTGGGAAATAACTTGAATAAATTGAAAAGGGCTTTTGAGAAGTGGTTGGTATTTTTGAAAGCTTCTCAAAACCTCATGTTGGCAAGGAAGTACAGAAAGTACTGCCAGTGAAAATGTAAATTCCTCATAGGTGATTTGATGCCTCTAAAATATTTCTACACTTTGTCCTAATAATAATTACACAAATGGGTCCTCAGGAAATAATTTTTAAAGTGCAACTTGGTTGGAGTAGGGAGAGGGGGGGAATGTATAGCTTGGGAGTTCCCTGGTGGTTAGGATTTGGCACTTCCACTTCTGGGGTCCAGATTTAATCCCTGGTTGGGGAACTGAGATCGTACAAGCCATGCCGAGTGGCCAGAATTCTAAAATTTTTTAATTAAAAAAAAAGTGCAACTTGAGTTCTGTATGGAAGTATTTATCATGTTATCTATTTAAAGCCCACTCCTATTCTTGCCTGGACAATTCCATGTACAGAGGAGCTTGGTGGGCTATAGTCCATGAGGTTGGAAAGAGTCTGACACTACTGAGTGCACACACCACAATTTAGAGCACAACTTAGAAATAAATTAGTATTCAGTGGCAAAGGATTAGTTGAGTACCTTAAGATAAATTCTCCAGTGGGATATAATATAACATTTTTAAAAATATTTTTTTTATTTATTTGACTGCGCTGGATCTTAGCTACAGCATGTGGGGTCTAGTTCCCTGACTAGGGATTGAACCTGGGTCTCCTGAATTGGGATTGTACTGTCTCAGCCGCTGGACCACCAAGGAAGTCCCTATATAACATTTTTTAATGGTTTTTGGATATATTTAATAAATGGGGAAATGTTTACAATGTAAGGTTTTTACTATTATTGAAGTATTTTCTATTCCATTTTATCTCTTAAATTTTTTTAAAGAAGAAAAAGGGGTTTTAATTGTAGCAAAATACAAAACAAAGCAGTGTTATAGCAACTAGTACATGTAAGTATGCAAGGCACTTATCATAGAAACAGCAAGAAGTCTTATCCATGTAAAGAAATTATATATATATATATATATATATATATGAGAGCCCGTATGTATATATATATATGAGCCTGGTGGGCTACAGGCCATGGAGTCACAAAGAGTCAGACACGACTAAAGCAACTTAGCACAGCATAGCATGCATATATACACACACACACAGACACACACAATAAATTAGCATATTGTTAGAAGTCAGCCATGTAAAAAATAGATGTGTGTGTGTGTGTGTATACAAATATATATTTTCTCTAAGAATACTTTTTCTTCTCCTTGACTTTATTTTTTTCTTAATATATATATATATTTAATACATAGTTTATGAAATATAGTTGGCTTACTTTTTAAGTGACCTTTTTTTATTCTAACAGAGATACAGCTGATGGCCTGTTTTTGTATGACTTGGAAGCTTTAAGAATGGTTTTTGTATTTTTTTTTTAAGGGTTGTAAAAAAAAAATGAAAAAAGATATGCAATAGAGACTATATATCACCCAGCAAGCCTAAAATATTTACCATCTGACCTTTTCCAAAAAAAGTTTTGCCCAGCACTGTCCTAGAGATTGCATGTCCTTGTAATTCATTATAGTTAGATGTTTTTACCACTTCCCAACAATGTAAGAACCTACAACAGTGTTACCTTATTTAACGCCCTCCTGCCCTTTGTGCTGTTGTCATATATTTTAGTTTTACGTATATTTTAAATCCCAAAGACCTGTTTTTAATGGTTTTCTAAACAGTCAATTTTCATGTATATTTACCACCACTTACCCTTCCTGAGGGGCTTCCCTGGTGGCTTAGCCAGGTAAAGAACCCACCTCCCAATGCAGGAGACACTGGTTTGATCCCTGGGTCAGGAAGATCCCCTGGAGAAGGAAATGGCAACCCTCTTCAACCCTCTTCAACCCCCTTTCAACCCTCTTCAGTATTCCCTGAACAGAGGAGCGTGATGGGCTACAGTGCTTGGGGTCTTGAAAGTCAGACGTGACTTAGTGACTAAACAACAACCCCCACCCTTTCTGATACTATTGATTCCTTCTTTCAGTTTTGTGCTTCCATCCGAGATCAGTTTCCTTCTGCCTGAAGCTTCCTTTGTGTTTTGTGTCTGCAATGCAGGTGTCAGCAAGGAGTTCTTACAGCTTTCTTTTGATCTGAAAACATCTTTTTTTTTTTTTTTTAAACTGTCTTTTTTTGTTGTTTGGTAGGTTTTTAAAGAATATTTATTTATTTGGCTGTACTGGGTCTTGTGGGCTTCCCTGGTGGCTCAGCAGTAAAGAATCTGCCTGTACTACAGAAGACGCAGGTTTGATCCCTGGGTCAGGAAGTTCCGCTGGAGGAAGGGCATGGCAGCCCACTTGAGTACTCTTGCCTGGAGAATCCCATGGACTGAGGGAGGAGCCTGGCAGGCTACAGTCCATAGGGTTGGCAAGAGCTGAACATGACTGAAGTGACTAAACATGCACACACGCGCACTGGGTCTTAGTTTAAACATGTGGATCTTTGTTGTGGTAGGTGGGCTCAGTAGTTATGCCCTGGGGCACGCGGGACGTTGGTTTTCCATCCAGAGATCTAGCTCTGAACTTGTATCCCCTTTTTTGTTCCTCTGTGTTTTAGTTGAATATTACCTGTTGACTTTTCTTCATGTTCATTAATCCTGTCTTTTGTTGAATCCATCCAGTATTGTGCTGTGCCATTTCAGAGCTTCCATTTGTTTGTGTTTTTTTTTTAATAGATGCCAGTTCTCTTTTATATTTCTCCCTCTTTTATCCATTTCATTCATCTTCTCCTTTATTTCTTTTAACACACCAATGATATTTTGACGTCCTGATCTGCTCGTTCTAGTATCTGGATTGTTTCTGTGTCTGGTTTTATTGACTGTTTCCTCTTGTCTGTCAGTCACTTTTTTTCTGCTTCCCATTTCTTATACTTTTTTTGTTGTATCAGGGACACCATAAATATGCTGTGGTTGCTCTCAGTGCTGTGTTTTCTGTGGGCTATTAAATTACTGACTCATCACTTTGATCCTGTCAAGGGTGGATTTTAGGCTTTGTAGAATAGGTCTACCGTACTCCTATGAGGTAAACCTTATCTTAGGATGTGGCCTTTCTGGGGTCTCAAACTGAAATGAAACCTCAGGGTATTCACAAAGCCCTCTGTGCTTTGATTGAACCTAAACTTCAACTTCTGCCTCCCCAGCACTGTGCAGCCCCTAAAATTTGCTCAAGTCTCCAGCCTCCCAGAGCCTGTTCTCTGCTGGGCTTCCCTATGTCTCTCTGAATTCTGGCACAGTTGTGATTCAATTAAGGAAGCAATGGAGGGGCTTCCCTGGTGGTCCAGTGGTTAAGAATCTGTCTTGTAACGCAAGGGACATTGGTTTGATCCCTGGTCTGAGAAGGTTCCACATGCCATGGAGCAACTGAGTCTGTGTGCCACAGCCCCCAAGCCCATGCACTGAAACTACTGAAGCCCATGAACCTAGAGCTTGTGCTCCACAGCAAGAGAAGCCACCACAGTGAGAGCCCCTTGCATCGCAACAGAAAGGCGCCTCCACTTGTTGCAACTAGAGAAGGCCCGCATGCAGCAACAAAGACCCACTACAGTCAAAAATAAATGAATTTTTTTAAAAGAAACATTGGAGCACTTTGGGATTTGGGGAGGGCCTCTTCACTCTGGAACCCTTTCCAAATCCTTAGCCTCCTCACATCCTCTGTCTCCTCTGCTTAGTCAAGACTGCTTCTCTCTGCTTGGTCTCTTTTTCTCAGCACTCGGTTTGAAAACAAAAATCCCCTCAGAGAGAAAGCCAGGATGGGTATGGGGTCACCTCGCTTCCCTACTCACCCGATTTGTAACCCTACACTGGTTGCTGTCTAATAGAATTGTTTATGGTGGGTAGAGTAAGTCCAGTAGGTTCATGATGTAATACCAATAGACAGTAGGGAAAAAAAGCTTTGTTCATATTATGATCGCCATTGAAAAGTTATATATTCAATAGAGAAAAAGATTGGAAGCCATATATCAAACTGTTAAGTGACAGGCCAGGTTAGATGAGATTGGAGCACTGAGGAGAAATTTATACTAACATCTGCTTTTGTGTGTTTCTAACTCCTTAGTACCTCCCTGCACTTGGTTACTCAAAACGAATCCATCTGATGAATCCTATGGTTCCAGGATTAACTGGCAGCAAAATGAGCTCTTCAGAAGAGGTAGGTTACGAGCTCTTGACTTGAGTTGGGAAATCTTTAGCAAAAGATGAAGAAATTGAGGACTAGAAAGAAAAGTAATATGGCTAACTAAAACGCACAAATATTTAAGCTATAAGAAATCTTAAGTTATCCAGTTAATTCCAGTGGTTCTTGAATAATGAAGCAGTCCTGATGGGATCCAACTATGATTTTAAGTTTTACTGCTACTAATAAGAAGTACAAGCAAAAGTAGTTTCTTCAGCCATAAAACTATGACGAAGTTCAGCCTTATTAAGAAGGCTACAGTTGTATTTCACCAAGTAACATATTTTTTCTTTAGTTTTTAATTTATTTTAGAGTATAATTGATTCACAGTGTTGTGTTTCAGGTATATAGCAAAGTGATTTAGTTATATACATATATATGTGTGTGTGTGTGTGTGTGTGTGTATATATATATATATATACACACACACACATTCTTTTTCAGATTTTTTTTCCCACGTAACTTATTACAGAATATTGGGAAGAGTTGCCTGTGCTGTGCAGTAGGTCCCTGTTGACACCAGTTAGCACTTTGATTCTTACAGTGGTATTTAATATGATGATTTTGATAAATATGGTATCTTAACATTTAAAAGTCCTGCTTGGGGAAGGTACACTTTTGTTCTGATCACTAAGGGCACAGAATAGAAGAATTGGTAGAACCCAAATATGTGGAAGTTTGGGTTCTGGGTTCACAAACATGACTGATCTTTAGAATCACCTAGGGAACTTTTATGAAAGAGAGAGAGAGTGTGTAGAGTAAGGCCCTGTCCTTAGAGATTCTTTTTTTAAAAAATATTTATTTATTTGGCAGCGCCAGGTCTTAGTTGCAGCACAGGGGATCTTTGACCTTTGTTACAGCTTGCGAACTCTCAGTTGCAGCATGTGGGATCTCGTTCCCTGACCGGGGACTGAATCCAGCACCCCCTGTGGTGGGCACACTGATAAAGTGGTTCTGGGGAACAACTCAGGAATCTTATTTTCTTTCACAGCCTACTAGTTGATTCAAATTGAAGTCATTTTTGGACATTCACCCAGTTCTTTAAGTCTGATTTCTAGATTATCCTCTTTGGTCATGTTTACCATGTCTTCATCCTAGAAATAGCACCAGCATCAGTTCCAAAACGTGACTGCATCAGAACCACATGGAAAGCTTCGAAAAATGCAAATTTTGCCTGGGTGAACCCCAAGAAATTTTGATTTATTAGCTTTGGGTGGGGCCCAGTAGTTTATGTTATTTTAAGCACACCAGGTGATTCACATCCAGTACCGTGTTGACTGAGCTTGGTAACCACTGGACACAAATGAGCATGAGCTCACTCACTGCAAAATAAGAAACAAAGCCTATTGCCCTATAAAGGACAAAGGCTCTAAATAACACCTGGTGTGGGCGATTGCTGGGAAACGTCTCCTCACACATGGCGGATGGCAGCGTCACTTGGTATATATCTGTCGGAAAACAGTTTGGGGCCCAGCAGTGTTTGGTAGCTTCAGGAAGTAATCCTAGAGAAGGCAAGAGGACCTCTGCAAAGTGGTTCGTTGTAGCACTGTATGTAATTTGTAAAGATGAGAGCAAACCTGACAGTTGAGAAACTGCTAAATAAATTATATTGTCACTAAAAATTCGGAATATAATACAACATAAAATCTACAAGTGAAGACTAGGTAGCCACTCAGAAGTACTTATGATATAGTACCAAGGACATTTATTCTCCAGATACAAATTTGCAACGATTCCGTATGCTACAAACAAGGCCTGGGAAGAACAGAGAAAAATTAAAATGTTTTTATGTAGTATAGCAAGTGGTCCTTGACTCCAATTAATTCTGCTCTTATTAAAGTCATTTAATGTTTACATCTTTGTCCAAAAAATTAAAATACAGATGAGTTGAGCATATTCTCATTTTCAACCACAAGAGGTCCTCCTCTCCTCCCTGGCTTCTAGGAGTCCAAGATTGATCTGCTTGATCGGAAAGAGGATGTAAAGAAAAAACTGAAGAAGGCCTTCTGTGAGCCAGGGAATGTGGAGAACAACGGCGTCCTGGCCTTCATCAGACATGTCCTCTTTCCCCTCAAGTCTGGTAAGATACTCCCTGTTTTCTTCTCAGAGTTTAGGCTGGGTCATCCCTGTGGCTTCTCACAGTCTTCCTCCAGAGACTGGCTTCTCTGATTCTCTGCTCTGATTTCTCATACGTTAATGTGTGATTGAAGTGGGGATATCATTGAGGTGTCTGGGTGTTTGTTACCAGAGTACCTTCTAAGTGGGGTGTCCGGGTGTTTGTTACCAGAGTACCTTCCAAGTGGGGTGTCAGGGTGGGCATGAGTGGTAGAAATTAAGTGGGCAGGCATGGGGAGTAGAGAAATACAAAAAAGATGTAAGACACAATTATCTCCCCTGAGCTTGGATGCTAGCTGGGTGTACAACACTGCCACTAATCCAATTTAAAAAACATTAAAATGCTGTACGGTTAAGTTTAAAATGCATGGCAGAAACTACAAATACACGTTTGGGCCAGGGATGCTGACTCGCCATTGTCTGTGAGTTTGTTGGCATGGATCCTTTTTCTTACAGAGTTTGTGATCCTTCGAGATGAAAAATGGGGTGGAAACAAAACTTACACAGCTTACTTGGACCTGGAAAAGGACTTTGCTGATGAGGTAATACCAGAGGAGGATAATCCCCACTGAACTCATTCTGACAAACCTCTCCGTGTGGTCTCACCAGGTTTCTTTCTGCCATAGGGCTCTGTCATGATGATCTCAAGGCTGTATATTTTGTTAATGGCTCAGATGAGGATTCAGATGGTCCATGGAGTAGATTAGCAAATGGCAGAAAGCTAGTATGTTGGTGTCTTAATCACTCTCCAAAGGACTTAACCTGGAATGAAGGACCAAACCCAACAAGATGAAGCATTTCAGGTACAAAATCAAGGTTCAGAAAAGAGACACGAGTATAAAAGAACAGAAAAGAGAATGCTATTCATTTCGACAATTTAACAAAAGACCTACTAGGTGCCCGTGTGCTTGGCACCATGCCAGGGGCTGACTATATTACAAAGAGGATTAAATCTTCATGAACCTCATAGTCCATAGGAGAGGATGACATGTAAATAAATGTCATTTACTGCTTACTGTACCATGTATACATGGTCCAGAAATAGAATGGGAGGAAGTGACTAACTGGCTGTCTGGGAAAGCTTTGTGGAGGGGATAACTTTCACACACTGTCTCACTCATTAGGGGTTCTTCAGGAAACCCATGAGGGAATTCATTGTGTGAGACATGGTAAGAGGAAGCAGTGTGGTATCTAGGGACTCACAAGTGGTTTAGAATCTGACTGGAGTCTACAAGGCGAGGGGGCCACTGTGGGAGAGGAAGACAGGGCCAGATGATAAAGGAAAGGAGTAATGACTGTATATAGTGGATGAAATGAGGGTCTTAGCTGGCTCTGAACGTGGGCTGAATCAGCAGTATGACAGGCTGTCAGAAGTGTTCATGAGGTCTTGGCCTCATCGTCAGACCGGGGAGTTGATCATTCAGTTCTCCGATGTTCCGAGTACCTTTGGTAAGATACATGTGCTTATCTGCACTAACACAGTTGCCACTGGCCATTTTGGTTGTATTGGACTTTGTGAGATTTTTTGTCAAATCTCACAAAAATAAATTTTGTAATGTTCACTTGACAGTCTGGAGTGTATTGATGGGGAGAGGAAGGATGCCATGATAGGGAACAGGTTGCAAACCAAGTCATAAAGCACAAGCTGAAAGAACTGGGCATGTTGAACTGGGGTGCGTAGGTGTTCACCTATCCTCAAACCCAAGAACTCTCTTGAGTTAGGGGTGAGGTTTCTTCCTGTGGCAACAGAGGGCTGAACCAGGACTGCAGATGCAGACTGCAGGGAGGCTTGCTTAAGCTTGAAGAACTTTGTAATGACCTCAGTTGTGTGGTGATGGACAGGGCTGTCTTGCCTGACCTTTCATTCCCCATCACTGAGGTGTTCAGGCAGAGGCCAGAGGACCACTGGAGGCAATGTGAGAGTTTGAGCATCCAATGGAAGAAAAGACTTAGTGACGTCTGAGTTCTGAGGTTCCTTCAGGCCCATTTTTTTGATATTTGGCAACTGTTGCTCTGAAACCCTCTGTCTGCAGCCTGAGGCAGGCCACGGAACCCACACTCAACTCTTCAACCTCATGAGCAGTCCTTCGTGGGAATGATAAGAAGGCTTCCCTGGTGGCTCAGTTGGTAAAGAATCTGCCTACAAAGCAGGAGACCCAGGTTCAATCCCTGGGTCAGGAAGATCCCCTGGAGAATGGCTACACATTGCAGTATTCTTGCCTGGAGAGCCCCGTGGACGGAGGAGCCTGACGGGCTGCAGTCCACGGGGTCGCAGAGTCAGACATGACTGAGTGACCAACACTTTCCCTCTATTTCACTAAGAAGGAATAGAAGTGTTTCTGAAGGAAGAGCCTGACAGCATAACCACCAGCACTTGCTGTGATGGTAGACATGCTCTCATCTGCACCGATGCAGTTGCCACTGGCCACATGTGACCAGGACAACAGGGGAATTGAATTCTAACTTGGATTTAAATCTACATCCGGCTTGTGGCCACCGTATTGGACAGTGCAGGTCTAAAGCTCATCTTTTGTTAAAAAGGAAGGCCTTCCCTGGTGGTCCAGTGGTTAGGACTTGATTCTAGAACCAGGTTCAACCCCTCGTCAGGGAACTAGATCCCACATGCTACACGGTGTGGCAACAACAACAAAGACACCATTCCCGAGAAAATGAAGGAGTAGCATCGCAAACAGAACGTAGGTGGTGTTTTATTACATGTATTCATATCTAAGGGACATCTGTCAGAATACCTGAGAAGATCCTTTCGGGACAGATTTAGGATGTAAAGGTTCTAGTCCTGGGACACGAGAAGAAAAGATGGAATTACTGAGCTCCTACCATGTATAGCACTAGGCATCATTTTCACCCATGTTAAGTAATTTAATCCTCATTCCGACACTGGAAGATACAAATATTGTTATTTTCATTTATTTTTTTTAAGTGAAAAATCCAAAGCTCAGAGAGGTTAAGCGCCTGGTTTGACGTCACCCAGCTAGCTGGGTCTCTCGCCCCAGGTGATCCAACTCCAGAGCCTTTGTTCTTCTTGCTCACTCATCTCGCCCTCAGGCTGTCTGTGGCCCTTGGGTTCCCGTGTGAATGTTTCTGTGCATATACATAATACCTGCTTTATGCCACTACTCAGAGCGTAAATGGAGGAATTTGAGTCATCCCAGGTGTCACTAGTGGTAAAGAACCCACCTGCCAGTGCAGGAGACTCAAGAGACTTGAGTTCAGTCCCTGGGTCAGGAAGATCCCCTGGAGAAGGGGACAAAAACCCACTGCAGTATTCTTACCTAGAGAATCCCATAAACAGAGGGGCCTGGCAGGCTACAGTCCATGGGGTTGCAAAGAATCGGACATAACTGAGCGACTTCGCACGCACAGTGAAATTTGACTAATTAGAAACAGTTAGCTTCTACAAACTCTCAAGTTAGTATGGAATTCAGTGTCAGAAGACCTAGGTCTCTGACAAACTAGGTAACCTTTTGAACCTGTGTCCCTGTGTCCCCTTCTCTGCTCTGCCAGCTTCACAAGATTGTCCTAAGGTACGAATAAGATTGCTGGGAAAACGCCATGCATTCTGTCTGCACAGTTTCCTTAGTAGATCCAGGTGTCCTGTGCCCCTCTCACCTGGCCTTGCACACTTGCAGGTTGTACACCCTGGAGACCTAAAGAATTCTGTTGAAGTTGCCCTGAACAAGTTGCTGGATCCCATCCGGGAGAAGTTTAATACCCCTGCTCTGAAGAAACTGTCCAGCGCTGCCTACCCAGATCCCTCAAAGCAGAGTAAGGCCAGCTGGGGAGGGGCCCGGGAAGGGGGGTGTGTGGGGGCTGCTGACATGAGGGAGCATGAGAGACATGTAGGGAGCCTGTCAGTGCCTCAGAAAAGCGTTTGTCTTCATCTGAGGCCCAAGAAGCCAGGAGGGTCTGAAATGCAGAAATGTCATGCCCCATTGACTGCTGGAATGGAAAACTCCAGTCATCTTGAATTTAGTTTGGTCAGTACCATGAAGCAATTTTGCGGTTGTTTTAGTCGCTAAGTCATGACCGACTCTTTTGCGACACCATGGACTGTAGCCCCACCAGACTCCTCTGTCCATGGGATTTCCCAGGCAAGAATCCTGGAGGGGAATGTTGTTTCCTCCTCCAGGGGATCATCTGACTCGGATCGAACACGCATCACCTGCATTGGCAGCGGGTTCACGGCTGAGCCACCTGAAGTGGATACCCTGCTGGCAGTGCTGCTGTGAGGCACGTACTCTGGTCCTTTCACGAAACCCACGTCTTCAGTTAGGGAGACAGGTTGCGTGAGACCCTGAGGCTGACGCAGCTGCTCAGGCAGGGCCTGCACAGCTCCTTAGGGAAACTGATCTCTAGATTCGCCCAGTTCCCTTCTACGTTTTCCTGACTGGCTCTTAGTCGACCAGCCATGTAGCCACGAAGCTGAGATGTTAACATTGATCGTATTTGTGAGGGCCTCCCAGAAAAGGCTTAGTACTTATATATGGAACGTGTGAATGGCAGCAAAGCTACACCAACCCCTCCTCTCCCCTCCAGCCCAATACCTGAGGGGGAGAGAGGTGAAATCTGGTACTTCTCAGCAGCGGCCGCCTCTGTTCCAATTCAGTGGGTGGATTCTGGGGATTCTGCACTAAGTCCTGTTCGTGTTCTCATTTGAGAGCATCAGCAGCTGACCTGTCGTGGGAAGGAGGAGAGTTCTGAGCCTTGGGTTCTTCTCATCCCCAGAGCCAGCTGTCAAAGGCCCTGCCAAGAATTCGGAACCAGAGGAGGTCATCCCATCCCGGCTGGATATCCGTGTGGGGAAAGTCATTAGTGTGGACAAGGTACTCATTTCCCACCATGTCCTGGAGTGGCAGATGGGTCAGGTTTGTCTGCTTCCATCTGGAGGAAACCTCGCCTGGGAGGGAAAGCAACATCCCTTAGGTCATACTGCAAGTCAGCACCTAAGCATCTAGTTCGAGGTGTCAGGCTTTTCCCCTGGCCATCTCTGGACCTTATGCAACCAAACATAGCCAGAAACTCAGAGTACAGCGCGGATGTTAGTCAGAAGGAACGTGTTTATCACATCCAGTCTGATGGACTCACCTGGTGTCTCCCAGCTCGTCTGGACTAGTTGCAGGCCTTATCGTTGATCAGCCACTTTATCCTTTCCTGTCCCCACCCCAGAAAATGGTGAAGGGAGAAAGAAGGACTTCCTCTTTCTCAGAGGCAGAAAGCTTTGTAGCCAGTGGCCTAGGACCAGTAGTCTGGGTATTTTTTTTCTCCCAGTATATATTTGCTTTTCGCCATATAGACCAACCACCAAAACTACCTTGAAAGAGCTGCTGATGCTTTCGTTTCCGATGGTGAAGCCAGTAGCCATCCCCTATCTTCCAGTCCCCCCCAGGATTGGGGTTGATCCAGCACACATTTGGTCCTAAGGATGGTCACCCAGGCACTCCAGGCCATTTTAATCTCTGTTAGAGACTCCTTTCACCTCTAATGCACGTAATTAGCCTCATGTTACTCAAATCTGCCTCTTTGGGCCCCTCTCTCATGTCTGCTCTCTGAGACCTGGAGAGTTGGCTCTAGAGGGTTCCTCTTGGGGCCCCTGTAGGGAATGGATGCCCTTCTCTGGAGCCAGAGGACTCACCAGGCCCCATGGTCTATTCCATTGGGCTACTCTCCAAGACTTGACATCTCTTGTGGCAGCACCCAGATGCAGACAGCCTGTATGTGGAGAAGATTGATGTGGGGGAAGCTGAGCCACGCACTGTGGTGAGCGGCCTGGTGCAGTTTGTGCCCAAGGAGGAACTGCAGGACAGGCTGGTGGTGGTGCTGTGCAATCTGAAACCCCAAAAGATGAGAGGAGTCGAGTCCCAAGGCATGCTCCTGTGTGCTTCTGTGTGAGTGAGAACCGGGGTTAGAGGGCCTTGGGAGGCCAGGAAGAGGGGAGTGGCCCACATGCTGCCCTTCCACATGCCAGGGGGAGGCCCTGAGAACACGCCCTAAAAGACGATGCATGGAGGAATTACTTATCCTATAGGAACTGTGGATGAAGCACTTTACCTGAAGTTAACTGTATTAAAATAGAAATTGAAGATTCAGAGCTATGTGCATGCTCAAGTCTCTCTACTAGTAATGGGTGAAGCCAGGATTCAAACCCAATTCATTGGCTATTACGTCATATCCCTTAAAAGCCCAAATTTTGGAATCTCTCCTGACACAGGATTTCAGTTGAGCCCTGGTTGACCCAGTGCTGGTAATGTCCAGAGATGTGGTCCAGCAGTGAGGAGCTCCTGGGGCTCTGGCATTGAGGGTACCCTAAATCCTATTAGAGCCCCTGAGGTAAAGGCCCCAATGCTTTGGCCTCCACGGTGGCTGGAAGCCATCCATGGCCTCACTGTCTCATTGTCCTGTGTATCCTTCCAGAGAAGGGGTAAACCGCAAGGTTGAGCCTCTAGACCCTCCTGCAGGCTCTGCTCCTGGTGAACGAGTGTTTGTGAAGGGCTATGAGAAGGGCCAACCAGACGAAGAGCTGAAGCCCAAGAAGAAAGTCTTTGAGAAATTGCAGGTAACAAGCTGCACTTTTTCCCTCTTTCCGGGGCTGCCCGGACTGTCTGCAGATTGCTGTTACTGATTCCACAAAGGGCATTCCTGGTTCTAAGCCCCTCTCTTCCTTCATTCCAACCCTCTCAAACGAGGTGCCTGAGAGCCCACGGGCCTTCACAGGCACTGAGCGCTGACAGGCTGTTAGAGGCAGCGTGTGAGGCACTGCAGATGTTTCCTTGTTAGATCTTCAGTCTGTGATGGGAGATCATCCCCAGTTTATCTGGCACGGCCACACAGGGTCACCGGAAGTGATAGAGCCAGGATCAGAGCCCTCCTGGAGTCCTTTCTGCCCAGCCTGGTGTGAGAGCACTGATTTCCAGAGCACTGACTTGCATCACCTGCCCAGAATTTATTGATTCATTCAGCACCTGTTGAATCCCTAACATGTATGTCTGGCACTGTTCTAGGTGCTGGGGCTACATCACTGCATAAAGCAGCAGAGATTCACTCTCCTTGTGCAGCTAAGTCACTGCACATGTGGCTTTATCTAGTTAATACTTCATTTCCTCAACAGACAAGTGTTTCTGGAAGGCTTTTAGAGTGGTTTCTACCTCTCCGTGCTCCTGCAAGTGACACTGGCTTTACCCACTCCCTCCTTTCCTAGTTTCCCAGGCTGGTTTTTTGAACCAACTTATTTTTTTCTGGCTATAAAATAAGTTTTCTTTGTAGAAATGTCTAAAATATAGGGGGGAACAAAACTAACATCTATAATTCTGCTACCTACTGGTTCTGAAAAATGTCAGTGATTGGTTTCCTTCTGGACTTCTTTTATGTATAGTGATAATGTGTTTATATTGGTAGTTTGAGTCGTACTATATGTTTATTCTTTTTTTTTTTAACTTTATGCTTCAAAAATTTACCTATCTTTTAAATACTGAGGAGTGAGAATCATATATATATAGTATAGTATCATAATGGTCATTTCCAAAACCTTATTTGGACATTGAGGTGGTTCTCAGATTTTCACTTAGAATGCTACGGTAGATGCATTATACCGGTTCTTTGTACTTATTCATGATTATTTTCTTAAACTAAATCCCTAAAGTGAACTTTCCTTAGGCAAATGATAGATGAAAGTTTTCACAAACTGCTCTCTTAGAGAAGTTGAGTCACCTTACATTACTAGTAATATAAGAGTCTGTTTTCTTGCAGTCCTGCCACCATCACTATAATCACTTTTTTAAATTTTTCTTGCCCAGGCTGACTTTAAAATTTCTGACGAGTGCATTGCACAGTGGAAGCAAACCAACTTCATGACCAAGCTGGGGTCCATCTCCTGTAAATCGCTGAAAGGGGGGAACATCAGCTAGCCAACCTGGCGTCTTCCTCCCTTCTCTCATCATCCTTAGTCATCTGCTCTCTCCTTAATTTGCTCCGTCCATCACCTGCTTATCCATCTCCCAGGACACTGAAGCAGGACATTCAGGACTCTTTCAGGCACAAGACTTGGTGAGGGGCAGCTCAGCCTCCCTAGGATCCAGGAGCACCCTGTCTGGCTGCAGGGAGAGGCTGACCTGGGGAGTGAAGGGGAGTCCAGGCCTACCTTCTTCCCTTGGCAGCTGATCTGACAAATCTGGTTTCAGTATAACGTAACTCAGAAAAAGTTTATGCCATAATCCTTCTAATTGGAAAAATATTGGTTTCCAGTTTTCCTAGAGTTATCACGGCAGCCATGTCTCTGGCTGGGATCTGGTGCCTGAACTGGGCTAATTACAGCCTCTCCCCAACAGGAAACTGTGGGATTTGAAAAGGGGAGGGAAGGGAAAACAGAGAACCTAGTGGTCTACCAAGTGGCTGGCAGCTTTCCCCCAGCATGCCAACTCTGAGGCTTGGCGCTGGGGGGTAGGACCTGCCCCAGGGTTCCTGAAATGTCCTTTGATCATGCTAGGTGGGGATACTCCCTGAACCAGCTGTGTGTTGTTGGATGGCAGACTGGTATTTTTCTTCGGGGAGGGTGGGGTACTTCTCCATAAGCCATCTCAGAACCACTAAATGTCACTGTCATAAACTCAAATAAAATATTTGAACAAGGGTGCCTGGATGGGACCTGTCTGTGAGCTAGACCAGCTCGGGAGAGAACACAGTATAGCAGCGTCTGGGCTCCTCACCCTGCCTAGGGCTGCATGTATCTTGGACTTTTGAACCTGTAATGGGGGCATGGATGGACTGGGCTGGACTGCAGATACCTTGACTTTCCCTTTAGCTGTGTTGAGCAGAAAAGGCTCACTTTGGGGTCCAGAACATTTTCCTTTCTAAATGGAGGGTGCAGACCACCACCCTGACCCTCCCCATTAAGAAGCACCAGCCACAGCCAAGTTTTAATCATTTAATTAACACCTTCGAATGAAATCCACACGGAGTTTTTCCATGTGTCTCACTCCAGCTTCAGGGCAGAGGGAACAGATTGTATAGACATATCAAAGACTCAAAAATTTAAAGAAATATATATATATATATACTTCTCTCTCTAACATTTTTATGGAAATTAAAAATCAGAGGCTTTTGGTCTCCATGTGCACTAGGTCAAGTTCATTTACCCCAGAGGACAAAGACGGATTGCCTCTTGGGAGATCCTCCCTTCTCCTTTCAACTCTGTCCCACCCAGTGGGGAAACAAGCTCAGAGGACTAACTGAAGATAAGGAGTAACAGAAGGGAGGGAGAGAAGGTGGGCTCCCTCCCCACTCCAGCAGCTCTCTGGCTGCTGCCTAGGCTTGATGTCATGGAAGCTCTGGCCTGGTCCTAGTCCCTCATTCCCAGGAGATTGATCAGGAACTCTGAGCAGAGCTGGTTTATCGTCTTCCCCATCTTACTGGGCAGGCACAACACATACCCAGCGGGCAGGGAAGAACACTGGTTTATAGCTGCAGAAAAGATGGTAGAGAGGGCCAGAGGAACCTGGGCTCTCCAACTACATCCCCTGTATTCCCAGTCTGGGAGAGGGTCAACCTGTCTCCTGGGTGGAGGAGAAGCAGCTAAAAAGGTTCCTTATCCAGCTCAATCCTGAATCAGTGTTGAAGAAAGATCAATACAGAAGGGGCAACGCTGGTGACAGCCACACTGCAGTGAGAGGAAGCAGTAGGGTCACCCCCGTGGAACCTCGGAGGAAACGAGCTTACCAACATAGGTGGCACTGGTTGAACATGGAAAGATCAGTAAGATTCCTGGAGAGATCAGTAGCAGAGACTGACATCTACAGTGGAGGGGGTCGTTGGGGGGACCACCCAGCCCGCCCCTAGGAGCAGCAAGTGCCCCCGCTTTGACTAGGGAAAAGTCTGGAATAGGATGCACCCTTGGCTTCCTATCCTGTCACTCAGCGTCAGCACCCTCCCCCAGTGGAACCACCTGCACTAACAGGCAGCTGCAGAAAACATGCACAGAGCAGAGCGAAGGTAGGTCAGGATGAAATCCACAGGGCCAGGTCCCAGCCCACTGCCCAAAGAAGCTCTTCCCTGCCGGGCCCAGCCCCACCCTTTCATCCACATCCTCAGTACTTCCTGCTAAGCTGCAAGGGACCCAGCTCTGCCACCGCCCGTGGGCTCCTGCCTCTAAAGAGTCATGCTTGCCCACCCCAACCTGATCAAGTGAAATGGGGCCAAGTGACCCATAACATGACTCCCTGCTCTGTTCTCTGAGGCCAGAACCTCCCCTCTGGTGGTCTCCACCACCCACTTGGACCTTGACAGGCTCCCACTTCCTGTCCCCTGCATGAAGCACCTGGCGGAACTAGAAGGCAGGAAGCTGGTTGGTGGTAAGTTGAGGCACAGGGGGGCTAACCCTCACTGCACCTTTTGTGCTTTGGAATGCCACAGCCCCAATCCTGCCTCCAGCCTAGAGAAGCCTGTGGGAATACGACTTGCCTACCCCCAAGAACTAAGAAAAAGAGCAAACTGGATCAGAGGGTGGGGACAGGTTAGTTCCAGCCATGGGCTGGCTGCTGGAGACTGATGCTGCTGCCATGTAAACAGGCCCTTGGAATGTGGGCCCTGGGAGATGGACATGCAGCTACTTTTCAAAAGTGCTTTGATTCTGGACTACAGCATGTGCATGATTTGGATATGAAAAAGAAAAAGTGAGGTGCTGTGGTCCCCCATCTCTGTGGCCTTGAGGCCAGCAGGGGGCGCAGACATCCACTCCCACCAGCTACCTCCTCCAAGATGAGGCTAAGGCCAAGACTGAAGCAGCAGCTGCCAGAGGTGAGTCCATTCAGGAAAAGGCATGAGAGCTGGGTGACTTGGAGGACAGGATCCACACAGGCTTGCATAAATACCGAAGGCCGTGGAGGTTAAGGCTGCAGGCGTCCCCCCATTAGGTTAAGTGTCTGCCGTATCCTCTCATCCTCGGAGCCACTCAGGTCCCTGAGAATGTATTCCTGGGATGGGTCAGCAGTGCCAGCGAGGTGTCTGGAGGTCAGACCAGCTCTTTCTATGGGTCTGCGGAGGGCAAAGAAGGGACACTCAGCCAAGGGCCCCTGAGTTTGGTTCTGGCCACTAAGAGCCCAGGGCACATCCTCAGCCCCTTGCTTTACTGACCACGCCAACAGTACGGGGCTCGACATTTTACAAATGCTCCCTCTGCCTCTATAAAGTATCACTCCTCATACTTCACAGTGAGGAACTCGAGGCCAGGATGGGTGGATAAAATGGCAGAGCTGGAATTCAAACTCAGTAGGTCTGACTCCAGAAACCCTCATACCAAACTCCTTCAATGGAGCTCATCAGAGGTGACAGGTCACCCTCCCCAGACACCTCGAGACCAGAAAAACCTTCAAGATCCAAGAGCAAGTCCCTAAGGGCAGAACTTCGATACCTGTGTCCCATGACCAGTGCCGGATTCCACACCCCACCCCTCCCAGCCCACTGTACCTGTACTGGGCAGGCCCAGCTTCTGCTCCTCGGGGCCCACCAGCTGCAGGACACTTCCATTCTCTGCCACCTCCTCCTTAGTCCTGTCCTCAGCATGGGGGAGCCCGTTGGTGGGAGGTGCAGTAAGGGGCTCAGCCCGAGGAAAGCTGGGGGAGGCGGGAAGGGGAACGCCCCCAGAAGGCTTGCGAGCCACGGGCGGGGGAGCCTTAGGTAGCTTCTTTGGGGCCTGGGGTGGCCGTTGCTCTGAGATGCTCCTTAGTTCAGCTACCAGGTTCCGCTGGAGGTCAGCCTGGGTCTCCGGGGACACAGGCCGCTCCAGCTGCAGCTTCTTAGTGCCCTTGGAGAAGATGAAGCTGGCCGTAGAGGCAGGGGACCGTGGCTCTGCCTCAGGTGCTCCATTGGGCTGGGCACCCACAGGGCCCGCGCTGACAGCCAGGTTAGAGGCCTTGAGCCGAACAGCCGCATGGAGCCCCAAGGATGCGGCAGATGCAGGGCTAGCCCTCCCTGACAGGGCCCTTCGGAGTGGCTTCTGGGGGGGCGATGGCCCCAATGCTGGATTTGGAGCCACTGTGGGAGCGCCCACAGAGCGCAGCCGAACTGTCTGCAGGAGTGAGGGTGTGACCAGGGGCGGGCTGGCATCCTCCCGGGGAAGGCCCCCACCCTTGCTACAGCCCACCGGCTCCTTCCGAGGAGCCTTGGCCAGGAGCCCTGCAACAGAGCCGGCAGCAGGTGGGGCTGGCGGGGCTGGAGGAGGGTCTGGCGTACCAGAGGGCTGGTTCTGGAAGGAAGCAGCAGATAAGGAGGCCTCCGGGAGGGGTGAAGGCCCTGCGGGCTCAGGGCTAGCCACAGAGAAAAAGGCTTCCTCAGGTGGTGGGAAGTCGGCCATAGACAGGTCCTGCTCCTCTGGGGTAGGAGGCGGGGGAGGGGGCCAGTTGGGATCTTGGAGGGGCTCCTCAGTGGTCTCCAGGGTAGACAGGGCCCCCTCAACCACCTCTGGCTTCTTAGTGGGGGGTGGGGGTGGGTGATACGACGGAGGTGGGGACGGAGGGGGTGACTGGTCTTTGGAGGCAGCAGGAGATGCCTGAGGTGGGGTCAGGGATGTCTGGGGAGTGGATGGGGACTCAGGACTGGCAGCGGTGGTAGAGATGGGCCCAGGGACTACAGCGGGAGCAAGGGCAGCTTGGTTTGGACTCTTGGGCTTAGAGGGAGGTGGGGAGAACGGGGCAGCCACCTTGGGGTGAGGAGGTATGACAAACCTGTCGCCCAGGGCAGTCGACATATGAGGACCAGAGCGGTCTGAGGGTGCTGGATCAGAGGAAGAGGAACACAGAGACGTGAGGGAGGAGGAGACCGAGGCCCCGGGAGATCGAAGGGAAGTGACACGTTCTGGTTTGGGGGGCTGGGCCTTGCCTGGGGAAGCAGGGGCCCCTGCGAGACCCTTGGGGGGGAGGGTAGGGGTACCACTTTGGCTCGAGTATCCACTGGAGGGTGAGAGTGTCCGTTCCGGGGAGCGTGGGGGGCGCCGGGAGCCACCCGGAGACAAGCCAGACATCCAGCCGCCTGCCGAGCTGGGTGGACAGGGCGGGGCCGCCATCCCTTCCGACCCTCCAGTGGTGGGCGGCCGGGGCGGCTGCAGCTGCTGCTTCCGCTCGGGCTTGGGAGGCAGCCCCAAGGGCCCATCAGGGACTGCTGAGCTGCGCTGATGGAGCGAGTGGGTCCGGCGGGGAGGCGGCGGGGGCCGCTTCAGCTTACGTAGGGACACGCTGCGGCCAGACAACTGGCTCCCGCTCCGAATGCTGACAGTGTCCGAGGCTTCGGCGGTGCTACCCCCGCTGGGAGAGCCCCGCCCGCTGCCCCCCTGCGGAGGGGGCGCCACGCTACTGTTGGCCACGGAGCCCTCCGGCCGGCCCTCAGAGCCACCCTTAGAGGAGAGGGTGGAGCCATCAGACACGATGGTCTCGGAGGACTGAGAATGGCTCCAGGTGTCGCTGGAGGAGGAAGGGTGGCGGCTGCGGGGTCGCGGGCTGGAGACCGAGGAGAAACGGCCCAGAGAGCGGACAGAGGCCGGGCTGGCTGACAGCAGGCTGCAGCGGCTCAGGGTGCGCAAGCTGCAGCGGCCCAGGGCCACCACGTCCACGGTGGGTGGCAGCACGGCGTGTGGGATCAGCTTCGACAAGTAGGTGGCCTGGGGCGAGATGGACATGGCCGGGCTCAGGGGTTCTGGAGGCCCGGCCCCTCCCGTCAGTCCAGGCACTGCGAGGGACATGGGCCGGGTTAGCGGCGGGGGCCGCGCCCCCGTGGACCGGCCGAAGAGCGTGTCATCGCGGTAGATGCGGTCGATGTGGCGCTGCAGCATGGCCTCGGCCCCAGCTTCAGCCTCTGCCTCCAGTGCCTGCAGGGACACCCTGGCCCCCGGCCCTGCGGCCGGGCCTGCCGGACGGCCATCCACTGTAGGAATGCGTACCGCGTCCCGTGGACCCGGAGGCCGAGGCGTACCTGGTGGCTCACGTTCATTCCGCAGGCCTGGAAGGTCCAAGGAGGACGTGGGAGTCAGTGGAGATGTGGGCAGGAGTCAGCGGAGGGGTGGGCCAGGGCTCCCAACCACAGCCTCCTCAATGGGGTGCTCACCGAGTTCCTTTTGCACGTGCTGCGGTAGTCCCAGCACCGTGCTCCGCCGCTCCCGCCGCCGGCGCCCCGACTTTCCAGATGGTTTGGGAAAGGAGTCGTGGGGCCGGAAGGTGGAGCCTGGGGGCCAGTCCAGGGGAAAAAAACTGTTAGAGCAGGCCTTGGGGCACATTCCGCCAAGCACGACTTTTACAGACTATTAACAAGAGCTCCGTGAAAAAAGATTTCCACCGTCAAGTAGGCATGGGCAAAACTGGGTTAAAGCTAGATGCTCTTCTGCAAGGTTCTACTATGTCAATAAAGATAATTTCCATTTAGTGAACACTTATTATGTGTTCTAAACACTTGGCATTTGTTCCCATAAGGTAAGTATTCTTGTTCTCTTTCTTATAGAACATCAAACAGAAACACAGAGAGGTAAAGGGTTGGCCCAAGATCACACAGCTGTATCAACACAAGGCTCAAACCCAGGTTTCTGAACTCTGAACTACCCTGCTTTTCAGTTAACGTTCATCATGAATCTCCAAGAGGACATAGGGTACTATGTTTCCTGAATTCACTGAGTCACAGAGTCTTGGGAAACACTAGATTAGGAGGAAAAGGGAAAGCTGCAGGTGCTGGGTGCCCGCCGCTCCCCCTCCCTTGCCCAAGAATCCCTGGCTGGAGAGCAGACACCTTTGCGCTGGATCATCTCAGAGCGGATGGAGAGCGCGTCCTCTGCCGTGGAGCTCTCAGCCGTGTAGGACGTGGTCTGGCTGCAGAAGGAGATGCTATCATCATCTGGCCCAGTGCGGGAAGACTGTTGGGAGAAGAAGGATCAGCCCAGAGGCGTGCCTCTGCAGGCTCCCCCTTTTGAACTTCTGACTCAGATTCACCCATCCTAACCTGTCCCAGTGTCACCTAGCACTGAGCAGGCATCAACCAGAGCTGACCTGGACCAGCCCTCAGTGGGCAACTAGTCTAGTTTTCACAATACAGAAAGGAAACAGATCCAGAAAGGTTCAAAGACATACTTGGCAGAGGTCAAGTCAAGCAGGGAGGAAGGAACAGAGTCAGGACTGAGCTGGGGGCGGAGCGCACCTGTAAGCTCTGGGTGTCTCCATGGTCCCAGGCACCCTTGTTCAGTTTCTGTTTTTCTGAAAGACATCAGAGCAGCATGCTGAGCCAGGCCCCTGACTGCGAGCTGAAAGCATCACTAGATGCGGAGGGAGGCAGCTACCTTGGTGCTGGAGGGAACGGAGCCCCTCCTGGGCCTGCGTGTGTAACTCTTCCAGGTGAGGCGGTCGCCCACTGGGGAAGAAGACATTGTCCTGGTGGTCATCCACTACAGACCCTGGCCCCTGGCCGGGCCCTACACTCAGTCGTTTGTCGCTCTCAGGCTTGGCAGAGCCTGGTGGGATGAAGGAGGAAGGAAAGTGAGGCTCAAAGGCATCTGGGTCCTGCGAATGCACAGACACTGCAGCAAGGACACCCACAGTCCCCAGGGTGCACAGGGCACCTGCCCAGCACCCTTCTGTACCGGCACCTGCCCGGTACAGACTTCTCCTAGTCTGTACTCACAACCCATAGTCCCTGGGTATATACTCCATACACATAGCCCCCAAGAACTGGGTTGGCTGAAAAGTTCATTCTGGTTTTTCCATAACAGAAAACCCCCCAAATGAACTTTTTGGCCAACATGATATATACTCAAGCTGTATCCAAGTATACATATATCTGAGTACCCACAAGACACAAAGGGCCCCATATAGGAGCATATATGCCTATTATATATGCACACAACACCCACAGGCTTCATTTAGTGTGTATACAAACAAATAGCATCCAAGTATAACCACATCTGTCTGCCCACACCACAGCACACCCAACCCCCAGGTATACACACCACTCCCACAGTCCCCATTCTGTATCTACGCAAACAGTACCCATATATACCCACAACTGTCACTCAGAGCCCCATGTAAGACACTCCAGTGTACACACAGGCCAGAGCAAATACATTTCTCTTGTCTCCAGATTCTGAGCTCCACTTTACAGGAAGACAAACCACCTTTCTGTACACCTCCTTGGCCCAGGTCCAAGAAAAAGACACTAGGAAGGGGTGAGCACTAACATGGGTCATAACTGGATTCCCAGAAGTCCTGGGGTGTGGGCTAAACGAAGGATACAGCCTCCTGGGTCCCCCACTCACCCATGCAGCTGTCCCTTAGTGGAAGGATAGGCAGGGGAGGGGAGAAGACGGATCCTGGCCCCTCCATTCCCAGATGAGGCAACTCCAGTCTCTCTTGGGGACCAGTTCCAGGTATCCCCCTCTCCTCGAGGCCCAGGCCCTGATGCCAAGGAGCCATGGATCCATTACAAAGGATCTTGTTACAGGCCCTGCCCATGGAGGAGCTGGTCATCTAATCCTGGGAACAGGGGGCTGTGTCAGCAGTGTGCAGCCCCAGCTCCCCTTTAAATGGAACCCACAACATAAGCAAAAGCTCGGTGTGGGTCACATGACCTTGCCAGCACCTTGTGGAGCAACAGGAACAAAACAAGCCCTTTAAAGGGCCACGCCCCAAGATCAGGGTCTTCAGTTCAGACACCTGACCTGTCCCTTCCTCCTTCCTCAGCCCAGTCCTCAACAGCTGAGTTCCTGCCCAAGGAATCCTCAGGAAACCCACAAGGTCAGAGCTGGGGGCGTCTCTCAGCAATCCTCTCCCTAATCTCGAGTTTACAAGTCCATAAACAGGCCCCAAGAGGAAAGGTCTTGCCTAAGGTCACCCAGCAAACTGCAGTCAGAGCCAAGACTAAACTACAGGTTCCCAAAGGGGCCTCCTGAATCATTCCCACACTTGGGGGCCCTTTGATGCCCCCCAAAAGTCTAATAAGCTCTGGCCCCTACATCTTAATCCAGGCCTGAAAGCCCATATCCTAGAAGAAAGTGGGGAGAGGCCCCTCCCCTCCAAACAAACCCCCAGGCCTTCACACAGGAGTTCCCTGACCTGTTCCCCAACTTCCAGGGTCACTACTTTCCTCTCTACTCTGCTCCCCACCTGCCATCCTCCCACACACCTGAGCCCACCTGGTAGGGGGTGCCCTACCTCTCGGAACTGAAGTACTGGGATGTACCCAGTAAAGTATGAGCACCCCTGGAGGAAGGCAATCCTGCCGGAGGGCTGCAGGCTTCAAGGTCAGAGACACCTAGAGCCGCCCTCGGAACAAGCAGAGAGCAGACAAAGGCAGCGGAAGAGCAGTGGACAAAGGCATCGCGGCCGACAGGGCAGTCTGGCCTCATTACCAGCCCCCATCCCCCATCCCATGACCTTCCCTGGCCTCGATCCCCCATCCTACAGAAGGGTCTGGCAAATAGGGGTGTCGGGGATCCCTCATCTAAGCCCCCCAGCCACACCCACTCACCCTTCTTCTTAAAGAGCCCGAGGAGCGCCGGGAGGTGGCGGCCCAGGAACACCACCATGACTGCAGGCGCCAATGGGGCCGTCCCCTACGCTGACCTCTCCAGAACGCCCAGCTACGCCTTCTTCGCCAGAACCCAGCGCTGAGGGGACCAGTCTGCCAGAGCCCAGCTGCAGAGCGCCGGCTCCAGCCAGAGGAGGGGGAGGGGCTGCTCCCCAGGTCCTCCTCCCACCTTCGCCACTGATCCCGCCCACCACCGACACCGCCCCCGAGTGCGGGGCTGGGACAGGAACCCTCCCAAGCTCCGACAGGGAAACTGAGGCCCACAGTCTCTGAATACCCCGCTCCTGGAGAGGGGATGTCTAGGAGGGTCAAAGAGAGTCAACTCCAGGGGCTGCCCAATGCCTACCCCCACCCCACCCCCTACTTCCCAAGTCTTTTTCTAAACAGTCAGGAGCCAGAGCTAAGGCAAGGGTCCCAGCTGCCAGATGGGAGGTGGAAGAGGCACTGGACTAGGTCTGGCATGAGGCCCAGCCCCAAGTCCTCCTGGCTGGTGAGGGTGCTTCCCTGGGGAAGGATCTCAGAGCAGGCAGCGGCCAGGCAGAAGCTCAGGACTGCCTGTGGGGATGGCAAAGCCACTGGCAGAGGTTCTGGAGGAGTGGGAGCCAGCCCAGGACACATGCTGGGAAGCCAGGGAGACACTCATCACGGCAGCAGGTGCTAGTCCCTCGTGTGTGTGTTCAGCCCCAGGTTTTCCAAAGGACTGTCTTCCCACTTGGGTGACATGGCATCAGCAACCCCAGAAGGAAGCACTGTGAACTCTGCAAGGCCACACGACAGAGGCAGGCCTTCCACACAGACTTCTTGCTCCTCCTGCCCAGGATCCTTCCCACTGGCTTCACTCTGTTGACTCAGTGACTCTGCTGGATCACCAGGCAAGGAGAACAGAATTAGCCAAGAAACAGCTCATAGATGAGGGCAATAAGAGTGGGGGCAGGAAGGCACTTGCAGGGAACTCAGGTCCAGGTTCAAATCCAGCCCCATCACATATAAGCAATGACCCCTTATGGAAACAAGGGCAATAACTACTCTTTGTAAGACATTTGTTTAATCAGCAAATATTTATTAAACTAGTACTAGGGGTTATAGCTAATGGAGAATTTTTACCTTGTTCACCAGTATATCCCTAGTGTCTGGCACATACAATGAGTTCAATAAATATTTGATGAATACATGAATGAGCTGAACTAGCAGAATAATTTCAGACAGTGAAGGCTGAGGAGCTGTGACAGGAAGTGCGTAACTTGAGGGGGCATCAAAGGAAAGCCAGTGGAAGCAAGACCTAAAGAATGAGAAGCAGCTGGCCAGGCCAAGTGCTGGGCACAGAAACTTCTAGAAAGAGGCAACAGCAAGCCTACAGCCTTGAGGCAGGAGTGGTGGGGTGGGTTTCCCAGAACAGAGCGGAGGCCAGTGTGGCTGGAATACAGTGAGCAAGGGAGAGAAAGCAGGTGAGAAGGGGCAGGAGCCAGGTCAGGGAGGGCCCCGTTGGCACGGGCAGTCTGGATTTTATTCAAAGAATCCCAAGAGGTCAGTACTGAAGGTTAAGCTGAGTATTGACAATGTTAAAAGAGATTGCCCCTGGCAACTCCAGAAAGAGTGGATAGCTGAGGGACTTCCCTGGAGGTCCAGTGGTTAAGACTCTGTGCTTCCACTGCAAGGGGCAGAGGTTCAATTCCTGCTTAGGGAACTAAGATCCTGGATGCCATGCCAGGCAGTTCAGCCAAAAAAAAAAAAAGAGTAGCTTAGACTGTGGAAGAGAAGATCTGTGAACCATAAAGTACAGTCTCCCAAACTCACCTGAGGACACCCACCTCTCACAGCACCTTTCTCTCTGAGTCCCTAGAGATCTAAGAACTCACAGTGGCTCCCATCCCATAAGATCCTTCTGCTGGTCCTTCACTTGCTGTTCCACTTCTTACGGACCACTCACACAGACAGCTGAGCCTTCACTCTCCAGAGAACAAAATTCTGTGGGGCTACATAGTATATATCCACAGATCACTGAAATCTAAACAACACTTTTAAGAAATAGGCTTTTTTCCCCCTTTGGCTACATGGCATAGCTTGCAGGATCTTCGTTCCCTGACCAGGAGTTGAACTCAGGCCCCAGCAGTGAAAGCCCAGAGTCCTAATCACTGGACCACCAGGGAATTCCCAAGAAGCAGGCACATTTATCTCCATTTTACAGATGAAGATAATGGACACCAGAGAGGGGAAGCATTATAATAAAGCTGGTAAATGACAGGGCAGCACTGGCACTCAAGACCACTTGAATCCAAAAGCCATGTTCTGCCTGCTGTGCCAGCTACAAACCTGGTCTTCCCTCTGAAGCGAAGATCACCCCCACAGATGGGAGGTTTCCTGGCTACATCGTCCACTCTTCCCTCCCTCTTAGGCCAGACCCATGCACCCCTCTTATGAGTCCCACTCAAACAGAAAAGAGCAGCGGACTGGCACTTGCAGGGTGACTGATTCGTGCCAGGCACCACGCCAGATGCTGGCAGAAGGCAGTCTCCGCCCGCTCAGATCTGACAACAGTCCTTTGAGGTAGGTACTCAAAGGTACTCTCCTGGTAACTGACCTGTGAGGCTCAGAGAGCCAGGAGACTGCCCAAGCTCTGGCTGGCCCCCAAACTGGAGCCTTCAACCCTGTAGGACCAAGTCATGCTCAGCATTCCCAAACCAGGGAGACTAAGGGCTGAGCGCTGCTGAGTCAGGGGCAGGGGAGCATCAAGGTCCCAGGCCTGCGGCCTGCAGTCAGGGCCACAGCTGCAAATTCCCCAGTCTGATCCAAGGCTCTCACACTTGACAACATCTGGTTCCCCCAGCAACACCCTGCCCCCAACCAACTGTGGCTTGGCCAGGGCCGAAGCTACGCTGAGCCACTTCAGCCACAGGTTGACACACCTGTAGCTCCTCTGGGGAGAGGCTCAGCAAGCTGAGTCTTGGGTGGAAAGCATGCACCTTGCCAAGAAACTGAGGCCCAGAGGACGGAAGGACCTTGGCAAAGGCCACACTTGGAGTCTGTGTTTCAGGACCTTCTGCCCCGGCGGAGTTCAGAGGTGCAGCCAGGCTGTGGCTCACCGTGCTGCCTCCTCTGCCTACCTGCCCAGGGGAGGAGGCTTCCTGGATCTGAGAAGACACCTTGATCCTGGGCACACCTCCCAAGATGCAGGGCACACCAGGAAACACACCTGCAGATACTGTCCACCAGCAGAGGTGTGCAGCTCACACCTCCAAAATGTCTCACCGAGGCCACCCTCACAGGCGGGCCCCTCCCAAGCACATCCACAAAGCACATCCACACCTCCTTAAGCCACGTGAGCACCACTGTACAGACTCACGCAGGGCCCTGCTAGGTGGCTGCTTGTACACGAAGACAGGTACATGTATCCGTGGCTCTGGGGCCCTCCTGAGCCTGGGAACAGGGAGGAATGGGGCAGGGAGCCCCCGCCCCTCCAAGGTCACGTGCACCTGTGCGCAGGCGTACACACTGTCTTGGCAACATCCTCCATGGGATGAGGCCTCAACCTGCCCTGTTCCAGAGCAAGGGGCGGGAGCTGTGGCACACCCACAGCCAGGCCGGCCTGACTCAGGGGAGAGGAATGAACGGGGAGGGCACAGCTGCCCAGGTGGCCTTGCTCTGGAGCCAGGACTCAGGACCCAGGGTGTTTGGAGGCTGCTGAGTCTCAACTCCTCCACGGCTGTACCGGTGGGCCACTCAAGGCCCAGAGGGGACCACGGCCTTCCTATAGGAGCAGCGTCCAAAGCACAGGTAGATTTTATGCTCTTAGAGGCGAGGCAAGACAAAGGGAAGTAAATGTAACTCTCGGGTGGAGGCGCATTACAGTTCCTGACACACTTTCTCTTCTACTGTCTCGACGAACTTGAAGAACAAGAAACTTGAAAGGAAGGTGTGAGCTCCCCTCTTACAAATGAGTGCAAGGAGGCCTGTGGGAAAGTGACTTGCGGCAAAGTGACTTGCTCAAGGCCACCCAACCAGGAAGTGGCTGAGCCCAGAACCCGGGTCTCACCCCAAATGCCTTAGTGACCCTAAGTCTCAGGAAGTTAAGGGGTCGGAGAGGGGGAAGGGGGCAGTAGCCTCAGTCATGGCCCAGAGTAGGGGAACTCTACACCCCACTTCTACACAATGGGAATCCCCCTTTCTTTTCTCAGTGCGAAGCTCCGCCCCAGCCTGGGCAGAGCTGACAGGCCGGTTCTAAGGTAAATATTGGGGGCAGCGAGTGCCAGGGACAAGGAGAGGAGGATCTCATCCCACAGGCGCCTGGGGGAACAGACAGTAACACAGGGAGGAATTAGCTACCATAATATTAGTAAATGTCATAATGAGTTTCCGGGTCAGCATCTGTTGCTGACAATGACATAATAATCTCTTTCGGCCAGGGTGCGATCCTGACTTTCCCAAACCCTTTCCTTTGTTCCTTCAAGGCATGATTATCCTCATTTTATAGATGCCAGAGAAGCAGTCACCATGAAGCCAGGAGAGAAAAAGGCCAGGAGTCAGAAGGTCTGGATTCCAGGCCTTGAACGGAATCAGCCTCTCAGGGTATCTGCAAGGTGGGACTAATCCCCACTCACAGAGTGCCTGGGAAAGTTAAAGCCACGCAACCAAGTGTAAAGGCAGTGTTATCATCAGAGGGAGCCTCTGCCTCTCCACATGTGGGGCGTGTGTGTGTGTCTGTGTGTGTGTACAGTCGCTCAGTCATGCCTCTCCAGGTGTGGGGCGTGTGTGTGTGTGTGTGTGTGTGTGTGTGTGTGTGTACAGTCGCTCAGTCATGTCCGACTCTTTGCAACCCCAAAGACTGCAACCTGCCAGGCTCCTCTATCCGTGGAATTCTCCAAGCAAGAATACTGGAGTGGATAACCATGTCCTTCTCCAGAGGAATCTTCCTGACCCAAGGATCAAACTCATGTCTCCTGTGTCTCCTGCATTGCAGGTAGATTCTTTACCTACTGAACCACCCAAGAAGCCCCGTGGGGCCTTTTTACTTAACAGCAATAAATAAGCTAGCACTGACTGAGTGATGACTGAGACATACATGGTCTCACTAAATGCCCCTTGTCATCCAAAAGCACTCTCCTAGGGTTGGTGACCTGTCCAAGGTCACACAGCTAATAACGGCAGAGTCAGGATGTGAGGCCAGCTTACACTGGCCGCTGCTCTTCCCATGCCACCAGAGGCCTCCTCTCCCATCCACTTGCAGAGTGCTCTTCAAATCTCAAGTGGCATTAAGAACCATTTTTAAGATAAAGTCTGATAAGGGACACTTAACATCAGCTTCCTATCAGCTCCTCAGTGACCTAGCCCCATCTGGGAGCCCTAACCCCCATTTGGGAGGAAAGGGAGTTCGGATCCCACCCCAGATATCCCACTGCCCTGGGAGTCAGAGGTCCTAGGCCTGCGCTCTCACTGCTCCTCCACTGCACTCTGATCCTGAACCAGGCACTGCCTTCTTCTGGGCCTTAGTCTCTATGAGGTGGGAGGGCTGGGGAGACAAGTTCTAAAGAGCCCTTGGCATGTATGACTCTGCCCCTAGAAAGAGGGTAGTGGTCCCTCACTTTGGGTCAGGACCTGGGGTAGCGAGGGGGTTCAGCTTATCTCAGATCCCTCAGACCAGAGAGGGTTGGCCCAGCCCTTTATCTGGAAGCCCAGGGCTCCAACAAGCAAGTCTAGACTTACAGTTGATCACAAGTTGTCCCACCCTAGTCAAATGAAAATTAAAGCACATGTAACCAGAAGCAATGGCACCCCACTCCAGTACTCTTGCCTGGAAAATCCCACAGACGGAGAAGCCTGGTGGGCTGCAGTCCATGGGGTCGCTAAGAGTCGGACACGACTGAGCGACTTCACTTTCACGCATTGGAGAAGGAAATGGCAACCCACTCCAATGTTCTTGCCTGGAGAATCCCAGGGACGGCGGAGCCTGGTGGGTTGCCATCTATGGGGTCGCATAGAGTCGGACACAACTGGAGCGACTTAGCAGCAGCAGTAGCAGCAGTCAAATGAAAGAGATGTAGAGGGAAGGGGCAGGGGAGGTAACAGAAGCACTACTTCTCCCAGCTGTGGCCCTAGGGCTCCAGGTCCAGAGGCAGGGGGAGTCTGACTCCACCNGTTGCCATCTATGGGGTCGCATAGAGTCGGACACAACTGGAGCGACTTAGCAGCAGCAGTAGCAGCAGTCAAATGAAAGAGATGTAGAGGGAAGGGGCAGGGGAGGTAACAGAAGCACTACTTCTCCCAGCTGTGGCCCTAGGGCTCCAGGTCCAGAGGCAGGGGGAGTCTGACTCCACCAATGACTTGGTCCTGTCCCTCAGTTTCTTCATCTGCAAAGTGGGAAAAATAAACACTACCAGGAGGGGGGCCTTGTGTATAAACCCGACAGCATAATGCATGTGGGGACAGGAGGCAGGCAGGATGCTAGGGGTACTGCTCAAGCTCCCAGTTCACATCCTCCACCAGTCCCCTAAACTTCCCAGGACTAACTGCCCAGCTGGCCTGGGGCTGGGAAAATTGAGTTGGATTCCTGAGAACCAAGGTCACACAATCCTAGCGGGTTCCAATGTCTTTCCAGTAATGAGGAGGCCTCTCCCCATCCATCCTCACCCTTCTCTATGGTTCAAGGACATTTGCAACATAGGGCCAACCCTTCCTTAAAACTGTTTCCCTTCCCACTGACCACCAGCTTCCTTGCCGAGCCCTTGGAGGGTTCAATGCTTAGTCCTCAACCCCTGCCCTTCCTCCATAGTGTTTCCTCCACCTTTGCTCCCCACAGAGTCCCAGTCTCCCAGTCTCCCAGGGCCTCAGGCTTTCTTCATCAGAGGACCTGCAGGCCCCTCCATCACAGGAGAAAATCCATCTATACCTAAAATAATTAAGAGTGCAGTCTTTGGAATCTGACAGGTTTGGGTGTGAATCCCTATTCAGCAACCTCCTTGCTGAGTAGCCTTGGACAAGTGACTTAACTTCTCTGAGCTCCAGCTTTCTCATCTGTAAAATAGGGAGAACAATAGCTTCTGGCTTGTAAAACAGCTGGAGGACACATCAATTAATGGATGTAAAGGGTTTAGCATAAGGTTTATCTCTCCATAGGACTTCCCTGGTGGCTTAGACGGTAAAGCGTCTGCCTGCAATGCCAGGGACCAAGGTTTGATCCCTGGGTCAGGAAGATCCCCTGGAGAAGAAAATGGCAACCCACTCCAGTATTCTTGCCTNTGGCCACCTCATGCGAAGAGCTGACTCATTGGAAAGACTCTGATGCTGGGAGGGGATTGGGGGCAGGAGAAGGGGACAACAGAGGATGAGATAGCTGGATGGCATCACTGACTCGATGGATGTGAGTCTGAGTGAACTCTGGGAGATGGTGATGGACAGGGAGGCCTGGTGAGCTGCGATTCACAGGGTCACAAAGAATTGGACACGACTGAGCGACTGAACTGAACTGAACTGAAGCGACTTTACTTTTTTCTTTTTTATCTCTGCATTATCTCTGCTACCATCCCCCAGTCACGCAGCCTCGGGCACAGAGCCTTCACAGCCCTCTCTGGCCCATACAGCTCAACATCTGATTAATCCCGGGTCCGATCACTTCTGCCATCTCCTCCCAGTATCTCTGCAGTGGCCACTCCTTTTCCACTCCCACAGCCCTCACCCTGCCCCAGCCCTCACTTCACCACCTCTCCCCTGGATTACTGCAACAGACTGTTCTATGAGTCTCTACTCTCACCACCCCACCCCGCAACCTGTCCTGCGGCACCTGCCATCCTCCTAACACACCACTTTCATAGGCTCCTCCCTTGCTCAAACACCTTCACTGGCTCCCTGAGGGCTGTAGACTGCAGCCCTCTCTGTTAGCCTGGTATTCTTGCCCCCATCCTTTCACAGACCAATCCAAGGAGTAAGTACTCAAGCCTCAGTCCCATACCTAGGCCTGTGTCAGCAGAGGCTGAGGCCAGGGAAGCCTCAGAATCCTCAGCAGAAGTAAAATTAAAGATTGAAGTTTACATTCACTTTTCTCCTCCCAGGCACAAGGAAGAAGCCTCAACTATGTTTCTTTCCGACCTCCATACTCAATGTCAAAGCCTTTGTTCATGACCATACCCACAGCTGAAGTGCATCCTTGGCCAGGTTCTCTCATCTAATCAACAGTTAACAATACAGTTAACTTTTCCTCTTTTTTTGCCATTTCAAAGGGACATGTGGGATCTTAGTTCCCTGACCAGGAGCTGAACCTAGGCCCCTGCAGTGGAATTGCAGAGTCTTAACCACTGGGCTGCCAGAGAAGTCCCAACAGTTAACTTCTTTAATACCAGCTCCCCAGTTTTCTAAAACAGACCCCAACCCAAAAGCCTTTTAATATAGCCTAGAATATTCCCTAGCCCCCACACTTACTTCTGTGTTGCTTTGACATCGCTTTCTGGGTTTTTAGGAACACCTTCAAAGCTTGGTTGACCCTTGAGTTGTAGCAGGAACTGAAAGAACACAAGGGCTGCTAGAAGCCCCAGGCATCTTCCTTAAGGGCAGAAGGCAGAAGACTGTAAACACAGCCCTCTTAATCTCTCTCCCCCACCACAAATGGTCACAAGTCTGGACCCACAGTTGGTTCTCAGGAAACCATCAGATTAGAGTGGCCATCTGAGGGCAGATGAAGATCCCCAGCCCCAGCCCCACCCACTCAGTGCAGACCCCCAGAGGAGAGANTTCCTTAAGGGCAGAAGGCAGAAGACTGTAAACACAGCCCTCTTAATCTCTCTCCCCCACCACAAATGGTCACAAGTCTGGACCCACAGTTGGTTCTCAGGAAACCATCAGATTAGAGTGGCCATCTGAGGGCAGATGAAGATCCCCAGCCCCAGCCCCACCCACTCAGTGCAGACCCCCAGAGGAGAGACAGGTGGGCACAGGCCAGATTTCAGGATTACCGGAACAGGGAGCCTGGAAGGTTCAGGAGTCTCTCATCAACCCAGCTTCTGAGGAACCTCAGAGAGCCTACCAGAATTTAACTAACCTTCTTCCTAATAACCATGATTATTCTTCAGACCACTGCAGGCAGTGAGCTTGGATAAATCCACCTTCTCTAGACCTCAGTACCTTTCACCATGAAATAACCAGCTAGAAACTGCAAGGATCCCAAGAAGTCACCTAAGCTACGCCGCCCTAATTTGACAGACAGGCCTTCTCTAGGAGCCAAGGACGTCCAGAAAAGTGAAAGCAATTTGCTCAAGGTCATTTAGCCCATACCAGAGACACTTGGAGAACCCAGACCCCCTAATTCCCAGGCTTGGGCCTTTCTGTCGCCCCCTGCCTGGAGGGATGATATCATCAGGCTCAGTTCAGAATCTCTAGGAATGTGGAACCTGGGAAGACATGAGTGTATTCCTCCACAACAGGGAGGCCTCCCTAAGCCACCTTCTCTGGGAGTCTCTCATTCCCAAACACCAGCAGACACAGACCCTGTTGGAGACCCCTTATCTTGTGGGGTAGGGGGTGGCTCACTGTCCTGCCCCTACCTCATGTCTGGATTCACCAGGTGGGGGAACTGGGTACTCTAGACAGCCCCTCCTCCACAACACCCCTTGGGACGCGCGGGGATACCCTGAACCGCCACACCTGCTGGGGGAAACCAGGAATTCCGGCTCCCAGCCCTGGAGCTGGAGGCCTTCACAATTCTGCCCCCTCCCCCCGACTTGGAGGATGGAATGTGACACGCGGAGGGATCCCGCAGCACGCCGGGAAGAGCTGTGTTCCAGCCCGGTGGCTGCACTGAAAGGGGGAGATGCGGCAGCGACCACGGGGACCGCGGGTGGGAGGGGAAGGGGGACAGATAGAGGCAGCGGCGGTGCGGATGGGGGCGGGGAGGGAACCCAGAGAACCAGTCCGACTCCCGATCACGCCAGATGGAGGCGGCCCGAGTCTCCAGCTCCTGGTTTCCTGCTTCTCCCCTTCACCTTTGTCTCCCCCTCCCTCCTGCAAACTTTCAGCCTGTGGGGGCTAAAGCCTAGGGACCAAATGTGAGTGCGTGAATGTGTCTGTGTGTGTATAAGTGCTCTACAGTCTGGATGGTTGTGCAGTCTTGAACCTGTGTGTACATATGTGTGCTTAAGACGGTGGGCAACTCTACCTACGTGAATGGTTGTGCCTGAATCTGTGCGTGTGGTGGTGTTTGTGTGGCTGTATATGCCATATACATAGGTAGGTGTCCCACTCAGGATCTGTGGGTCCCACGATGGTGTGGGTGTGAACGTGTATGTGATTTTGTGTCTGCATGTCCGTACGTCTCAGTGGGTGTTGTGTATGTGACCGTGTAGATTGTGAACATGTACGTTTGCCCGCCCGCGGGTATTCGTGCGCACATGTGTCTGTCTGCATGTGAGGGGTGGGGTCTGTGCGGGGGATTCCTGGCCCCCCCAAACACACCCGACAAGCCCCGGGAGAGGGCAGCAGCGGCGGCGGTGGCTGCGGCAGGCAGACCCTCCTCCCCGCCTGCCCCGCCCCCACCCCCAGCCCCTACCTGCCGGCCGCTTCGCCGACCGCNTCTGCATGTGAGGGGTGGGGTCTGTGCGGGGGATTCCTGGCCCCCCCAAACACACCCGACAAGCCCCGGGAGAGGGCAGCAGCGGCGGCGGTGGCTGCGGCAGGCAGACCCTCCTCCCCGCCTGCCCCGCCCCCACCCCCAGCCCCTACCTGCCGGCCGCTTCGCCGACCGCCCGAACCGCCAGAAGCTGCGGGCCCGGGGGCCGCTGGGGGCCTTCCTCTTGTGGTGTGAGTTGCCCATGGTGGGCGCGGGAGCCGGCGCGGGAACCCTAGCGCAGCCCAACCAGCCCGGCCGCCGGGCCCGCAGCCACAGGAGGGAGGCAGAGAGAAGCGCGGGCGGCCACCGCAGGCGCCCCCAGCCCCGGCTCGGCCACGCCCCCAGGCTCTGCAGCCAATGACAGGGAAAGGGCGGGGCCTGGCGCAGCTCCGTCAGGCTCCACCTCTCCCAGGACCTGGGAGACCTGCTGGGCCGCCCCGCCCAGTTGCTCTGGGAACCGCCGGGCCTGTCCAGGTGGGGCCGGCAGGTCGCTGCTCTCCCAAGCAGGGACTGCCTCTGAGGATTGCAGTGGAACCAAGAGAACAAGGGGCCCGGGCTCCAGATAGGCGGGGTTCGGAACCTTGCTGCTGCTAGGGACAATCAACCACTACCCCGTGAGTGTCACGTGTCTGCATATCTCTCGTCTCTGCTTGTTTGTACAAATATATTTATCTGACTATATTTCTGTAGTAACTGTGTTCAAAATAATAACAGAACACTTTTATATGGCACTTACTATGTGCCAGGCACTGTGATAACTGCTTTCATGCGTTACTTCATTTCATCCACAAAACAATTCTATTAAGGTAGGTATACTTTTTATCATCTCCATTTTACAGACGGGAAAACTGAGGTTCCATGAAGTTAACTGACGAGTCCAAAGTCAAACAGCATTAAGCTACAGAGCCAGTACTCAAACCCAGACTGAGACCAGTACCCACTGCTTCAAGCTACCTACTCCTCCACTTTATCTGTCTCTCCATGACCTTGAAGGACATATACTTGGATATTTGTATTTGTGTGCTTCAATGTGGCTGTGTGGTTGTGTATCTGTCACCCTGAACATGTGGATTCCTCTTTGTGTAGTCATCTGAGTGTGACTGCATGCTTGTATCCATACAATTGAGTTTGTTTACATTTGTTTGGATTTGTGCTTTTGCATATTTCTCTGTGTAATTCTGACTCTCAAGCTGGCAGAATATCATTGATTTTTGTGTACTTGAGTGTGTAACAGTCTGCTTCTGTGCACGTGAGTGAAAAGGTTTGTCTCTAAGACTTTAAAATTTGCATGTGCTTTTGTGGATCAGTATGACTGTGCAACTGTCTATTTGATACACCCATATCTGGGCTTTCCAGATGGTGCTAGTGGTAAAGAACCCTCTTGCCAATTCAGGAGACATAAGAGATGCAAGTTTGACCCCTGGCTTGGGAAGATCCCCTGGAGAAGGGCATGGCAATCCACTGCAGTATTCTTGCCTGGAGAATCCCATGGACAGGAGCCTGGTGCACAGTCCATAGGGTCACAAAGAGGTGGACATGACTGAAGCGACTTAGCATGCACACACATACCCATGTCTACATTGGGGGGGTGTACTCCTTGCTTTGCACATGGGTAAACATACATGAAACAATACATGTCTGTGCATCTGTCGCCCTCTCACATCTCCCCTTATACAAGTCTGTTTTTCAAAGTCCAGGCCAAGCTTTACCTCTTCTGAAAGCCTTCCAGGTTGCCTAAGGCATTCACTTCCCATGTTCTCACANCTTGCTTTGCACATGGGTAAACATACATGAAACAATACATGTCTGTGCATCTGTCGCCCTCTCACATCTCCCCTTATACAAGTCTGTTTTTCAAAGTCCAGGCCAAGCTTTACCTCTTCTGAAAGCCTTCCAGGTTGCCTAAGGCATTCACTTCCCATGTTCTCACAAGTACCCTGTGTCCAGGGACCTGCCCAGGGCCCTGCATACTGAGCAGTGACTCTCCTTTATGATCACTCTACCATCTCTCCAACCAGGGGCAGCCTGGTACAGAGAGAGCAGCCCCTGGGCTGGGAGTCCACAGTCCTCATGAAGGGGAAAGGTGGTATGGGAGAGAGCAGAGAGAAAACACAAGGGTAAAATCCAAACCCCATGGCATGAATGGAGTGAGGACAGGCACGCAGTTTAGGAGGTGCCCTGGCCTTCACAGACCTTGCAGGAGCTAGTCCTGCCCACCAGTTCAGCCTCATCTCTGACCACACCCCTCTCATTCTCAGGGCCCCAGGACACAGAACTGCTTGTGGCTCCCCACTGCACACCTCCAGGCTTCACACATGCTCCTTCCTCTTCCACCTCTGCCTGTCTCCAGGGCCCTGCTAGCCAGTGTCCTTCTCCATGTCTTCCTTGCCCCCCTCCTTCTGCACCCCAGTTCTCAGGGCTCCCCTCTACTGGTACAGTACTGATCACACCCATACCAGCACTTGTTTCAAGGCGACAGTTTCCTCTGGCATCTGCCTATCCAACCAGAAAACAAGTTTCTCAAGGACAGTGATCCTCTCACTCCTCTTAGTAGCCCCAGGCTCAGATCGTGTCTGGCACACAGTAGGCGTGCCCCATGTGCTGAGCAGAAACTGGTGGAGGTGGTGGAGGTTGAAGAGGCACAAGCAGAAAAGGCTAAGGCACTTTCCTAGTCTCATAGCCTTCCACTGCAAAGGCTATGATTTGCTCCTGGATGCAAGGGGGAAGAGTACTACCAATGAACCAAGTGCCCGGGAGAGCCTAGAGTATGACTGGTAGGAAGAAGTAAGTGATATGGAAGACAAATGGACCAGAACTCCTGGAACCACAAGACAGAGCTTGAGTGTCTCTTGACCCTCGCCTGGCTAGGGACTTGGAGGAGAGGGTGTCTGTAGGCAGGCAGGAGATCCGACTTAGAAGAGGCCCCACCAGCAGCCTCGAAGCATGCACTTTGCCAGAAGATTCAGGGTTTGAGCCCTTGGCAGTCTGAGCTGTCTCTGTCTATCCCTCATGCCAGCACAGAGCACCCTGCTGAGTGACCCTGCTTGATTAATGAAGGCCCCTGGGACAGTGGATGAAGCCTAGAGTCCTGGGTAGTGTAGTAATGGGGGGAAGTGGACAAGGAAGCTGCTTCCACCCACTTCCTTCCCCACGTCAGCCACAGGGCTGGAGGTGGGGTCTTTGGATGGGGCAGAGGGGTGTACCTGCTCTCCCCACCCCAGCACATTCACTGCAGCCTCAACAATATACAATGCCTCCTCTCTTTAGTTTTCTTCAGCATGTGACAGGCCAGGAGCAGCTGAGACAGCTCTGAAGGTTTGGGGAGAGGGGAATTTCCAAGGGGCAGGTGGGTGGAGGGAGGCTCCCCCTCTGCCCTCTGCAGACAACAGATTAAGCGATTTTTCTGGCCACAGGGTGTAGCCGCCCCAGAGCAGCAGTTCTCGCTGGCAGCCCTGCTTCAGGGGCAGAAAGTGGTGGGGGGGGCCCCCCAGCCTGAGGGGGATTTCCACAACCTGGGCCCTGTGCCACAGGGGTGGGCGGGAGGGGGGGTTGCAGATTTGGGGCCTCCGTGAGGAGGGAGGAGAGGCAGTTGAAACGGCCCCTGAAGGTGTCAGAGCTAAGGGAGGGGATGAATGAGGCCTTCTTGGCTTCGCTTCCTGCTCCTCTCATCCCACCCCGGTAGAGGCCCCTCTCTGCGACGGGATTTTCCATCTTCAATCAAAACAAAGGAGTGGGGAAGCTGAGGTCAGCCTGGCAGGTGTGGGCTCCTGTTCTGCTTCCAACACTGACTGGCGGTATGACCTTCAGCAAGCCACTTCCTCCTCTGGGGCTCAGATGCCCATCTGTAGGTGCCATAAGGGCTCCCCATGACATCTCAGGCCATCAGCTCTGAGCACCTAGGATCTGGAGATGCCCATGCTCTGGGGGCCCGTATCAGACCACCCACTTATCACCTGAAGCCACTTTTTCGGGCCAGGCCCTGTGCTGGGCAGGGCAGAGGGAAAAGACAAGTCAGCCCAGCTCCTGCCCGCAGGGTGTTCAGAACAGTGGAGTCTGTGCTCATGGAACCGAACAGCCAGCTGGCTTCAGCCCCTTGCAAGAGCCTTGCCTGATTTCAGCTGTGCAAATGCCTCAACCCCAGCTTCCCCCCATCCTTCCATTATAGTTCATGTTACCTGCGGAAGCCATCTTTGATCCCCCCCTGGGATCTCTCTGTCCCTTCCTTAGTTACACTGCATCCCAGCCTATATGATATTAGTCCAGGCCCCAGGCTGAGGACGCTGAGAGGCCCCCCTCCCCACGAAGAAGGTGCCAGAAAAGCACATCCTGTCCAATTCCAAATCACTTGAGCACCCTGCTGTAGAGTCTGGGGCAGTGATTTCCCCGGGAGTATCACAGAGTAGATGACACTGGACCAGGTCTTGAGGATGAATAGGAGTTCTGGATGGAAAAGGGGAGGGAACACATCCTCGGTGAGGATCAGTGCACGCAATGGCACCAAACGTGGAACTGCATGAAATGTGTCTATCAACAGGCAAACAGATATCATGCAGACCTCAGAGAGGCAAAGTGCCCACTAACCAAAGTGCCTTTGGGTCCTCAGTTTGCTTCAGAGCCACACAGGCCCCTTCCTCAGCAGGAAGACTCGGCACCATTCACCCTGCATTCTCCTCACCCACCTTCCTATGACATCCAGGCCACTGGGTCCTGATATCACGTCCACCCGACTGACCAGAGGTAGGCTCTCCTTCCTGTAACACAGCTCCCACCCCCAGCCTCCCTTCCACCTTGCTCCTCCAGCCCATTCTCAAACCCACAGAATGTTAGAATGAGAAAGGGCCCCTAACAGTGGAAGCCATTAAACCCCATCTTTATTAAGAGAGTGTCTTTGCCAAGAGTGGGGCAGGACTTGGCAAAGCAGAACTCACACTCAGGAGTCTCTCTATAACCCCATTCCAAGGATGGTTTCCCATGAATGAGGGCCAAAGTTCATGGGGTCAAATCGGCTAAACCNCCATTAAACCCCATCTTTATTAAGAGAGTGTCTTTGCCAAGAGTGGGGCAGGACTTGGCAAAGCAGAACTCACACTCAGGAGTCTCTCTATAACCCCATTCCAAGGATGGTTTCCCATGAATGAGGGCCAAAGTTCATGGGGTCAAATCGGCTAAACCTGGCAGTTCAGTTCAGTTCAGTCGCTCAGTCGTGTCCGACTCTTTGCGACCCCATGAATTGCAGCACGCCAGGCCTCCCTGTCCATCACCATCTCCCGGAGTTCACTCAAACTCACGCCCATCGAGTCGGTGATGCCATCCAGCCATCTCATCCTCTGTCATCCCCTTCTCCTTCTGCCCCCAATCTCTCCCAGCATCAGAGTCTTTTCCAATGAGTCAACTCTTCACATGAAGTGAAAGTACTGGAGTTTCAGCTTTAGCATCATTCCTTCCAAAGAACACCCAGGGCTGATCTCCTTTAGGATGGACTGGTTGGATCTCCTTGCAGTCCAAGGGACTCTCAAGAGTCTTCTCCAACACCATAGTTCAAAAGCATCAATTCTTTGGCACTCAGCTTTCTTCACAGTCCAACTCTCACATCCATACATGACTACTGGAAAAACCATTGCCTTGACTAGACGGACCTTTGTTGGCAAAGTAATGTCTCTGGCAGAGTACCTCCTAAATTCTATCAGTACCCCCGCCCCTAGCCACTGCCTCCTGCCTGAGAGAAACCTTCAGGAGGGCTGGCATATATCTTTCCCCAAAGGTGGTCCCAAGCTCCACAGTTACTCCCCACCAGAGTCAGAAACACTTCCAACTTCACATTATCTCATGTGGGCAGTGAGGCCTCGGGAGGCCAACTGTCATTGCCACGCTGTGTTCATCACTTCCATGCAAGTGACAACCATGCCTGTCTTGTCCTAAGTATTTGCCTTACCCTGACTTTTCACTTTTATGCATTGGAGAAGGAAATGGCAACCCACTCCAGTGTTCTTGCCTGGAGAATCCTANGCCTCGGGAGGCCAACTGTCATTGCCACGCTGTGTTCATCACTTCCATGCAAGTGACAACCATGCCTGTCTTGTCCTAAGTATTTGCCTTACCCTGACTTTTCACTTTTATGCATTGGAGAAGGAAATGGCAACCCACTCCAGTGTTCTTGCCTGGAGAATCCTAGGGACAGGGGAGTCTGGTGGGCTGCCGTCTATGGGATTGCACAGAGTCAGACACGATGAGCGACTTAGCAGCAGCAGGAGACCAGTGCCTGACACTATATAGTAAGGAATATGTCTCTTTCACCCTGAAGGAGGAAATGGTAACCCACTCCAGTATTCTTGCCTGGAGAGTCCCATAGACAGAAAGACAAGCAGGCTACAGTCCATGAAGTGAAGTCGTTTAGTCATCTTTGTGAACCCATGGACACCAGGTTCCTCCGTCCATGGGATTTTCTAGGCAAGAGTACTGGAGTGGGTTGCCAGTTCCTTCTCCAGGGAACTTCCCAACCCAGGGATCAAACCCAGGTCTCCTACATTGTAGACAGACGCTTTACCATCTGAGCCACCAGGGAACTGGACATGACTGAGTACATGTCTTTTTCAAATGAATGAAGCTGAATGACCTTGACCAACTTACTTTTACCCTCTGAGCCTATTTTCTCACCTGTAAACTACTTCCCAGGTTGTTGAGGACAACAGGGAAAACATTCATGAAAATGCTTGGCCAGGGTCTGGCACATAGCAGCCTTCATGTTCCCTTTCAAATTAGCCAACACCCTGCCTTCCTTCTACACCCTGCTTACCTCCTCCAGGAAGCCTCCCCCGATTATCTCCCAGGCTCCAGTTCTGGCCTCTGTCCCAGAAACACTTCCTCCCCACATACTTGTCTAGAGTCCAGGTGATATTTCTGAAAAATATGGATTCCTGCTTGTTTTGTTTTGGTTTTTTATGTTTTCTGTGCCTGCGTCCTCCATTGAACAAAGGTAAGACTCCACCTTCTGTGTAAGCAATGAATTGTTTTCCAAATACGAATAAGAATAAACTCAGCCAATACTCAAGTCCTCAGCATCACAACAGCAACTTCCTGCCATCTGCACCACAGTCCACAGTTCACAAGGCACTTACATGTCTGTTATCTGATCTTTGAAACACCCCTGTAAAGCCAGGATTTGTCATCTCTATTTTACAGATAAGGAAACTGAGGCTTGGAGGGGTTACTAACCTGCTGGTGTTACATGGCCCGAGACAGCAGCAGATCACGGCTCAGGCCAGAGTTGTCCTATCATCCTCAGAGCCCATTCCTTCCAGACTGGGTCCTTACAACTCAGGTGAATAAACTCACAAACACAATAACAGCAACCCCTTACATTTCTATGGTGACTTCCCTTGCATGTAATTTTCACATCCTCTTTTGTGAGAATCTTGGAGAGAAAGCTCACAGACCCATCAAGGATATAGGTCTACCTGGACGGATACTCCAGTGAGAGGGTTCCCTCTATTCCAAAGAGAATAATGGAAACGATGAGACCACAGAGAAGATGCCTGCCCTGTGTGACCAAGCTTGCTAACTGCTGGGCCAGAATGTGAACTCTCATCAGTTTGCCTGCCTCTGATACTCTTCCTACTCTACCAAGTTCTCTCACTTTTCTCTGGGCCTTTTCCAATCTGTAGAATGGGTTGGATGAGGGGATCTTTAACCCTTACCCCCTGGTCTGTGTCTTTGGGTAAATTAAGAAAGCAGGAGCAGTTCTAGAGTCAGATGATTTGAGTTAAAATCTCAGGTGGGTAAATTAATCACTCACTGTTCCTGAGACTCAGTTTTTTCATCTGCAAATGGGTATAAATGAGATCATGGATACGCCGCTCCTGGCACATTCAGAATAATAAATAAACGTCAGACTTCTTGTCTTTCTTTTTCAAGTGTGTGGCAGGGCAGTGAGGGGAGCAGGGAAGATACAGGCTCAGAACCTATACCAAGCTCAGTTTTCTCATTTATAGCAGGGGCCTCAGATTAGGGAAGCCAAGACCTGCATCTATGGGTCTTTGGTTCAGCACCTGGGAGGGAGAGATCAGCACCTGGGAGGGAGAGAAAATGACTTCCGTAGCAACGGCCCCTGACCTCCTAGGAATTTTTTGTGTGTGCCTCCTCTCCCTCTCCCCAAATCTTCATTCTAAACACTTTCCCCAGAAAGAGTTAAGCCTTCTTTGGGCTTCCCCTTCCTGACCAGCGGTGCCAATGGAGATTAGAGAGATCGGATTTATTTCTCTTAATAAACAGAAAAGAAGTTTGGCCAGGCAGGTGACAAAGAAACAATTGGAATAATAGGAGGTTGGAGCAAAAGGGAACAGGATTTCCTCCAGACATACCTGGGGCCACCCCTAGACCTGGGGAAACAACAGCCAGGGGCAGGGAGGTTTGGCCCATGCACGTGGGCCCAAATCAGGCCGACCTGCTGCCCAGAAAGCCCAGTGCTACCCAATACCAAATATAAGGCCGGGGGATGTCTGCCACTGACCCAGACCAGGCTGTCAGAGCAGGGACCTACAGAGTCAGTTTTCCTGTCTCCCCCTTCACTACCACCACCCCATCCCCACCCCAGGCTGGTCTCCCAGGAGAGAAGGGTCCACTGGCCTGGGCTACACCATTAGCCTTCATTCTCTAACCCTGACAGTGGGACAACACCCATCTTGTCCAGTTCTGCCCCAGGACTCTGTGAATGAAATGGGGATGACTTCAGGCTGAATCCTGGTGGAACAGCCCTGGGACAGGTTTCATGTACCGTGGGAGCTGCCCTTGGAAACATCCCCCTTGCAAACCTTCCCTCAGGGCCTGGCCCAGTGACCTCAGCCCCAGCACCCAGCCTCCATTTGTGGCTGGGTTGCAGGGATGCAGGGCCCATTTCCAAAAGGAAGATCAGGCCGGATGCAATCACACAAGAGGCTTTTCACCCTCTTCCTGACCCCAGGAAGTGTTCTTTCTAATTCTCCTCCAGAGGAGGTGGTTAAAGGACACTGGGAGGGTAAACACGGCAGAATGGGAAGGGCCTGCACACACCGCCATCTCCTCACCTCTGGCACTAGCATTGCCAGCAGGAAAGGCAGACTTCCTAGGATGGCAGCCCCAAGGGAGCCCCACCCTCTAGCAGAGATTCCTGCCCTCCCCCTCAATCAGGAGACACAAACACAGGGGAAGATGAGGGGAGAACCAAGCAAGTGGCCAAAAGAAAAGTGACCCCAGTAGGCATGGGCCAGGTCAGCCACTCCTGCCCGCAGGCTGCCCAACCACCAGGCCAGAGGGAGCCCACAGGCAGAGAATTAGCTGTAGTATTTCAGGTACCCACCGCTGTCACAGGTACAGCCTCTCCATTAATTTGGGCCTCAGTTTCCCCTCTCTGCAAGCACACTTCCAACACAGGAACAACGTTGGGCTGGGGGAAGGAGTGGTGGGAGGGGCTGTTGGCTCAAATCCGGAGCTCGCCACCCCAGGAGGTGGATGTTTGCGGTTTGGCCCAGGTGAGTGGTAAGGGGGAGCCAGGTCGGAAAAGCTGATACTGCTAATAACATAAAGCATGTCACTGCTCCGTGCTGGGTCCAGTGTGGGCCTGGCAACCCAGATCCACCTCCACAGCTGACACACCTTCGGAGTGCAGTTGACTTTCCAGACCCAGAGGAACCCCCACCAGACATGCAAGGCCACTTGCCTCTCCCATTGGCCCCAAGCCAGAGTCAAGTCTCTGACCCCCTGACTCAGCAGCAGAGGGCAGAACCTGGGTGAGCCTGGGGGAGGTGGGGTACTGCCTCACCGTCCCAAGAGACGGGCGGCCAGCACTTCCTGTCTAAGCTGGGGGAGCCCTGCCCCAGTCGGGGGTCCCCCCCGCCCCTAGAGCGGGGCTGGGTTGAGTCTGGGACATCTGGGGACGGGGCGGCTCAGAGTCGGGGTCCTCGGATCGAGTCCGGCTCTTCGCTCCCCCAGCACCAACGCCTAGGAAGTCAGCACCCTCCCGACACGCCGCGGACCCCCAACGGAGCCACTCGGGCCGCACCCCGGGCGCCGCCCGGTGACTCCCCAGGTGCCCGGTCGCCTTACCTCGGCCCTTACCCTTGGCCTTCCTGGCCTTGTCGTCCGCCTTCTTGGCCCGGGGGGCGGCCGGCTCGGCGCCCTCGGCCCCCGCCGCCTTCTTCTTGCGCCGCTTGCCCCGCAGCCAGCTGAAGGCGCGGCGGAGGCCGGACGCGCCCGAGCGAGACTTCTTCCTGCGCGGGGGGCCGCCGGGGGCCCCCGGCTCTTCGGCCGCAGGTGCGGCAGGGGACGCGCGGGCCGCCATAGCGCGGCGGGCGGACCTGGCGGCGGGGGTCAGGCCCCCTGAGGCGGGGCGCCCATGGGCCGGGGGCGGGCAGGCGGCCGCCGCGCCGAGTCGCGCCCGGAGAAAAGTTTGGGCGGCGGAGGCAGAGCGAGCGAGGAGCGGGCGGGTGGCGGGAGCCGCGCGGGAGGGGCAGCGGGACGGCGGGCGGGGCGCTGAGGCCGGCCGAGAGGGCCGGGGCCGGGAGGGAGCGGCCACGGGGCGGGGGCGGCGCTGCCTGCGGCCCCTCCCGCCTCCTCTGGCCCGCCGGCCGGGGTCCCGGAGCTCAGGGGCTAGCGGAGGGAGAGGTCCGGTCCCGGGGGAGGGTGGTCCCCCGCGCCCCCGAGGCGCAGCGGCTGGCCCGGGCCGAGAGGGCGGGGTCGCGGGGTGGGCGTGGGAGGGGGCGGTACCGAGGTTCTGTCCCGGCGGGGCCGTTGAAGAGAGCAAGGTTCGGACAGAGAAATACTGGCGCTGGGGTGGGGGTGCTCAGAGAAAGCCGGGAGAAAAATGTCGGGGTTGGATCCCAAGAGAACTTGGTGTCCTGAGTTCGGTCCAGAAAAGAACGGGGGATTCTGGAATCCTCTTTCTGGAGTAAGGGGGTTCTGAGACTCCTTTCCAGGATCTAGGTGATATTGGAGGTTTTGCTCTAGAGAAAGACCAGACCTACCTGAGACCTGGAGATTTCTTCTCCAGTCTGGCAACTCAGAGTCTCCCTTCTCTCCTTTCCCCTTCCTCACCACACCTTCCCCCAGCCCCCTTCAGTCCTCAGTGTGGAGCTGGGACCCATGCTTCCTGGGTTCCTGCTTCACCCTTGGGTGGCGGGTGACAGGATGAGGAGCGCCGTGCCTCAGTTTACCCTTGGACCAGGTTGTGAGTCCCCAGAGCACGAGTGTCTGGGTCTGGATTTTCCACTGAGATGCTCAGCGCTGATCAGAACTCATCTTGGACTTGAACTCACAGCTTTAGAAGATGCTTTGAGATCCTCTGCAGGTGACAGGTGTGACTGAGGAAGCCGGCAGAGAAAGAAAGCCTTTAAGAATCACAAAAATGCTCTGCTTTGTTTCCTCCAGGCCTCTGGCTCTTTACTGTAGCTGAGGGAGCCCTTCCGTATGATCTGATCCTACAAGAGGCTCTGAGGGAGGCAGGCCAGGGAGTGATACCCCCGTAGTACAGAAGAGAAACTGAGGCCAGAAGATAGGGGTTGCCCAGGAGCTCGGAGGGGGTCATCGGCAGAGGAATCACGATTGACAGTGTAAGTCTTGTCTCTGCCTGGTGCCCAGGAGCTAGAAATTGCCCTAGGGACCGGCTGTGAGATCTGGGACTTCCTTTTGACTCAGAAGGGCATCATGATCTCCCCACAGGTTAAAATTTGTCTTCATCATCCAGCCTGACCTTGGTAAAACAGCCTTCTCCTTGTCCTTACTCAGCCTAGTCAGCCCTGGTGTAGCGTCAACAACACTCACTATGATATTGTAGAAGGATTAGAGTGAGCAGTGTGACCTTTTGAACTTGCCTTAGCTCCCTGGGTAGGGGCTCAGCTATGGCAAACCTGGGCCATCACTGACAACCCACCCACCCCCCCACACACACACACACAGACATGTGGTGGGCCTGGGGCAGATCACTGTACTTACTGGGCCCATTTCCCATCTAACCACCGTCACTCATTTGGTTTCAGCCCACAATCCCAGAGCACCCATTCCGGATCAGTGTGCATCACTGGGCCATGCGCAGGGATCACACTGGGCTTGTCCTCATGGTGCTCTCTGCCCCGTTCAGCACCAGGTGCGTATCAGAGGAAAAGTGATACCGGCAGGGCTGATGCTTTAAGAGCAATGCACGGAACCTCAGCCTGTTAGATAATATGGATGGATTGGTAGGGAGGAGAGAGAAGGCAAACATACTCTAGCTTTCGGAAGGGGTGTTCAGGAGAGGAATAGTTGGGCAGCCTTGCCCCCCACCCACCCTTTCAGCACCTCCTTTTTCCTGGTGGCCAGACTGGTTACACAGTTTCAGAGCCCCTTCTGTTCAACATTTATTACAAATTTCAAGAAAGTAACAGCAAAGCATGATCAAGCATGGGGCCTTTTAGAGAGCAGGGCCAAGTGGACTATGCCCATGAAGTTGATCCTGCCAGTGGCTCATATAATTCCTCACGGAAGCCTTCCCCTCGAACCACAATCCCCAGGAGTAAACTCACAGATTAGGTCCCCTGATTTGGAGGTGGGGAGAGAAAAGGGAGTAGGGAGAGGTCAGGGCTGATTTCCCCTCACTGCTTCTAACTCCAACACCCAGACGCTCTCACCTCCCTTCTGCAGCCACCCTTAAACCGGCAGCCCAGCTTTCCTGTTTGTCCCCTGGCCTGATTCTGAGCCCCTCAGGGCTAGCTGGAACAGGCTAGCCTGCAACACTGCTCTCTGGATTCACGATTGCTCAGCTCAGCTACATTTCACTGCTGTCCCTCTGGGCAGCTAAGGAAACTGACTTCCCAGCAGCCCCTGTCATCAGGGCCCAAAGTCCATCCTGGAGCCAGGCTGTCACCTGACCAGGAAGGAAGCTGCCAGCCTGTCCCCAGGGAGGAACGAGCCATAGCCAAGCTTAGGGCTGTGGCCCCTGAGGTCATCCAGCTTTTCTCCCACTGTTATTGTTTGTTATTTTTGTTGCTCTCTGACTGTGCCCCATGGCTTGCAGGATCTTAGCTCCCCTACCAGGGGTCAAACCCAGACCCTCAACAGTAAAAGTTCAGAGTCCTAATCACTGTGCCAACAGGGAATTCTCTGTTCCCGGAAAACTCAGGACCACCCCAGGTGGCCCTCACATCAATCCAACATTCCCTGATCTTCCGACCCTCGGGAGACCTGCCTTTCATAGGATCCAGCTTTGTCCTCCGCTAGGTCTGGCCCATGGACTTTATTCAGACTGGGCAGCCAGGCCAAGGTGTGGCTGAGCCACCCTCATTTTACAGGGAACACCAGGAAGGGTCTGTAAATCAAGCATCCGCTGGTGGGAGCACCTGTGGCTTCCCTCCGTTCTGAGACCAGTTGGAGGGTGGAGCAGTTCCGCAAAGTTGATTTTGAGAGATTAACAGTCCTATTCCATGGATAAGAAAGCCTAAAGAGAGGTGGAGTGACTTGCCAAAAGACACACAGCTCCCTCTGGGCAGCGGTGAAATTTAAAACTGCTTTGTGTTCCTGTGTGTGTGTGTGTTTTCTAATTGGTCACCAGCTTTGTGCTCCTGCCTCACCTCTGCTGCTTTCAAAGGTTGGGAAAGGAAAGTATCTTGGGGCCATAGCTGGGCCTCTAGGAACTTCCAGAAATGTTCTGCTTAACTTCAGATGCACCTGTATGCATCTTTTCTGGGGAAAGGGTCCACGGCTTTAGCAGACTCTCTAGCCTTTGATCCTTCTCAGTGGGAGAAGATAGAAAGAGGCTCCTTGTGTCTGATGCCCTCCACCTCTTCCCTCCCTAACCTAGGAGTTGAGGGACCTGCAGGTCTCATCCCCACCATAGGCACTCTTGTGCCCCTCTCCTGTGGCTCCTGGCATCTGTGGCAGCGTGTCAACGTTTCCAACAACCTCCCTGCTGAGTCCTTCTTTGATCCTCCCAGCATCTCTTAGAATCAGGCCCAAAGCCTAATTCCACCCATTTTCCCTGCTGGGTTGAGAGATCCAAGGTGTTAGTGGCGTGTGTAGAAATGAAATGGAGTCTTGTGGGTTCCCTCCCAGCTCCAAGTTGCTGCCAGCTCCTGGGAGGTTAAGGAAGGGAAGGGAAGAGAGAGAGGAGGGGGAGCCTGAGAGAAAGAAGAGGTTGACTGGGTTGCCACTGCCCAGTCTCCACTGTGGAATGAACTCTGATTCCTCACATTCTTTCAGCCACTATCTCCCGAGCACCGGCTCTGTGCTCCAGGCCTCCAGATTGACCTGTTATTATTATTCTATGATCAGATCATCACTCTGAGCTGTCCACAGTATAGACAAGTGGGTTTCAATCTTTTTCTTTTAGCAGTTTTTATTTTTCCTCTGAAACAAAAGGCCCCAGAATTTTACCTGACAAATAAAAGTCAGTGCTTTTACATATGAATTTATTTTTGTCAATCAAAATGTATAACCTTTACTTACCACAAAATAAATCAGCGGGAACAATGCCGACATTTTGATGGACTAAAAATTTGAAACCCTGGATTACAGGTGATGGTTATGGTTTTAACTGAGAGCCAGCATTCAATTTATTTCTGCGGCAGTTTCTTTTAGTCAGTAATTAGAAAATACTGCACTTCATAGACATGCAGAGGCAAATGGTAAGAGTTTTAACATCTTGGTAGAAGAGTCAGGAGAAGCTTTATTCTGAGGTCTGCACAGAAATAAGTTATGCAGGACTTCCCTGGAAATTCAATGGTTAAGATTCCATCCTTCCACTGCAGAGGGCATAGGTTCGATCCCTGGTTGGGGAAGTTCTGCATGCTGAGGAGAAAAAGAAAAAAGTTGCGCATGATGTGAAGAAAAAAAAAGTTCTGCATGCTGCGGCCAAAAAAGAAAAAGAAAAAAAAAAAAAGAGTTATTCAACCAGCCTAGCCTAATGGCTTGTTTTTGGTTTGTTTGCTTTGGTTTTCTGCCTATGGTGATTTTATTATTGCTACAATGGCTTGTTAAAAGTTAGGGACTTCCTGGGCTTCCCTGATAGCTCAGTGGTAAAGAATCTGCTTGCCAGTGCAGAAGATATGGGTTCAAACCCTAATCTGGGAAGATTCCCACGTGCTGCGAAGCAACCAGGCCTGTGAGCCACAACTACTGAGCCTGTTGTCTAGAGCTCAGGAGCCACAACTACTGAAGCCCATGTGCCCCAAAGCCTGTGCTGTACAATAGGAGACGTCATGGCAATGAGAAGCTCATGCACTGCGACTAGAGAGTAGCCCCTCTCTCCACAACTAGAGAAAAACACCCGAGCAGCAATGAAGACCCAGCACAGCCAAAAATAAGGAGATAAAGATCGAAGGCAGGAGGAGAAGAGAACGNGTGCCCCAAAGCCTGTGCTGTACAATAGGAGACGTCATGGCAATGAGAAGCTCATGCACTGCGACTAGAGAGTAGCCCCTCTCTCCACAACTAGAGAAAAACACCCGAGCAGCAATGAAGACCCAGCACAGCCAAAAATAAGGAGATAAAGATCGAAGGCAGGAGGAGAAGAGAACGACAGAGGACAAGATGGTTGGATGGCATCACCAACTCAATGGACATGAGTTTGAGCAAGCTCCAGGAGATGGTGAAGGACAGGGAAGCCTGCTGTGCTACAGTCCATGGGGTCACAAAGGGTCGGACACGACTGAGTGAACAACAAAAACATTAAAAGTAACATGTCACTTAAAACAATAAAGTTAGGGACTTCCCTGGCAGTCTACTGGTTAAGACTCCGTGCTTCCCCTGCAGGAGCATGAGTTCAATCCCAGGTCCAGGAGCTAAAATCCCACATGCCACACGGTATGGGCAAAAAGTTTTAAAAAAGGAAAAGATAGCCTAGTCTGTTTCTCATCTCTATCCTGCCACTAACTTACCTGTTTCTCATCTCAGTCCTGCCACTAACTTGCTGGATAAGACACTTGCCCTCTCTGGGCACCAGTTTCCCCATCGGAACATCTGATTTCACCTAGAGGAGTGTGGGTAGAGGTACTGGTGTGGGTTGGGGCGTGTGGGGTGATGCATGGAGCATGTACGGAAGCTTCATTACTCATCCTCACCACTCACACCCATCCAGTGCTGAGCCTGAAGAAGGGGCCACAGAACCACTGAACCGCCCAAGTTCAAAGGCAGAGGCGAGCTGCCATGGAGACAGGCTTTGTTTCCTAAATGTCTGATTGCATCTGACAAGCAGAAAGCCAGCCAGATGGACACTGACCTAGGCAGAGAGAACCAGGATTTCCTGACCCCAAGATCCACAGGGCTCACTGCTCTCCAAGGAGAGCCGTCAGTTCTCAGTTCTCACCCCCAAATCAGGGGTATGACCAGCCTGGCCTGCCAGCTGATAAGACTTTCTATAGGGAGCTGCTGGGTGGGGCCCCCAGGTGTTTGCAGACACCCACTCCACTAGTCCTAGGCAGGGAGGCTGGCCCTGTGCCCAAGGGCAGGGCTAGGAGGGAAGTGCCCACGTTCAGGGCCTTCTGGAAGCTGGGGGAGGGGTCAAGATGTGTGGGCAGAGCTCCCTGCCCCTGATCAGAAGGAAACATCTGGGTGTGGATTCTCAGCAACACCCTCCACCCCCCAGCATCCACACAGAAAGAAGGAAAGTAAAGTTGCTCAGTCGTGTCCGACTCTTTGCGAACCGTGGACTGGAGCCTGCCAAACTCCTCCATCCATGGGATTTTTCCAGGCAAGAATACTGGAGTGAGTTGCCATTTCCTTTTTCAGGGGATCCTCCTGACCCAGGGATCGAACCTGGGTCTCCCGCACTGCAGGCAGAGTCTTCACCATCTAAGCCACTGGGGAAGCCCACCATCCACACGGGCCTACATAGACACACCAAGACACAAAGATAGGATGGCAGACCCACATGTGCAGCAGTTCCCACTGGCATACCCAAACACATGGACACACCAAAACACAAGCCCGGATACACACGGACAATTCTGGGTACCCATAAACACCCAGGTACCCCAAGATAGCCTGATGTCTAAACACATGTAAACACACACACATACAGAAATGGACCAAATTACACAGACACACTGACACACACACACACACATAGATATACAAATGCTCACACTGCCAGGTGCACACTCATACAGACACCCTCTGTACAAAAACAACACACACAGATTACCCGCTCGCCCATAAATCAGAGAGAGGTATATAGAAGGCCTTGTTCCATAAATATAAACAAACAGTTACAGGGAGCAACATCGATACACAAAACCCAACACAGATTCAGGCAAGAGGAAGAGAAAGGAGCTAATGCTTGGTGGGGGTCCATTCTGCACAGGCAGCAAGGAGTTATATCTGTAGGATCTTTTTAAAATCCTTCCGACAATCTGTGAAGCTGGCAGCGTTACCCCGCTTTTTACAGATGCGAAATGTAGGGTATATGTGCTTCTCAAAGGCCCAAACAATGCAGAAATAAATAGGGTAAAATGTGAAAATGCCTCTTCACACACATTCCCCACCCACTCCACACCACTGTTCATGTTAGTGGGCAGTATGCATATATCTTTCTATGCATTTACATACAAGCATTTAAAAACACTACAAATTTAGGAGGCTTCCCAGGTGGTCTAGTGGTGAAGACTGTGCTGCTTAGGCAGGGGGTATGGCTTCACCTGCTGGTTGGGGAACTAGGATCCCACCTGCCTTGTGGTCAAAAAAACAAGAGAGAGAGAGAGAGAGATCATAAACTGGAAAGTCTAAAAAATAATAAAAATACAAGTTTGGACGTTTTCCAGGAAACCGGCTCAGAGTGGTTAAGAAATGTGACCAAGGCCATAGAGCCAGTTAGCAGAATCAGGGTTTGGTTTAGCTCTGGCTGACTCCAAAATACTGTTTCTGCTGCCTCAGCCCACAGACAACCACAGAGACACAGATTCACAAAGGGGAGGCCCAGGGCAGGGGGAGGGGTGGCACCTCGGGGCTGGCCCAATAGGCTTTCTGTCTGATTGCTCTGGGTCCCTTGGGTGGTTCCTCTGGCTAAAGGCGTTGTCCCTGTAAATTCCTGTTAAGGGGCAGATATATTCCTGGGACGGGAACCTTTGAATCATTGACCCCGGGTGAGAACCAGGCAGGTGACTAAGTGATGTAGGCATGGCTCCAACTCTAGCTTCCCCGTCTCCTAACCTCTCAGTCTCTTCTCCACATGCCCCGAAGGGACCTTTTCTAAGGCTAAATCTGGACCTTGTCCCTCTCGCTGCTTAAATCCCTTCCTGTTGACTCCAGCATAAATCCCAGCCTCTTGGACACATAGAGTCCTTCGCTCTCTGGCCTCACCTACCTCTCCCCATTTTTCCTTTTGGTAAAGCATTTGTCCTTCAGGAGCAGCTCAGATGGTCCTTTTGTTGAGCCTTCCCTGACTCTTCTGTGCAGAAGGCCCTCTGTTTCACCCCCCACCCTGCCCCACAGTGTGCTCACAGACACCCACCGTGACTTACAATCATCACCATCAAGGTATCTCCGCTGATGGACTGACCAGCTTCCAGGGCCTGCCCCATGTGTATTATATAACTGTTGCTGTTGTTTAATCACTAAGTCATGTCCGATTCTTTTGCGACCCCGTGGACTGTAGCCCACCAGGCTCCTCAGTCCGTGGGATTCTCCAGGCAAGAATACCAGAGTGGGTTACCATCTCCTTCTCCAGGGGATCTTCCTGACACAGAGATTGAACCCCTGTCTCCTGCATTGCAGGTGGATTCTTTACCACCAAGCCACCAGGGAAGCCCCAGTTATATAATTGCCTCCCTTAATCTTTACAACAGCCCTAAAGAGATAAAAAGTCTTGTCCCCATTTTGCAGATGGTTAAATGGAGACACAAAGAATTTAAGTCCCTTCTTTAAGGTCTGATTTTCTCAGAAGTCAATCCCTGGCCATATCACGTGCCACCACGTTATTGCAAACATGTTTCCCTTGCCCTCCCAGCTAGACTAGAAGCCCTGGAGGACAAGGACTCCTTCATCTCTGAATCTGTGGTGCCGGCATTGGACAGAGGCAAGGGGCTCAACGAATGGCTGTTGAATGAGCGCCCCATCCATCCCCCTAAGTGACAGAATAAGAGAGGATAGGAGAGGAGACATCCGGGGGACTCAGGTAGCCGGGAGTGTCCCTGCTGGATGCAATCCCCCAGGAAGTCGCTGAAAGCAAGAGTTCCCTCGGATCAGGATGCGGGTGCCCCTAGAGCCTGGGGATATCTGTGTAGACCCTGCTGGGGGAGCGGGGGTCCTCTGGCTCCGCCACATGTCCCTCCCATCAGGAAGCTCTCAGCCTATCTGTTATTAAATATTTACTCTTTCCCACTCTGCTTGGCTTGGGGCCAGGCGCTGGAGGAGGGGACGGACCAGAGAGCAGGAGACAGGGGCATATGCAGTTAATGACCACCTACTGCGTGCCATGGAATCCTCTCAACAGCACTGCAGTTGGATCCTCAGCTCTGTTTTTGCAGCCAGGGAAATGAGGCTCAGAGAGGGGAAGAAACTGGTTCCAAGTCACACAGCCAGTGAGCCGAGATTCAGGGTCAGGTGTGTGCTCCTCTATTCTCCTGCAGCTTACGCCCACCCCAGAGCCAGGGAGGATGCAGGCTGACTCAGAGGAGACTCGAGGAGGCCATTTTTGAGGTGGGGCTGTGGCTGCAATACAGCCAGCCCTGGCGGATATTTGACAACAACAGCTTGCATTTATCCGGCACTTTCCCTTCCATTAGCTCATCCAGCCCTCCCTAACATCCCCTCGGGTATCTCCATTTGACAGATGAGGGATGGAGGCTCCATGAGGTCAAGTGACTTTCCCAAGGCTGTACAGCGACTGCAGAGCAAAGCAGGAGTAAACTCTCAGACCCTAATCCTTCTCCTGTATTTCCCAGCTGCCTTCACTTCTGCCTCCTCCCAGCAGTCCTCCATGCTGCCCCAAGAGAGCTCCCTAAACCCAACCATGGGGAATTCCCTGGCCTTCTAGTGGTTAGGCCTCAGCTCTTTCACTGCTAAGCACCTGGATTCAATCCCTGGTCAGGAAACTAAGATCCCACAAGCCGCCTGACACGGCCAAAAGTAAAATTAATTAATTAATTAATGCAATTGAATGTTTAAAGTAAATAAATAAACCCAACCATGAGCCTCCTCCTCTAAGAGCCCAGCCGGTCGCTGCTGTCTCATACCTCACATGGCAGCGCCTCTGCCTGTGGTTAGTGCCTTAGCTCTCCCTCATTCATTCACCTTTCAAGCTCCTACTGAGCCTACAAGTGCCAACTCAAATGCCCCTTCTCTTGAAAGATTTCCTAGACTGGCTTTCTCCATACAAACCTCTAATAGAACAATTATCTTATTATATTAAATTGCTTGTCTCCATCCTCAGACTGTGAGCTCCTTAAGGGCAAAGACAATGATTTTTCAAGTCTGTCTTCCCTGCACATAGCTTTGCATTCTCAGTAAGAACTTGTTGAATTAATGGAAGACATTCTGAAGGTTGGGCCCAGTGGAAGATGATGAGGCCTTAAAAGAAAAGGCACGGGGTGGGGGTGCTGGAGGAACTTCCTTGGTGGTCCAGTGGTTAGGACTTCACCTTCCAATGCAGATGCTGTGGGTTCAATCCCTGGTCAGGGAGCTAAGATCTCACATGGGGCAAAAAAACTCCAAGGCATTAAAAAAAAAAAAAATTGAAGATATAGGGATGTCAAGAAGAGAAGCTAGTATTTGGGGTGGGGAGAAGGGCTGGGATTTTTCTTTTGGACATTTTGAGTCTGAAGTGTCACTAGGACATCCAGCTATATGTGCCCAGCAGATAGGAGCTGGGAGTGGGGTGGGGAGGAAAACTTACCAGGAAGAAAAGATACTAACAGCAACTGCTAGGAACTGACTACTGACTATATGTCAGACCCAGTGCTGAAGGCTTTACGTGCATGATCCCATGCTTTATGTATATTATCCCGTATAGCTCAGATGGTAAAGAATCTGCCTGCAATGCAAGAGACTCAAGGTTCAGTCCCTGGGTGGGGAAGATCCTCTGGAGAAGGGAATGGCAATCACTCCAGNACTACTGACTATATGTCAGACCCAGTGCTGAAGGCTTTACGTGCATGATCCCATGCTTTATGTATATTATCCCGTATAGCTCAGATGGTAAAGAATCTGCCTGCAATGCAAGAGACTCAAGGTTCAGTCCCTGGGTGGGGAAGATCCTCTGGAGAAGGGAATGGCAATCACTCCAGTATTCTTTCCTGGAGAATCCCATGGACAGAGGAGCCTGATGGGCTACAGTCCAAGGGGTTGCAAAGAGTCAAGACACGATTGAGCGACTAACACTGCTACTACTACTATCCCATTTGATCCCCAGGAGGTAGGTAATCCCAACCCATTTGATGGAGGAGGAAGTTAAGGCTCAGAGAAGTAATTTATCCAAAGTTACACGGCTAGTAAAAGGCAGAGGCAGGATTTGAAACCAGGTCCATTCAATGCCAAAGTCCAGACACTTAATCACTCCTCCATGTGGTAGACTATGGAAGTTTATAGAACACATACCTTTAAGGGACACGTCAGAAGCTGAGATCAAAGAGGGAACCATTCAAGAGATAGAAGGAAAACCAGCAGGGTGGTATCTGAGGCCAAGGAAAGAACTCCAAGGAGGGCCAGGTCGGCAGTGCTTACTGTCCCTGAGAGATCAGGGTGGGGTGAGGGATTTAGCAACTAAGTTAAGGCAACCTTCCAGAGAGCTGCTTCCACGTGCTGCTTTGGGGAGTCCGTAATAGGACCTGCTGAGTGGGAGGTGAGAAAGCGGAGGCGGTTGGCTAGAAAGAGAAGGAGAGAGCAGGGAAGGAAGAGAGCACCCTGTGGGTATGTGGGCCTAGGAGGGCGGGGCAAGCAGGTTTGGGCTGGCCCAGAAATACTGGGGAATGGATGCTGGTCTGGTGGGAGGAGGCGGGGGGTGAGCATTTGAGCATTTTAGGTTGAGTCAGCGTCAGCGACTAGACTCAAGGACACCCTCACTCTCTTCCTTGACAGCCCCTCCTCCTCCAAGCCAGGCTATATTAGCCTCATTCATACTCCCCTCTCCCTCCCCCACTGCTCCCTAGAGGTTGTTCAGGACCAGCCACCCCCACGTCCAGTCTGCTGTCTCACCGCCTGGCCCAGCCTGGTGAGGCAGGCGGGGAGGAGTGTCCAGGCAGGAAAGGGCTGAGTCACTCGGCCACACATCTGGTCTCAGATCTCATCTCTATACCCAGATGAAAGGGGCAGGAAGGAAGAGGGCTCCACCCCCCACAAGCTCTCCTGGCCTGTCCTCACTTTGCCAGGTTGGGAGAGGAGCCCCCTTGTCACGTTAGCAACCACCATTTGCTGGGCTGCTTCACCCCCTCCAGCTGGGGTCCTTTGCTGCTCTGCTCGCCTTGAAAAAGTAGGGTCTGTCACCTTCATTTCACCAATGAGGAAATTCAGAGAGACACAGGGGCTTGGGCAAGGTCACACAGATTGGAAGGCTGGCCCACTGGCATCCTCATTCACTATTCCGGGGAACACAGAGTTGGGTGGTGTTTGGAGATAGTGGACCAAGGTGTGATGGGCTCAGACATGCCAGTGGGTGATGCCTGCAGAAGCTGGGTGGGTGGCGGGAGGCACTGGGCTCATGCTCCTGCCAAAATGGCCTCTTCCCCAGTCCCAGCGGAGGGCAGACCCTCCTTCCTCCACTCCTTGCTCCACCCTTGCTGTTGTTGGCTCAGCTCGGAGCCACCCTTACCTCATTCCTCAGCATCTACCAACCTCTCTGCACTTTGCCACGCTGAGAAGAATAGCAGGGGCCTTGGCAGGCCATGTCCTGCCATCCTGCACTCTGCCAGGGCACAGTGTTCCCATTGTCTTGAGCAGCGAGAGGTGTCCAGGTCCTGGCAAGGGGTGGGGGATCATGCCAGGCCTCTCCTGTCTCCACCGGCTGCTCAGCAGCTTTCTCTAAGGCCCAGGCTGTTTGTCCATACAACATCCAGAGTGCCACTGGGCAAGTCACCAAGAGCAAACAAATCAGCATTCTCCCATAGACCTGGACCATCCCTGATATTAACTTTTGATTGATTCAATTGCATTTAATGTGGTTAGAGTCACAGCTGTGTCACTTGCTGTATGACCTTGGGCAGATGTGTAGACTTTTCTTTCTTCCTCTTTAAAACAGGAATAGCAATGGTAACAACTCCCTACCAGAGTGGTTGTCAGAGTTGATTTAGATAATGCCTAGAGCAGGTAACACGTAGTGTTTAAAGGGGGGAAAAATACACTTAGTATTATTAGGGGATATCTGATTACAGGCTGAATTCAGGCTCAAAGAGAATCTGAGAAATGCAGAAAAGCCCTATGTTGTAAATCAAACTCACCTGTAATTCCACCCAGACACACCTTCTTGTGATGATTTTCTTACCCAGAGTGGAGTTGCCCTTTCTCATCCTCCAAGAGAATGACCCCTGTGCTTCCAGGCTGGGCAGGTAGTGTTGGGGGTGGATATGGTCTGCATTTTCTGCATCCTCTCTGGGCCTCAGCTTCCCTATCTGGAAAGGAAAGGGTTGAAGTAATCAGGGAAGATAAATAGATTTAATTTTCTATACAAACTGCTGCCTCAAATGGCTCTGGGTTCAGAGTGCTGTGATCAATTTATCATGTCTGCCGTGGCTGCAGAATGGAGCAGTGCTGTATATACATACCCTGTGTAGCCACTGTGAAGAGTCTAAGAAATCCCTAAGAACCCTTTCAGTTTTTAATACTCCAAAAACCTTTCCCCCTTTTCATTCTATTAATACTCCCAGTTTTAGATCCTGGCTTCCTCTGGGAAATGGGGAGGGAATCCTTGCTTCTTCTCCCACTTCACACCTGTCTTCAGCAAGCTTCTGGGGTCTGGTACCCAAAATAGCTCCTACTTAACATTCTCCAAGTTGTACCTTCTCTGCAGAGGCCAACTTAAGGCTCTCGCCAAGTCAGGCTCCAAATGGGGGAACTGGAGAGGGAGGAGGATTTGAGTGTCTCTCTCACTAAAAAGGAAACCCGCAACTGCAAGTCTGCTAGCAGCCATTCCTCACCAGCCCAAGCTCGGACATTTGAATATTAATTCCATGCAAATGAATATGAATGAGCACCTCTTCTCTCCCTGCCCCTGCAATTCTTTGGGCAATAGGGCTTTCGGTCCAACCTGAGTGGATGGGTCTAGGGTCCAGATAGCCCTCCCGGCAGGTGAGAAAGGACAGGGCCTAAAGGACTCCACTGAAAGATTTACCAGCTTCTGTTCTGGCGTGAGGGCTCTGTGAGGGGGATCTGAGCTCAGTAAGGGGACGGAGATCAAAGAGAGCTGGGGACTCTCGAGGGACAGGGGTGACCTCAGTCAAGGGGGTCGCCCTCTGTAAAACAGGAAGGACTCAGTGGCGAGGGGGCTGCTAAGGAGAGGGGAATAAATCTCAAGAATCTGAGGCATGGTCCCACTCCCCATCCCTTCTCCCTCTCCCAGTCCTGGAGGCCTGCCAAGGGCTATAAGCTGAGGGGTAAGTGAGGTGGTCCCTGAAACCCCTGGCTAGGGCCATCTCAGGGTTCCAAATTGCCTTTCTGGACCCCAGAGGTGGGAGGAAACTCCCAGGAAATGAGAAAACCTGGAGAGACTCTCAAGTCCTCAGTGACCCCAGGCCAAACTACCCTCTCACTGGCTTCCAGGGCACTGCTCTCAGCCCTGACTCCTGAGGCCCTAAGACCTCACAGTTTGCTGCTGAGGACTGTTTGGTGTTGCCTGCCTGAGCCCCCATCCCCCCCACACTGAGCCCCCACCCCCTTCACTGAGCCCATCCTCTCACTAATTCCATATCTCCCTAATGGAACCTTCCACCCTGAGACCAATGTTGCATCCCCAGTCTGGTACACTCTTTTCAGCATGTCCTTGTCTTTGTCATGGCCCAGGGCACAGGCCACGAGACAGAGGAGCCAGAGGCAAAGGGATCAATAATAGCCTGGAAGGAGAGCCCAGCTAAGGGCCTTCTTGGTCGGGTTCCATGATGGCGCTAGGCCCGCTCTGCCAGTGGGACGGATGTTGAGATGACGCTGCAGGCAGAGAGGCAGCCCCCACCGCCCCACCCCCAGCTTGCCAAGATTCAAGCCGGGGCCAGAACATAAGAGCAGGCATCGGTCCCACCCCGATCCTCTGAACAAGGCTGCACTGTGCACTTCCTTCCTATCTCCTCCACCCTCCCCTCAGGCCGGCCCAGGGTTGCTCAGGGCCACACAGGAGGGCCGGAAACTGGACACCCAGGCAGCAAGGGAGCAAGGGAAGAAGGCTGTGAGCTGCAGGGTCAGGGACACAAAGTCAGACCTGCAGGCAGAGAGGCTGTGGCTCACACTTCCCAGTCTGGAGTGGTGGGGTGGCCATGGGGTGTTCCAGGCATCTCCAGGACACAGAGAAGCAGACCCATAGGAGGGAGACCCAAGTCAGGGAGGTGGGCGCCGATGGTGATCCTTAATGCCTTGGACAGGGGCACAAGGGTCACAAGCCCCACGGCACAGCCACACCTTTGGACAGAGCCCCAAGGCTCCTTGGCTGACTTCACTTACTCCGGCCTCAAAACAGCCACCACAGCTCAGCCCTGCCAGCCCTGTGTGGGGCACTGTCCCCAACTTCATTGAAGCAGCTGAAATCAGGGTCTGGACTCAAGGGAGTTGTATATGCTCTAGATGCCTGGCTCACCCACAGTCCTGGGCATTAGAAAGCTTTACTATGAAGAAAACTAGTGGAGGCGATGGAATTCCAGCTGAGCTATTTCAAATCCTTAAAGATGATGCTGTGAAAGTGCTGCACTCAATATGTCAACAAATTTGGAAAACTCAGCAGTGGCCACAGGACTGGAAAACGTCAATTTTCATTCCAATCCTAAAGAAAGGCAATGCCAAAGAATGTTCAAACTACCGCACAATTGCACTCATTTTACATCTTAGCAACATAATGCTCAAAATCTTTCAAACTAGTCTTCAACAGGACATAAACGGAGAACTTCTAGTACAAGCTGGGTTTAGAAAAGGTAGAGGAACCAGAGATCAAATTGCCAACATCCACTGGAAAAGAAAAAGAGTAAGCATAAGAAAAAGAAAAAGAAAAAGAAAAAAAACAAAACACTTCTGCTTCATTGACTAGGCTAAAGCCTTTGATTGTGTAGATCACAAAAAACTGTGGACAATTCTGAAAGCAATGAGAATGCCAGAGCACCTTACCCATCTCCTGAGAAACCTGTATGCAAGCCAAGAAGCAAGCCAGATGCAGACACTGAACAATGGACTGGTTCCAAATTGGAAAAGGAGTACATTAAGGCTGTATATTGTCACCCTGCTTATTTAACTTCTATGCAGAGTACATCATGAGAAATGCCAGGTTGGATGAATCACAAGCTGGAATCAAAAGTGCTGGGAGGAACAACAACCTCAGATATGCAGATGATACCACTCTTATGGCAGAAAGCCAAGGGGAAGTAAAAAGCCTCTTGATGAAGGTGAAAGAGTAGATAGAGTGAAAAAGCTGGTGTAAAACCCAGTATTCAAAAAATGGCATCTAGTTCCATCACTTCATGGCAAATAGATGGGGGGAAAATGGAAACAGTGACAGACTTTTTTCTTGTGCTGCAAAATCGCACGGACACTGACCGCAGCCATGAAATTAAAAGATGCTTGCTTCTTGAAAGAAAAACTATGACAAACCTAGACAGCATATTAAAAGGCAAAGACATCACTTTGCCAACACATGTCTGTATAGTCAAAGCTATGGGTTTTCCAGTAGTCACACAGATATGAGAGCTGGACCATAAAGAAGGTTGAGCACCAAAGAATGATGCTTTTGAACTATGGTGCCGGAGAAGACTCTTGAGAGTCCCTTGGACTACAAGGTGATACAACCAGTCATTCCTAAAGGAAATCAACCCTGAATATTTATTGGAAGGGTTGATGCTGAAGCTGATGCTCTAATACTTTGGCCACCTGATGTGAAGAGCTGACTCACTGGAAAAGACCCTGACACTAGGAAAGATTAAGGGCAGGAAGAGAAGGGGGAAACAGAGGATGAGAAGGTTGGATGGCATCACTGACTCAATGGGCATGACTTGGAGCAAACTCCAGGAGATAGGAAGGACGGGGAGCCTGGCATGCTGCAGTTCATGGGGTCATAAAGAGTCAGACACAACTTAGCGACTGAACAACAACAACATAATCTGAACCAAGTTGCCCAGTTGCCCTGCCACTAACTGGACCAGAGGCGGGTCTGGATCTCACTCAGCTGGCCATAAATTGCCCTCCAGGAGTCAGATTCACTGAACAAAGCAGATCATTTCTTGGAGAATAAGGGAGCGGCCCAGAAAGAAGCATGGACAGGGTCATGAGGTCATAGGAGCCAAGCCGAGCAAGAAGTCTAGGCATGCAGGACGTGCAGGAAGGACAGAAGTGGAGGCCCAGGATGACTGAGCCTCTGTGACACTAAAGGTCAGACTCGGGAGCCTGCAGCTGTGACCAGTGCAAGACTCCAGGTCAGGGGAGCTGTTTGCTTCCTGAACACCTCTGGTGACCTGTGAGGCCTGGAGATGAGGGCCACCTCCCTGTCTTCCTTAAGCCCCATCTCCTGAAGGGGCTTTCCTGGTGGCTCAGATGGTAAAGAATCCACCTGCAATTCAGGAGACCTGGGTTCGATCCTTAGGTTGGGAAGACTCCCCTGGAGGAGGGCATGGCAACCCACTCCAGTATTCTTGCCTGGAGAACCGCCATGGACAGAGGAGCCTGGCAGGCTACAGTCCATGGGGTCGCAAAGGCTGAGTCGCTCTTAGACTGAGCGACTAAGCACAGCACCTGAAGCCCAGGGTGAGTGTTTCCGTGGTCCTCATCTGAAGGAGACGAAGGGATGCCGCTTCTCCGCTCCTGCCTCTCTGGCTCTTCCCAGCCCATCCANTGGCAGGCTACAGTCCATGGGGTCGCAAAGGCTGAGTCGCTCTTAGACTGAGCGACTAAGCACAGCACCTGAAGCCCAGGGTGAGTGTTTCCGTGGTCCTCATCTGAAGGAGACGAAGGGATGCCGCTTCTCCGCTCCTGCCTCTCTGGCTCTTCCCAGCCCATCCAGAGGGGGCCACAAAGATAGTAAGAGCCCTGGACCTGAAGTCCAAGATGAGATTCGAGTCCTGTTTTGCCAGGCACCTGGCTCTCAGCATCTCAGTATTCTCCTTGGAAATATGGGGTGTCAGGCCTGCCCTGGGGGCTGTTGGGGAAGTGAAATGAGATTGCAGTGAAGAGCTTGTTCCAGCCTCTCCCTGGGGGTCCACCGTCCTTGCTCCTTCTGGCTCTTGGTCCTGTTTCATTTTTCCCATCCCTGGATCAGAAAGGCATCCAGGACTTCCATCAGTATGAGACCCTCACTCCAATCAGACTCCCTTAGTCTGGGAGGCGGCTCCAGACGCTTCCCGCAGAGTCTAGGGTTCTGATCTAAAAAAGGAGGCCTCCAGGGGACATAGGTCAGACGAACGGCGGAATGGTAGAATTTCAAAACTTGTGACCACATAGCACAGGGAACTCTGCTCAATATTCTGTAATAACCTAAAAGGGAAAAGAATTTGGGGGAAAAAAAAGATACATGTATAGCCATAGAAGGCCCAGTCATGTCCGACTCTTTGTGATCCCATGGACTGTAGCCTACCAGGCTCCTCTGTCCATGGGATTTTCCAGGCAACAGTCCTGGAGTGGATTGCCATTTCCTTCTCCAGAGGATCTTCCCGACCTAGGGATCGAACCCAGGTCTCCCACAGTGTAGACAGATGTTTAACCGCCTAAGCCACCAGGGAAGTCATTTTCTGTACACTTGAAACTAACACAAAATTGCTAATCAACTCTTCTTTAATATAGAATATGTAAAGCAATTATCCTTCAATAAAAAAATAAATTTAAAAATATATAGCAAGAATAACAATTAAAACAAAAACCTTGTGACCAGCTAACACAGAGGTTGCTCCATGTGGCCTCCTTAGTCACATCTTCCCTCAACCCAGTGCCTCAGTCCAGGGGAGGGGGCCCCAAGAAAGGAAGCCAGACTTCGGTTAGAACAGCAAGTCCTGCCAGGCCCTGGGGCACACGTGAGTCTGTATCACCTCCGTTCTGGGTATGACGCCCCATGGGAACTGCCTTGAGCCAGCTTTCCTCATTTCTACTCACATCTCATCACCTTTATGCCTTTTTCTCTGGGACCAGTGGCCAGTCAGCCCCAGCCTAACCCCCCACCCCTCAACCCGGCCCCTATAAGCATGAGCTCCGGAGCTCAAGAGACCAGGGTTCAAATCCTGCCTCAGCTACTCCCCGACTGTGACCTGGGCAAGCTGTCTCACCTCTGAACAAGACTGGAGTGAGTGAAATGATGACACGGGAAGAACCAGCCCTTCCTCCTTCCCTGAGCCCCGGCCTGGGACCACTGATGGGGAGGAGGCCAGGAGTCTTGCCCTGAGCTGTCGAAGTCATGGGATCAAATGCACTTGCCTACCATGGGACCTGCTGTGGTCACTGCGGTACTTTGAGCCCATGTCCTCATTTGTCAAATGGAGGTACAACTGCTGAGCTAATGTTAGGGCTCCTTCTCTGATCACAGAAGGCTACCTGGAGGAAGTGACGGAGACTCCCTTTGGGGGGTGAAGAAGGCAAACTGAACAGAGGGGACTGCCCTTCAAGATAGGAGGCTGGTGGGGGAGGGGGCAGGGATGGCAGGGAGGTGAGTCACCAGGAAGGGATGGGGACACAGAGGCTGGGCTTTTTGAAGGGTCAGGGGTCAGTGGGTAGAGGTGGCTCGATGTGGACTCACAAAGGTTCAAAGCTGATCTGAGAAGACTCTGCTAGCAACACAGTTACACATGCCCTTGTCCACGTGGTCCCACCAACGCATACTGGAAACATACAGACACATTCACACACTCCTGTATGCTTAGGACATTCACGAGTTACTCCCAGACACAAGGACACACTCAGAGATATTCACAAACTCATCCATGCATGTTTTTACCTTCAAGTATATCCACACCTTCAGACACCTTCCTACAAGATCCTGTCGACAACATCCACACACACAAGGGCAAACACAAAGGCACACACTTCTACACTCAAGTGCATTCACAGAGACACAAAAAGGAACGCACTCAGGCCCAGGGATACTTTGGCACACTGAGAGGTATCCGTGCACGGGGGCACACCAAGACACCCTCAGTGACACACATTCTTGCATACTTGAGTACATTCTCACAGTCAAAGCCACACACGTGTGCACACACTCCTGTAGGACTCTGGAACGTTCACAGATGTTCAGTCAGGTATCAACGGTCAGGCACACTCACACACAGTCTCCCCAAGCCACCAGTGCAGCCACCACCACCCCGCCAGCCAATCGGGCTGAACTGTCTCTCCACCCACTTCCCACCGTCCTCTGGGGCCTCGGGGGCCTCCCTCCGGAGCTGGGGGAGGGGACGGGGCGGGGTTTGCCCTGCTGATGTGGCAACTCCGCTCACCTGCGGCTGGCCGCACCCTCTCCATAGAGAAAGGCTTAAAGGAGCAGGAGTCCCCCAGCGCTATAAACCGCTCCCCCCCAACCCAGGTCTCTGCCCTTGTTTCTCTGATGCAAAAAGCGAGGCCTAGCGAGAGGCCAGACAATGAATGGGACTTGCAACCAAGACTCCAGTGCCAGGAGCCGGCTGACTAGGGGACGCTGGTGCTGGGAACAGAAAGACTGGGTTCCAGGCCCAGCCCACCTCCGCCTGTCCTGGCTGGCTGCCTGCGGAACCTGCTTCTCCTCAATGTTCCCCATCACCCTACCAGGCACTCCCATCCCCTGGCAGTCCTGTCTCCTTGCCAGCTGCACAGGCCCGAGCCAGAAACACACACACAGTCACTGCACCCTGTTGACCCGATCCTCCCAGCGTCCCTCAAACCTAGGCTGGAAGAAGACAGTCTGTGCCGTGGGAAGCCCAGCTCTGCTACTTCCCAGCTCTGTGACTTAAGGCAGGCCACTGCTCTCCTCTGAGCCTCAGTTTCCTCATGTAGAAATGGGGTAATGATCACACCTACCTCCCAGGATTGGATTGGTGAGCGAATCAAACAGTAAAGGTGGAGGCTTCAGGGTCACGCTCAGGGACTCAGGACAGGCTTGGTGAGTGAGGGAAGACACATGAAGGACTTGCTGGGCCGCGTCTCCCCTGCTGAAGCCTCTCTGATCTCGTCACCTTTTGGGGGATCCTACAGGACCAGCTGCTCCCAGATTTCCTGTTAGTTTTGCTGCTGCTTCCAAAGCCCCTGGTCACTACCATGGTGAGAGGAGGGCCCACCTGGTGGGCAGGTAACAGGTGTGGAGAGGGGTCAAGGGGACACAGCCATGCCCGTGGGAGCCACCAGTCTGATGGAGAAGATCCAGCTCAGCTCTGCTCCTGTTTAATCAGACCCAGTCTGTCCTAAGGCCATGACTAGCTAGTGCGGGAGATATGGCCCTGCCCCAAGGGTTCCAAGTCTGATGTGGGAACCAGCCCAATCAGAGAGCACTCCGGCGGCTAGGGAAGACACTCCCTGGCCCCCCCCCCAAACTACTTGGGGAGACATACACTTCCCCTGGGAGTCCCAGTCTGATGGGGACAATTCACCCTCTCTAGGGGTTCCCAGGCTGGGAGAGGAGACACAACTGTTCTCAAGGACCCTAAGTCACAATAGAAGAGAGAGCATGCATGCCTAGGACACAGAGGCACCCCAGACACTGAGAAGCGGAAGTGCGCACAGATGAATGTGGCCCTGGGCGCGTGCCTCTTGCATATGACTGTGACTCTGTGCGTGCGTGTGACTCCGTATGTGACTGTCGCTCTGATTCTGAGATCAGGCATATGCCTCTGAGTTGAGGCTGTTGACAAGGGCTGTTGAGGCTGTGCTTCCATTCAGTGAGTGGACCCAGTTGTGTCTAATCACTCATTCAACAGCCATGCATTCACTGAACATTCACTTTGTCCCAGTTGCTGGGCCCCACCCAGGGACACTATGCAGCCTTCAAGAGGTGCGGTTTCTGCTTTCAGAGGCATCACTACAAAAAAGTGGTGGATGAAGCACTGAAAAAGCAATCCCCTGTGCTGCCATCTGTTTAGAGGCACAAGGGGCTGCAGGTGCATAGGGAAGGCGGACTTCCTGGAAGAGGCGATATTTAAGCTGTGCCCTAACAGGGTTTACAGCTGAGAGAAAGGCTGTTCTAATTAGAGGGAACAGGACTTCCCTGGCAGTCCAGTGGTTAAGAATCTGTACTTCCACTGCAGGGGCTCGGGTTCAATCCCTGATCCGGAAACTAAGATCTCACATGCCCTGTGGTACTGAAAACAACAACCAAAAAACCCTCCAAAAAAAAAACCAACAACTAGAGGGAACAGCACGTGCAAAGGCCGTGTGGACCTGGGAAGAGAGCTCAGAAAAGGTTCTTCTGGAGGAAGTGACTGGGTGAGATTTTGGAAGAAGTAGGTAGACAAGGAGAAGGCATAGCTTCAGTTTAGGAGGTGGGGGTGTGGTATAGACTAGCCAGAGGAAGTCGGCGGCTTGAGCCTGTCAGTCGCTCCAGACCCTTTGTGACCCTTTGGATTGTAGCCCACCAGGCCACTTTGTCCATGGGATTTTTCAGGCAAGAATACTGGAGTGGGCTGCCATGCCCTCCTCCAGCGGATATGATCTTCATGACCCAGGGATCAAACCCGTGTCTCTTGCATTGCAGGTGAATTTTTACCCCCTGAGGTAACAGGGAAGCCTGTACTGTACCTAGGGGTGGAAAGGCAGTATCCAGAGGAACCTGAGAGTCTGAAGGGGAACCCGCACCTCCAGAGAGAGGAGACAGCTGCTGAGCGGTGGGTTTAGGGGGTGAGCTCCTCGACTAGCCTTTGGGCTCTCCTAGGACAGAGACCCAGCCTAGGGAGCCTGGGGAAGGCCTCCCAAGTATCCTTAGCAGTAAAGGGAATTGAATAATGGCTCCCTCACAGGGCAGAGGGGAGAACTATCAATACAGTAAATGCACTTACTCAAGTCGCTCTCCGCTGAGCTCTACAAGAGCGCAGTTATTCCTCTCAGTTCAGTTCAGTTCAGTCGCTCAGTCGTGTCCAACTCTGCGACCTCGTGAATCGCAGCACGCCAGNAGAAGGGGACGCCAGAGGATGAGATGGCTGGATGGCATCACTGACTCGATAGATGTGAGTCTGTGTGAACTCCGGGAGTTGGTGATGGACAAGGAGGCCTGGCGTGCTGTGGTTCATGGGGTCGCAAAGAGTCGGACACGACTGAGCGACTGAACTGAACTGAACTGAAACTATCGATATTCACTCTTGCCATCTCCTGTTTGATCACTTCCAATTTGCCTTGTTTCACGGACCCGACATTTCAGGTTCCTGTGCAATATTGCTCTTTAAAGCATTGGACTTTATTTCCATCACCAGTCACATCCACAAATGGGTGTTGTTTCTGCTTTGGCTCTGTCCCTTCATTCTTTTTGGAGTTATTTCTCCTCTGATCTCCAGTAGCATATTGGGCACCTACTGAGCTGGGGAGTTCATCTTTCAGTATCCTATCATTTTGCCTTTTCATACTGTTCATGGGGTTCTCAAGGAAAGAATACTGAAGTGGTTTGCCATTCCCTTCCCCAGTGGACCACGTTTTGTCAGAACTGTCTGCCATGACCCGTCCGTTTTGGGTGGCTCTATACAGCATGGCTCATAGTTTCATTGAGTTAGACAAGGCTGTGGTCCATGTGATCAGATTGGTTAGTCTTCTGTGATTGTGGTTGTGGTTTTCATTCTGTCTGCCCTCTGATGGGGAAGGATGAGAGGCTTTTGGAAGCTTCCTGATGGGAGAGACTGACTGAGGGGGAAACTGGGTCTTGTTCTGATGGGCAGGGCCATGCTCAGTAAATCTGTAGTCCAATTTTCTGTTGATGGGTGGGACTGTGTTCCCTCCCTGTTGTTTGACCTGAGGCCAAACTATGGTGGAGGTAACAAAGATGATGGCGACTCCTTCAAAAGGCCCCATGCACACACTGCTGCACTCAGTGCCCCTAACCCTGCAGCAGCCACTGCCGACCCACGCCTCCACCGGAGACTCCTGGACACTCATGGGCAAGTCTGGGTCAGTCTCTTGTGGGGTCACTGCTCCTTTCTCCTGGGTCCTGGTGCACATAAAGTTTTGTTTGTGCCCTCCAAGGGTCTGTTTCTCAGTCCTGTGTAAGTTCTGGTGGCTCTATGTTGTGTTAATGGTGACGTCTTCCAAGAGGACTTATGCTTTACCCAGAGCTGCTGCACTCAGAGCCCCTGCCCCTGCAGCAGTCCATTGCTGATCAGTACCTCCTCAAGAGATACTCAAACACAGTTCTGGCTCAGTCTCTGTGGGGTCTCTGGGTCCTGGTGCACACCAGGTTTGTTTGAGCCCTCTGAGCATCTCTGGTGGGTATGGGGTTTGATTCTAAATGTGATTTTTCCCTCTCCTTTGCCCTTGGACATGGGGTATCTCCTCAAAGTTGCTCCATCGCCATGCAGCCACCACAGCAATACCAAAGAATCTCAAAAGGCAACGCCAAAGAATGCTCAAACTACCGCACAGTTGCACTCATCTCACATGCTAGCAAAGTAATGCTCAAAAATTTCCAAGCCAGGCTTAAACAGTACATAAACCGTGAACTTCCAGATGTTCAAACTGGATTTAGAAAAGGCAGAGGAACCAGAGATCAAATAGCCAGCATCCATTGGGTCATCAAAAAAGTGAGAGTGCCAGAAAAACATCTATTTCTGCTTTATTGACTATGCCAAAGCCTTTGAGTGTGTGGATCACAAGAGATGGGAATACCAGACCACCTGACCTGTCTCCTGAGAAATCTGTATGCAGGTCAGGAAGCAACAATTAGAACTGGACATGGAACAACAGACTGGCTCCAAATAGGGAAAGGAGTATGTCAAGGCTGTACACTGTTTATTTAACTTATATGCAGAGTACATCATGAGAAACACTGGGCTGGATGAAGCACAAGCTAGAATCAAGATTGCCGGGAGAAATATCAATAACCTCAGATAGGCAGATGACACTACCCTTATGAGAGAAAGTGAAGAAGAACTAAAGAGCCTCTTGATGAAAGTGAAAGAGGAGAGTGAAAAAGTTGGCTTAAAGCTCAACATTCAGAAAACAAATATCATGGCATCTGGTCCCATCACTTCATGGCAAATAGATGGGGAAACAATGGAAACAGTGACAGACTTTATTTTGGGGGGCTCCAAGATCACTGCAGATGGTGGCTGCAGCCATGGAATTAAAGACACTCCTTGGAAGAAAAGTTATGACCATCCTAGACAGCATATTAAAAAGCAGAGACATTATTTTGCCAACAAAGGTCCATCTAGTCAAAGCTTTGGCTTTTCCAGTAGTCATGTATGGATGTGAGAGTTGGACTGAGAAAGCTGAGCACCGAAGAATTGATGCTTTTGAACTATGGTGTTGGAGAGGACTCTTGAGAGTCCCTTGAGCAGCAGGGAGATCCAACCAGTCCATCCTAGAAGAAATCAGTTCTGAATATTCATTGGAAGGACTGATGCTCAAGCTAAAATTCTAGTAGTTTGACCACCTGATGTGAAGAACTGACTCACTGGAAAAGACCCTGATGCTGAGAAAGACTGAAGCCAGCAGGAGAAGGGGATGACAGAGGATGAGATGGTTGGATGGCATCACCGACTGAATGGACATGAGTTTGAGTAAGCTCAGGAAGTTGGTGATGGAGAGGGAAGCCTGGCATGCTGCAGTCCATGGGGTTGCAAAGAGTCGGACACAACTGAGCGACTGAACTGAACTGATGGCTGTTCTATGTTTAGAGTTTTAAGACACCTCTACACCGTTTTCCTCAGTGGCTGCACCAATTTACATTTCCACTCACAGTGTATGCGGATTACCTTCTTTTTAATTTAATTTAATTTAGTTTTTGGCCACACTGTGTGGCTTGTGGGATACTAGTTCCCTGATCAGATATAAACACNACTGATGGCTGTTCTATGTTTAGAGTTTTAAGACACCTCTACACCGTTTTCCTCAGTGGCTGCACCAATTTACATTTCCACTCACAGTGTATGCGGATTACCTTCTTTTTAATTTAATTTAATTTAGTTTTTGGCCACACTGTGTGGCTTGTGGGATACTAGTTCCCTGATCAGATATAAACACTGGGCTATTGGCAGTGAGAGCATGGAGCCCTAACCACTGGACCACCAAGGGAATTCCCTGAGAGTTCCCTTCTTTCTACATCCTCACCAATATTTGTTACTTATGATCTTTTTTTTTTTTTGATGGACCAGTTATTTAGTTAGGTTCTTCATAAGAAGTTTAGAACACTATTTTGCAAGGATGAATTCTATTTGTGAGAGCAAACACAGAGATAGCCCTGGAGGTGAGGAACAGTTTTGATTCTTTGCAGAATCTGTGAGTCCACAGCTTCTGATCACCCTGGCACTGCTCTGTAATTTTGTACTTCTTTCTCTTCCCATCGAAGATCTCACCTTCCTGGTGTCTGGCTTACACAGTTTTTTTCTTCTTTGGCCACGCCACTGGGCTTGCAGGATCTTACTTTCCTGACCATGGATCAAACCAGTACCCCCTGCAGCGGACATGTGGAGTCCTGACCACCGGATAGCCAGGGAAGTCCCCTTCTTCTTGAAGTAAACATCAATGAGATGTTCTGGGGCCTTCACACCACTGATATCCATTTTAGTGGAGGTGGCAATGACAAACTTTGTTCTATACCCAGGAATTCGATTGAGGGGAAAGATCGAGTCACAAGTAGCAAGCCATTGCTCACTTGTTTCAGGGAAACAACCCTCTCACCTTTGTGGCACTCAGTGAGGATGCTCAGAATGGGCCCAGGAGAGATGCTAGCGTGCAATTTTCTCATATGTTACTGAAGGGTTTTTGCCAAGACTCAACAGCTTTCGAGGCCCATCTTCAGAAGGAGAATACCTAGGCATTTTGTGAAGTTTAATCACTAGGGAAACACCATTCTTGGGCTTCCCTGGTGTCTCAGATGGTAAAGAATCTGCTTGCAATGCAGGAGACCAGGTTCAATCCCTGGGGCAGAAAGATCCCCCAGAGAAAGGGATGGCAACCCATTCCAGTATTCTTGCCTGGAGAATCCTATGGACAAAGGAGCCTGGCAGGCCCCAGTGCATGGGGTCGCAGAGTTGGACAGGCCTGAAGCAATTTAGCACGCACGCACATTCTCATCACCGCCAACTGGTTTTGTGACAGTAGCAAGAACCTTCAGCTGCTTTTTCTTTTCAGCTTGGATTTAGCTGCTGAATACTTCCTTTTGTACAAGGCCTTTCTGGAATTCATAGCCGATTGGGAGCATCTGCCAATTCCTCTGACCAGGATAGGATTTCAGCGGCATTTCTTAACCTTTTTAACTTTGCCACCAGAATCAGTCTTCTTTGTTTCAGATTTTTCCTCCTTCATATCTGGCTCCTCAGCCTTTTCACCTGCCATATTTCAAGATGGGAAGAGCTACTTGTGGTCTTTTTGATGGCAGTCATTCTGACAGGTGTGAAGTGATATTTCATTGTGGTTTTAATTTGCATTTCTCCAGTTATTAATGATGTTTAGCATCTTTTTCACATGCCTGTTGGCCATCTGTAGGTCTTCCCTGGAAAAATGTCTATTTAGGTCTTCTGTCCATTTTCAATTTTTTTTTTTACTGTTGAGTTGTATGAGTTATTTATATATTTTATATATTTATATACTCCTTATTGATAATAGCATTAGCAAATATTTCCTCTGATTCAGCTGATTGCTTTTTGTTTTGTTGATAGTTTCCTTTGCTGTGCAAAAGCTTTTATGTCTAACAAGGTTCCATTTGCTTATTTCTGCCTTTATATCCTTTGCTTTAGGAGACAGAATGACGATAATACTGCTATGATTTATGTCAGTGTTCTGCCTATGTTTTCTTCAAGGAGTTTTATAGCTTCCAGTCTTACATTTAGGTCTTTAATCCATTTTGAGTTTATTTTTGCATATGATGTGAGAAACTACTCTAACTTCATTCTTTTACATGTAACTGTTCAGTTTTTCCTATTGCCTATTTACTGAAGAGCTTTTCTGTCTTCCCTTGTAAACCCTTGCCTCCTTCGTTATACGTTAATTGACCATAAATGTGTAGGTTTACTTCTAGGGTCTCTATACTGTTCTGTTTTTATGCCAGTACCATGCTGTTTTGGTTACTGTGGCTTTGTAATCAGTCACCACATCTTCTGATTACAGTTTTGAGTTGTGATTTAAAAAGAGGGTCTCCTCAGGACTTCCCTGGCTTGGGTTTGGTCACCGATTGGGGAACTAGGATCCCACACGCCATATGGCACAGCCAAGAAAATTAAGAAAGAAGGAACGTTTCCCCAAGTTTTCTGCCAAGGACTTATCTTCCCTAGGTTTAGTTCTTACGTTAGTGGTCTCAGCAGAGGACCACTCAAAGCATTTGCCAGAAGAAGGTTTTTTTTTTAAATTATTTTTTTTGGAAGGATAATTGCTTTACAGAATTTTGTTGTTTAGAAGAAAGTTTAATGAAGGAACTATTTACAGAGGTGTGGGAACAGCCCTGGGGCTCACAACAGTGGAATAGAATCACTAGTCTCAGGGCCTGAAGAGGTAAGGGAGGGAGCCTTGTTAACGAACCTGGCCAGACTCATATCCAAGGTCGCTGGCACTCAACAGGAGCTGAGACTTTTACTGGAGGAACATAGTAGCTGCCAAAATCATATCATCACTGACTCAGTGGACATGAGCAAACTCCAGGAGAGATGAAGGACAGGGAAGTCTGGACTGCTGCAGTCCATGGGGTTGCAATGTGTTGGACACAACTTAGCAGTTGAACAACAAAAAAAATCACAGTATTATAAACATCCTGGTCTCATTCTCCTCCTTCCCTCTGATCCTCTGGCAATGTCTCCTACTGGCCAAACTTCACTTGAAACCATAAGGCAAGGAGGCCAAGGTCAGCGAGAGTCAGCCTCTGGACACAAAGCAGGGCAGAGAAGCACAGAGAATTCAGGGTAGGCAAAGAGTAGGCAGCCGGGAGGTTTCTCCTCTCTTCATGAACTCAGCTTTGTGGAGGGGCTGAGAGGCAGAGGGCTGTGCTTGTCTCTCCAAGCAACCTGACACCATAACACCCCTTCTCCTCTTGGAGGCCCAAGTTACTTCGACCAGGAGGCTGTTCCCAGGCCTGGAGTAAATCTCTCCCATCCCTGGCTTCCTCATTTCCCAGTGCCCAGCCCATCACTCAGCTCAGTGATTTGGCATTATTCTCTGTAGGGGTTTGTCTCCCCAGGGTACAGTTCTAGCATCCTCTTCACTGTGAGCTCTTTGCAGGCAGGGCCTTGGACCAAAGAAGGCCATTTGCTCTGACACAGGGCCCAGCCCAGGACAAGTGCCCATGTTTGCTGAGTGAATGGAGTCCTGTGGCCTCACCCATCTCGCTCTGCCTTGGTGTCCATAGCCTGGGCACATGTGTATATCTGTTTCCTTGAGTTCAAAGGGACTCTTTGGTGGCAAGTGGCCCAGGCCTGGCACACAACAGGCATCAAATGTTGCCTGAACTGGCCTAGGGAGGATTATCCTTCTTTCTTTCACTCATTCAATATGTTTTTGAGATTTTGCATGTACTGTGCTGGCCCTGGGGACACAGAAGTGTTCTTCCTGCCTTCCATTCTAGTGGGGGAAGCAGAAAAGGAAGGGATGGAAATGAACAATATTATTAAAGACTGCAGTGTAATAAACAGGGTGACGGGACACACGGTACATGGATGGACATTTATGTGGGGATGGTCATAAGGCCTTCCTGAGGCAATGACATGTAAGCTGAGACCTGAAGATTAATGAATGTGAAGAGCTGGAAGGGTATTCCAGGCAGAGGGAACAGCAGAAACAAAGAGCCAGAGGTGTTTCTGGGACCCCAGGGGATTCAGCGTTTCAGCCTGAAGAAGGGCTTAGGGGGAGAGGTTAAGGAATCAGTGCCGGGGGGCTGTCTGGGGCCAGGTCCTGGGCAGGGGCTGGAGGGGAAGGGACAGCCCTCAGCGCCACCCTTTCTGCCTGTTGCCTAGCACCACACTAAACAGTGCTGCTGGCAGGCCTTCCCCAGGCTCCCTCAGCTCCCCTCAGACTGGCAGCGGCTGTCAAACGACCAGCCCCAGAGGCCTTGCCAACCTCCTCCCCTGGAATATTTTTGAGGTAAGTCAGAAAATGACCAGCAGCCTCCAAAACCTGACTTTTTCTTGTGCATACCTTACAAGGGTATATTTGGCTGCCCTGGGTGTTAATCCCCCACCCTCTTGCACTGGACAGAGATATAAATATACCACACCAGGCAGCACACTCAGAAACATGGATTAATGACCATATACTCAGGGGCTATAGTCACACTCAGAAGACACGCCATACAGCTGCTGTGAGCACCCCCTCCCACACCCATACACTTCAGTCCCCAGTCTCTCGCAGGCACACAACCACAAACACAACTATATAGATGCCCCACAACACAGTCACAACAGCCAGCCTCGCAGACACTCCACAACCAGCATCATCATCACTCGCATAATCCCTCCCCCTGATCACAGTCACCCACTCACATACCCCCTCACAGACGTGCACCCCACAGTCATCAGAGTCACATGTGGGCACAACAGTTCCACAGTCTCCCTCTCCACACAGTGCACACACAACCATGTTGCATGCACACAGCCAGCAGGCCTACAGATCACAACACACTGGCCCACAAGCGGTTCCACACGGCCGCCCCACCCCCACTCCTTACTCAAGGCCTCTCTGATTAAACACATCCAGCCCCTCGGCTTGTTATAGTGCCTGGCATTCTTCTGTGATTGAGTCAAGGACCTCCGCAGACAGAGGGGCTAAGTGGAAAAAAAAGGCATCAGGAGGGAGCATGCCAGAGGCCCAGGTCTGGGAAGGGGTCTGGCCACTTCCCGCTCAGGGACCCAGACAGCCTTTAGTGTGGAGTTTAATCTTGACCCTGGGGGGGCTAAGGATCTGGGGGAGGGGTCACGCCTAGGAGTGGACAGAAGCGGGGTGCAGGGGGGTGGGTGATGACAGGTGGAACAAGCGGAGAGACCCCTTAACCCTCGTGGCGTGGGACGGGAGAACAGGAAGCGGGGTTACATATGGACTCAACCCTCCCACGTGGTCCTCCCACCGCCCTGCCCCAGGCTCCCGACTGTCCCCAAACGCACGGGGTGTGGTGTTGTCCCCCCTCCTCCCCCAGCTCTGGGCGACAGCTGCGGGGGCACAGCACTCAGCCGAGGGGTTTATCGCAGGGCGCCAGGCGCGGCGGACACCCCCGACCTCTCCCCCCGGCTCCCCGCGGTCCTCAATCCACCCTGTCTCCCTCCCGGGCCGGCCGGGCAGGAAGAGCGCCCTCCTAATGCAGAGCCACCTTCCTCCCCGGTCCTGCAACTGGGGACACTCGGAAGGAAAGGTTGGGGAGAAAGAAGACCCGGGAAGACCCGAGGTGGCCTTTTAGAGATGCCGACCTCCCCTCCCACACCTTCCACCCACCCTACCCCACCCCACCCCACCCCCCGCGCTGGTCCCGGGAGGGGCGGCCTCTCCCCGCCCCCGGGCCGCGAGGCCCGCTCCCTCCTCCCGCGGCCGGAGCCCGGGCCAAGTGGGCGCGCCCGGCCCCGCCGGCGGATCCGGTGTCGGCTGCAGCTGGCAGTGCGGCTGGCGGGCGCGGGCGGCCCGCGGGGCCGACTATTAATACCGCGGCCGCCCAGCTCGGGTCGCGCAGCCATGGCCAGCCCGGAGCTCCGGCGCGGCGGGGACGGCTCCGCCCAGGCCGCGAGGTAGGAAAGGACCTTCTCAGGCTCGGGTCACCACCCCCTCCTGGGGAAGGGGTGCTAGGCGAATCCCTTCTCCCCAGGAGCGCCTTTCGCCAGACGGGGGCGGTGGTCCAGGCGAGGGTGGGGCACAGGGNTGAAAAATCAGTTCCTCCGTGAGTGACTTCATAATGTTTAAGAAAATAAGTGAAATTGAAGCTGAGAGATGTTGTCTCTGAAAATAATAAACTGGACATTTGCTTATTCTACAATACCTTCTTATCTATAAGTTGAAAGAATAAATTATACTTACAGTACTGGATAGTTGGGTGGGTTAAATAAGTTGATAAGTCTAAAGAGGCTAAAGTTTAATCTAGCTGAAAGCCAAATTTCAAAATGTTTGGCAAAGTCACGGAGAAGGCGATGGCACCCCACTCCAGTACTCTTGCCTGGAAAATCCCTTGGACAGAGGAGCCTGGTAGGCTGCGGTCTATGGGGTCACGAAGAGTCAGACACAACTGAGCGACTTCCCTTTCACTTTTCACTTTCATGCATTGGAGAAGGAAATGGCAACCCACTCCAGTGTTCTTGCCTAGAGAATCCCAGGGATGGGGAAGCCTGGTGGGCTGCCATCTATGGGGTCACACAGAGTCAGACACGACTGAAGTGACTTAGCAGTAGCAGTAGCAGTTGGCAAAGTCAAGGAATTATTAATTCATTTGCTGGATAATATATTTTTTTTTCAAAATAAAATGGAATTATGTTTTACTTGAACAGTTCCAGAACATTCTAGAAATTTATGGTTCATAGAATTTAGAAGTGCAGTTTTTAAGATTTTAGCTATTTCTAAGTTTTTTGAAAAGTAAGTTTTAATAAAACTTTTACTATCAACCACATTTTTGTATATGAACTATATTAACAGTATAGGCTCAAGGAATGTTATAGCAAAAATGAGACTAAGTAACATGTACTATAGCTCTGTGGTTTACATTGAAGTTTACATTGATTTTTGATATATGATTCATTTAATCTTTACCATGGCAATCATGAATTGAAAACAATAGAAATTAGAATTCTGCGTCCTCACCTTTTTCTGTTTCTTAGGGTATCTGGGTGTCTTTGGGTATCTTGCTGAAGTTCTTTGACTATAAATAAAGAACAGTCAATTTTCTATATGTACATTAACATGTATTATTTATATTAAATATCTATAAGATAAATACAAACATTCACTGAATGGTGATTATGTGTCCATTAATGAGTTTATTCCTGCTGCACCCTGGGGATGAGAAACCAACATTCTCTTGCTAGGTCTTGCTTCTGTTCCACACAGTACTGTCTCTCCATCAATTCTTCTAGGCTTACAGATCTACAAGGTAGGCTCTCAAGGAGTTTGGATAGTCAGTAATAAACTTGGAGAGACATTTTATTTTTGTAGAAATATCACCTAACAGGAGTCCAAGGCAGTGATGCTCTCAGTGAATATATGTGCTAGTTTTATCTTCTTAAGCAACAGAGACTTAGATAATAATGTAGGCTTTTTTTCTGAAGAATTCTCCTCCTAAAGATTATTGTGCTGGATTTCAAAGTTAGATGTCCATAAAAATACTACTGAGAGATCAATTCCTTACTTCAGGTTCTTTTATGACATTGAGCGTATGAGGTTGAGATTGAGTTTGGGGGCCAGTTTCCTGAAAATAAACCTTTCTCTTTAGAATCTAGGCATGTGTCCAGTGCATTTTACTTGGAAGCTTTAGCAGTCCCTGAAGAAAAATGTACTGAGGGCTTAATTTATGAACTAAGGTAATCATTCCTGGATCCCCATGTGGTTTGGTGGTAAAGAATCCACCCACCAATGCAAGAGACATGGCAGGAGCAGGGGGTTTGATCCTTGGGTTGGGAAGATCCCCTAGAGAAGGAACTGGCAATCCACTCCAGTACCCTTGCCTGGGAAAGTCCATGGTCAGGAGTGTGGTGGGCTACAGTCCATAGGGTCACAAAAGAGTCAGAAACAACTAAGTCAGTGACTAAGCAACAGCAACACAATCGTTCCTCATATTTCCTCACCTCAGAATAAATGGTTTTTAGAATAGACAACCTCCGAGTCCTACGCCAAATGACTTCTGTAGGATGTGTTTCACAGAATATGTCCAGCAATGTCTGCCTCTGAGCTTGATTTCACTTTCAAGGGAGACTTCAGTTTCCATAAAATATATTAATGGTTGGGCCCATGACACAAATTTACCATGTATGTCTAGGCTTGTTTAAATTCACTTATATTCAAACTGGAAGTCAGATAATAAATGGCTTAATGATACACCAAAACCATCTTTCCACCTCATGATTTTGTGTTTACATTGAATAGAACATTATTTTTATATTTATAATTTATTTGTATGGGAGATATATGAATTTGACACATTTACTTTGTCAACTTGAGTGAATCTATAGCAGAATATGGGCCAAAGACCCTCACCTTTCTAGATGGCTGGACTGCAACTTTAAGCCTCTAATAGCAATGGATCAAGCTGAAGTTAGTGTTCAAGAGACTGAAAGCCACAAAACCACATCAAGTGCTATTGATTTTCCGTAAGTGCTGAAGCTTTTAAAAGAATCTTACAAAGAAATATATTGTATAGGACTACATGCCATCAGTTCTGTTGAATTTTGGAAGTTGGATACAGTTTGGGAAAACTAAACAAATGAAGGGAATTTGGGGGTTAATAAAAGTCAAGTTTCCAGAGAATTGTTTGGTGGGAAAATGTAAAAACAGCATGACTCTTCAGCCTTACTGCAGGGGAATGGGCGAAACCAGAGATTCTATTAGATGCTGTCATCAAGGATAACAGGAAAAGGCTAAGACAGCACATGAGCAGTCATGCTTCACTACTCTGCAAACACAGGGGATGTGGCTGGTTCACCAATCATGTTCATGTGCTCCAGAACAGCACTGGACATGTGCATGACAAAAGCATCACACACAAGGCTCTGCATTTACAAAGACTGTCACCATGCTAAATGATCTGTTTCAACCTGCCATTATATAAGCTCCCTCTTTCCTGACAATTTACTCTATACATATCACCTAATGCATTTCATGGAATATGCATGTCCAAGACCAATAAGCATATCATCTAAATGTAAATTCAAGGTGCTTAAACTGTGATCTGATGATGCCTAAAGTTAAGACATATTTTACTTCAAGAATTCAAACTCAAGAAAACATTCAAAGGAATCAAAGTGAGTTGTGTCACTGCCTTCCATTTGGCTTATATATACTTTTAGAGTGCAAAGTTACAAAATAATGATGGACCCTAATACTAAAGCAGATAAGCCTAGAATGAAGGCAAAACTAATTTTTCCTGAGCAATGAGGAAACAGGTAATTTATCATTGAACCCCTTCCTGTATTTAATGTTTGCGTATAGTAGATGATAACTGGAAAACCTATTCTGGTCTTCTAACTACTCATTTATAAACTGTTGATATTGAAATATTTTTGAATCTAAAAACTCAGATTTTTGCACCTTTTTCATAAAATAAATTTTGCTTGATTTTTCTCTTTGACTTGATTAAGCAAATTTACTGATATTTCATTTTCATTTTAAATTAAAGGTTTGTGGAACTTTGCTTTGAACAAGTCTGTCTGCACTATTTTTCCAATAGCACTAGCTCACTTCATGTCTCTGTGTCACATTTTGGTAATTTTTTGAATATTGCAAACTTTTTTCATAATTAGCATATTTGTTATGGTGCTCTGTAATCTGTGATCTTGGAAATCACTATTGCAACAAGATTATGACTTGACAAAGGCTTGGATGACAGTATTTTTTAGCAATAAAGCACTTTTTCATTAAGGCACATACATTATTTTTTTAGACATAATGCTATTGTACAGTTAATAGATTAAGGCCTGGTATAAACTGACCTTTATATGTAATGGGAAACCATTACATAAAATTCATGTGACTCACTTGAATGCAAAGATGTGACACCAAACCCACAATATCTCTGAGATATGCCATGGTTTCAGATCTGTGATAAATTCTCTGTAACATGTCAATTAAGAACTAAGTTAATGTTTTATTTTTCCTTAACAGGATATAGGGGGACTTGGAAAGGAAAATAGGACACACTTTCACCTTCTTACATTATTGATCTTAAGATATCAAGATTCTTAAAATCTGACCACACTATCTGCAGGCATTTTTAGTCTTAAGTCTTAGACATCTTTATCAATACGGTTACCATATACACACAATACTTCGGGTGTAGCTCTAGTTAAAATATATTCATTGTTTATGTGAAACTCAAATTTAACTGTATTTTTATTTGCTAAAACTGATCACCTTTTTATTAGTTTCATAGATCTACTGCTTTAGTCCATTCAGGCTGCTGAAACAAAATACCATAGCCTGGGTAGCTTATAGAGAAAAGAAATTTACTTGCCACAGTTCTGGAGGCTGGAAATTAAAGGTTAAGTTGCCAACATGGTTGAGCTCTGTGCCTGTTGAGGGCACATGCTTATTGGTTCATGGATGGCCATCTATTTGCTGTAACCTTACCTGACAGATGTGACCGGGAAGCTTTCTCAGGCCACTTCTGTAAAATCATTAATCCCATTCATGAAGGATCAGCCCTCATTACTTAATCCTTTCTGAAAGGCTCCACATCCTAATACCTTCACCTCGGGGATTAGGTCTCAGCATATGAATTTAGACAATAGCAGCTACCATAACAAAGTACCAGAAACTAGATAATTAAGTAAAACAGCAGAAACATATGAGAATTCCAGAGTCTGAAAATCTGGACTCAGAAATCTGAAATCAAGGTGTACAGAGGGCCATGCTCCTTCTGAAAACTGCAGTGTTGCCCTTCTTGGCTCCTGGGGTTTGCTGGGTATCTTCAGCATTTCTTGGCTTGCAACTACAACATTTCAGTGTGTTTTATGACACAACATGACGCTGTCCCTTTGTATGTCTGTCTCTGTATATCTTCTCCTTTTCTTATAAGTGTACTACCCTCCTCCAGTATGACTCTGTCTTATATAATTACGTCTGAAGAAGCCCTATTCCAAGTACAATTGAACAACACAAGTATGAAATGTGAGGATCCATTTATATGCAGATTTATTTCACTAAATACATACTACAATACTACACTCTGCACAATTGGTTGAACCACTGGATGTGGAAACACAGATAAAGACAGCTGACTGTAAAGTTGTGTGTGGATATTTGGCTGCACAGAGGGTAGGTGCCCTCAGTTCCACATTGTTCAAGTGTTAATTCTAAGGTCACATTATGATGTACTGAGAATTAATACTTCAACATATCTTTTGAAGGGATACAATTCAATCCATGTAACCCTCTTTATAAAGTTATTTCTCTTTATAGAATAGAATGTGGCTAGTTATTTGGAATTAAGCAACAACAATCTGTTAGAAACAGTGCAGTCTCCACCTGTATACCAAGATGGTAAATATGTAGGAGTTAGAGTGCTTCTGAATAGTAAATTGACTCATGCATTTTATTCAAGGTAATCAACATTACTTTTAAGGGATTCATTAACACTAGTTAGTATTTTTTAAATAAGGAAACACATAGTAAGTAAAGAAGTAAACATTTTTTTTTCTTATCCAGGATTAATTTAATTTAAAAAACAAATACAAGCTATTGATCCACTCTTCTCAACTTAACTGGACAGTCTACCTGTGGTATAACTGTCAGATAAAAACATACATCTTTACAACTTGGTGGTCCCAAGTTTTTTTAAAAAAACATTTCACAGAAAGGAAAGAAATAGTATGAAAACAGCTCAAGAAATACAATAACAAGCAAAAATATATGGGGAAGGAGGAACACATTGTTCTGACTTAACTGAAGAAACTGAGAGATGGGTCTATGTAAGGAAATGTGCATCCTGGAAAGTTTGGCGTGTAGGAATTTGTATGACTTGAATCTCCCCTGTTTCCTGCATAAAAACAATATCTTGTAGTATTTATACTTCACGGCTCAGACACCTACCTCACTTAGCTCTATTTCTTACTCACTCTAGCCTTTACTTAAATGAGTCTGAAAAACTTGGGGATATAGCATAAGAAGAAAAATAACCACACACAACATTCTCCTTTTTGTGGCTACTTTTAGACCTCTGTTACTAGAAAATTCGTAAAGAAAATTTAAATATAAGTCTGTGGCTCTGCTGAATCAAGAAGCCCCCAGTTAATATTTAGAAAACATCTTCTGTTTGGACTAATAACATTGTTGATAGAACTTATTATAGAGGGATAACCAAACAAAGTCTGTGTCTCAAAACCAGTGTTAAATCAATCTCAGAGTTGAGAGGAAGAGAAGGGGAGTCTAAAAATCACAAGTGCAGACATGATCTAAGATCCTTGTCCTTCTGGATCCACGCTTCCTTCAGGGTCTTCATCATTATANTATTATAGAGGGATAACCAAACAAAGTCTGTGTCTCAAAACCAGTGTTAAATCAATCTCAGAGTTGAGAGGAAGAAAAGGGGAGTCTAAAAATCACAAGTGCAGACACGATCTAAGATCCTTGTCCTTCTGGATCCACGCTTCCTTCAGGGTCTTCATCATTATAAATGTTCTCAGCCTGACAAAAACAAAGAGAAAAGGGTATTGAGAAAACATGAAAGTTACTTCTTGAAGTTAAGGCTGAAAATAGATGAGGCCAGGAAGACAGACAGTGGGGTATATAGTCTGTTTTAACTATTCAACTCTGCAGCGGTTTGCTAAAAGCAGACACAGACGCCTGCAAGTAGATGAGTATAGTTGTGGGCTAATAAAAACAGGTGGCTGGCCATACGCCAACCACCTCCCCATTAAGATAGTCCCCCAAAACTGAAGTATGGTTATTGTTTGTCTTGATAATCAACCTTGAATCTTTTACACACTAATCATAAGTAAAAACAACACAAATGTCCATCAACTAATGAATGGATAAATAAAAGTAGAGTGATGGCTGCCTAGTACTGGGTGGACTGGAGGTGAACAGGAGGGATGACTACTGGGTATGGGGTTGGTTTCTGGGGTAACTAATGGTAGTGATGGTTGCATAATTCTGTGACTATACTAAAATTTGCTGAATTGTACATGGGGGAAAAAAGAATCCCCAGGCCACAACAAAACCATATTTCAAAATCAAATCTCAATTTATAAATACTTTCAAAAGCGAAACTGTTCTTGCATAAAGTAAACTCTACATGTACTACTTGGTTGTTCTTAGTATGAACTATGCACAAACCACTAGGATAGATGCTGCAGAGGATGGGATAGTCACAGCTTATAACCTGACTACAGGGATAAAGAATGTATACAATTGTGTGAGCAGTCTGACAACAGTTGTGTGGTATCTTCTCCCCTGACACCAATGGGGTGTCCAACAATTCAGTTCAATCCTGATGCTGACCACCTGGAGGCAAATCTGTCAGCAAGGGCTTATGCCCACAAGACCTTAGAGGCCAGTGTCCAGCCCTGATAGCTCAGGCTACCCAAGCACTTTTGTCCCACTTGGCTGTAAATTTTCTCACAACCTTGCCCCCCATCCTCAGCCCCGGTTTGGGCACAAGGGGCTAGTATAAATAGTAAGAGAGACTCCTACTACTCAGGAAGTCTCAAGAGTACAAGCATTCCTTAAACATACCAACCACATTTTGGCAAATAGTCTTCTATCAAATAGTTACATATAATTAAACATACGACTAGAAACCCAAATTTTAACATGAGGAAATTCTATCATGTTCTACAATCTGCCTTTTCCCAGCTTATCAGTATATCATGAATAGTTAAACTAGTATACTTTTGATACATAATATTCCAAAGTATGGATGTAGAACGTGTGTTAATCTCATAGAACACAAATATTCCCATCTTATTTTTGATTAATAGCATTATTCCATAGGAAAGTTCTGAATATCAAAATATTTTTCCTCATGCTGAGCCAAAATCTCACCTCTGGCACTTCTTCCTGGTTCTAGAGCTACTCTGAGACAATAAAGGTTTATTTAGAATTAGTTTTCATTTATTCCGCCACTGTCATTTAAAAGTCATGCAACTGTTTTTTAAACTGTAGTAAAAGACACAGTTTATCACCGTAACCATTTTTAACTGTACAGTTCAGTGACATTAAGTCCACTCACACTGTGTGTGCAAGAATCATCACCATCCATGTCCAGAAGGCAATCATTTCTTGGGTTGCACATTATTGGACATTATAATTATTTTTATTAAATCCCAGGGGATCTGAAAATTCAAACCAGGGCAATCACCTTCAACCAAGGCACAAAAAGGCAGGGAATGTTTTTGAAATCTAGGCAAGTTTCATGGAGAAACAGTATTCTTTGATACTGTGACACTGGGACAACCAAATAAGAGTAGGCAGTTGATAATGTACAGGTAAGTCACATGGCAGGAGTAAACTAACAGAGCTGCCAGGTGCACTGAAGTATGCATAAACAGAATACTACTAGGTTTCATTTATCTAAACACTTACCATTTGCCACACTTGCATGATATTGTCTTCTGATACAGAACAAATCACCCAAGGTTCGTTGGGATTCCAGGAGAAATCGGATATCTTGGCAGTGTGACCACCATGAATAAACTGAAAGAGGGAGGAAAACAGAGATGAAAAGCAGACAGAAGACAATAATTCATGAACTATTTCAGTTGTGCTCAATATCTGTAACATACCAACAACTCTGGTGGCCCATCTTCTGCATCTTCTGGGGATTGTTCCTCTCCAATTTTACTAGCACAAAAAAGTTTTTAAGTTAAATTTACCTTGAGTAATTCTGGAAAGTATAAGAAAAGAACTTCACAAAGAGTAACTTAACAAGACATACCTTAAATCCCAGACATTCAGTCTACGATCAGTACCACTGGAAGCCAAAATAGTCTCATTGTGAGGCGACCACTGAACCTATATGTGAGAAAAAAATCCATCAATTAGAAAACTGAGAAGAGGGGAGTTTCCTGGTGGTCCACTCCTTAAAAATCCAGCCTACAATGTAGGAGACAAATGTTTGATCCCTGCTCAAGGAACTAAGATCCCACACACCGCAGGGCAACAAAAACCCACAAGCCACACCTAGAGAAGCCTGTGCAATGCAACAAAAGATCCCTGCAGTGATGACCCAACGCAGCCAAAACAGATAAATGACAAATGTCATCCAACACTGACCTAAGAACTAAAGTACAGCTCACCCACACAACCTACCCAAGTACTTTCAGCGTTATACACAGTGCCTTTGCACTCAGTTTTGAACATAATGTAACAAATATTTCTTGAACTGAGTTAGAGGGCTCTGCATATTAACAAAGGAGCTTAATTAAATTGATTAGGCAGAAAACTTGGGAGTCAGTACTTTAGGACTGAACTGTGAAATTATAATGGATATGGCAAGTTACCAAGAAATGGAAATAAGAGACACAGGTCAGGCATAAGGTTGATTAAAAACATTAGGAGCATTAGTTTTTCTTACCTGGAATATTTCATCCTTATGTGATTCAAAGGAATGCAACTTAAGTTTCAGATTTCTCAGATCCCACAGGGCAACAGTCTATGTACAGAAAGGAAAGCAAGAGTAATCAATAAAATTTTTTTAATGAGAAAAAGAAAATCCACAATTAAAAGATCTCCGTGCATTCTAAAGAAGCCAGAGAAATCCACCCTTTGTCCTTTTGTAAAAATAAATCACACTAACCTTGTCAGCTGATCCTGTGGCAAGAATGAACTCACTATAAGGATTGAAAGAAAGGCAGTTCACTTCAGCAGTGTGAGCATCAACTGAGTGGCTTGGTTTGGAAGTATTGTTTGAACGAGTATCCCAGCTTCAGTGAAAGAAAACGGGGGGGAAAAAAGCTTAAAATGGATAATCAAATATTATACAACTTAGATAATATATTGAGAAAAAGATGGATTCAACTCACATCATGAGTTTCTGATCATCAGCAACCGACCCAAAGAGGGACTCATGGAGCAGATGCCAGGAGACATCCTCTACTACTGCTGTGTGCCCTGTGAAGATGGTCTTCGCATCCACAACTTTCCCTTCCTTTGGAACAGCACTTATGTCCCATAGGCAGATGGTCTTAAATGAGAAAAAATGAGCTATTATTAAAGAAAGAGTCTCACTTCCTCATACACCCCAGAGGAAAACACTGACAGAACTAGCCCAGGTGTGCTTCACACTGGGAAGGATACGCACGTGGTCATCTGAAGCACTCAGTAAGTGCCCACTGAGATTTGGGTTCCAAGAAAGCCCATAGCCTTCCTTCTGATGTCCACGGAGACGCAAGTCTGGGTTGCACTCTCCAGAAGGGTCTACAAAGTAACAGACACATCAAAACTAAGTAGGTCCACTGCCTGGCTAGACCTACTCGGCATAACGGAATTTTTATCAAGAGGTCTAAAGCTCTTATTTTTTATGAGAAATACAGACTATGACCAAATAGATAATATTTAAAAGTGGCACATTCTGTTCTATGTAAAAAAGCAATTTCTTTTTCCAGATGTAGGCAAGAAGGATGAAGTAGTACCCACACATATCAACATAATTCACAAGATGTTAAGATACACAAAGAATAAGTTAGCAATTAAAACAGAGAAGCAATGTATTCCTATAGTGATATATCATTTGTATTTGAATAGAAGAGAGAAGATACCTGGTTTAGAAGGATGTTTTGTATAGTCAAAAACAAGAACATCACTGGATGGAGTCTTTGTTGCAATGATGCAAGGGTTCTGGGGCATATAGCGTGCCCTGTTTACCTCTCCTTCATGGTTGATCTTGATTTCTATTTCAATTTTTCCACTAACCGAGCCAAACCCTCCAAATTCTGTAAATAAGATGTTAATTGCAAATGAGGACAAAGCAAAAAGTACTCTATGTCACTCAAAGTTTGACATAGGCAAGGCTTTTAATAAATGAACTGGTATAATACTAGAAGCAGTATCAATATTTATTAGCAATATAAAGTGCACACACCTTATTTCAATTATTTCTTACCATAACTCTACAGAGAAGGGAAGAATTATCTCCAAATATTTCACATGGGAAAAAGAGGAGCTCAGAGGACCAACAATAATTTGCTCATGGTGATGTGACTACAGCAGAACCTAAAACGAATCCCCATTTTTCTGATCCCTTTCGGCTATGGTACTCTTTCAGCTATTCCTAAAATGATTTCCATAATTATAGACCCAATAAGTATTATAACACTATCTAAAAGTAAGAAACGCTATTTACTCCACTTCAAAGATTCTCACTAAGCGGCTTTCAAGCCTCACTTCATTAAAAAAACAAAGCTGTGCTCAATAAATAAAATCTTAAGTTACTATTTTAATGAGTATCAAATACATACACAGTGTGCTAGGTACTAAAGAGTCCCTTTCAATCTCTAGTTTGGGGTAACCTTTCTGAAATACCAACACCTTTCCTCATATTAGTGAGGAAAAACAGAGCCACAACAGCTGGCTCAATTTTCCTGACCCCTCACTTACACTTGCCAACCAGAGTCCTTGGCTGAAATAAACCAGGTAGGCAAGAACTAGACAAAAACATTATTTTATTCACATTTGACTGCTTGAACTTACAGAGTTCTCCCAAGTACCATATAAAATGTTTAAGAATATAATTTGTCATTATGTAAATCCTGGCAAGGGTGGCTCAATGGTAAAGAATCCACCTGTGTCTCCTCAATGCAGGAGACACAGATTTGATAAGTTGGGTAATATGATCAGCAGAAAACATTCAACCTCAAAATAATTTTATACACTGCAAAGCAGTGGTTCAAACAAGCTAACAGCCTAAAAACAGTTCAAAACAGATTTTCAAAGAGGGAAAGAAAAACATTAAACCAATCTTCCTCCAGAATTCTAGATTACAAATATCTATAATGCAAAAAGAAGGCATGATTAGGATATATGATCTCAAAGAACTTTTAGTCCAAACACAAGGAGATAAGCACACAATTTATCAGCTATATACTACTAGGGCTTTCCTAGTGCCTCAGTGGTAAAGAATCTGCCTGCCAATGCAGGAGACACAGGTTCGATCCCTGGGTAGGGAAGATCCCCCAAAGAAGAAAATGGCAACCCACTCCAGTATTCTTGCCAGGGAAATCCCATGGATGGAGAATACTGGTGGGCCCCAGTCCATGGGCTTGAAAAAGAGTCAAGATAAGACTTAGCAACTAAACAACAACAACATACTACTAACAAGAGGCACCCTCTCCCCCGCTACCTGCGGTTAAAGTACAATAGAACTTGGGTTCAATCCCTGGTCCAGGAAGATTCCACACGCCAAAGACCAACAACTACTGAAGCCTGCATGCTCTAGGGCCTGTAAGCTACAACTAATGAGCCCCTGTGGTGCAATTACTGAAGCCCATGCACCTAGAGCCTGTGCTCTGAAACGAGAAAGCAGCCCCTACTGTCTGCAAATGACAAAGCCCGCATGCAGCAATAAAGAACCAGTGCAGCCAAAAATAAATAAACGAGTAACTATATCAGTGTGTACGTGTTAAAAAAAAAAAAAAATCAACTTAGAGGATTCACAACTGAGATTTATGAAGATGAGGATTCATCTATTTAACAAATAATCAGGGACTGAACAAATTTAAGGTGAGAGCAAAAACACCAAATCTGATGTAGGGAAGACAGACTGAGGTATCAATGTATAATACAGTGAATGACTATCAAGGTCTAACTACATTACTATTTTGTTTGCTTCCCTCGTAAAATACTACTTAAAAAGACTGAAACATAACAATATGTTAAACTGTGTAGCCTGATGAATTTTTACATATGCATACATCAGGGGAGCTACCACCCAGATAAAAACATGGAACATCTCTAGCCCTCTCATCCTCCCACAAGACACTTCTGTACCCTCCCAACTAATACTGCTGGACAAACTAGATAACCAGCATTCTAATTCCTACCTCTTTGCCATTTTTTTAGTCCATAAACATTCTGAAACTAAGAATAAGTTGCAACATCTTGAGTCAAATATTACAATTATTTCATCATGACTTAATACTAGTTTTTTTACATAGAACTGAAGTAGAAGACTAAAGATAACTCAAAAACAAACACTCTCCCTCAAAACCAACTCCCCAATAAGTTGCTAAAAATAAACTCGTTGATATTTCAAGATCTTGGTAACAGAGTCTGAAGTAAAATTTCAAACCTAATCTATTTTCAGGGCTTTAAATGTGACCACAGCTGGGCTGAATGTAATACAAATACATAAATTCTTTTAAATGTCAAAACAAGCCTAAGTCAATTTTTTGTTCTTCCATCTTGAAAGTTCAATGATTTTTTTGAAGCTATCTGTCACCAAGTACCTCAGATCAAATGGGGTTAAGCATTAAGCAGATGGTAATCAATTTTAATAGTTCGATCTCAGAGTTTAGGACACTTCATCTGAGAGCAAGGAGGGATTAGAAATCTATGTAACAACCACTTAAGAAGCTTTAAGAGACATTGGTTTGTATCTACTTCCGCCATTGTTGAGACCATATGGAGAGAGCACCTGCTCCCCTTTAAGCACCAAGCTTGTCCAGCCATCTGAGTGATTTGAAGGAAGGAGACAGAAAAGGAAGAGAAAAGGAAGGTATGTAACCTTAGGGGAAGTTACCCAGTTTTCTTGTGAGGATTAAATAGGGGGATGTATGCAGTCATACAATCATATCATATATATTACTTTTATTTTCATAGTTTCTCTGGTGTTAAGTATTAGGAGGATAAAGATATCATCAGAAAAGCAAATCAGCAAAAGCAAATTGGTTTGATGCCACTCAAAAAACAAAATAGACAATCAACAAGGATTTAGAACTTCCAGATGTACAAGCTAGGTTTAGAAAAGGCAGAGGAACCAGAGATCAAATTGGTAACACTTGCTGGATCATAGAGAAAACAAGAAAATTTCAGAAAACCATCTAATTCTCTGCTTCACTGACTACACTAAAGCCTTTGACTGTGTCGGACAACAAATTGTGGAAAACTCTTAAAGAGATGGGAATACCAGACCACCTTATCTGTCTGAGAAAGCTGTATGCAGGTCAAGAAGCAACAATTAGAACCAGTCATGGAACAACGGACTGATTCCAAATTGGGGAAGAAGTATGTCAAGGCTATATACAGTCACCCTTCTTATTTAACTTATATGCAGAGTTCATCATGTGAAATGCCTGGCTAGATGAATCACAAGCTGGAATCAAGATTGCAGGAAAAATATCAATGACTTCAGATATGAAGATGCTAGAAAGACTGAAGGCAAACGGAGAAGGGGGCTGCAGAGGATGAGACGGTTAGAGAGCATCATTGATTCAATGGATATGAGTTTGCGCAAACTCCAGGAGATAACGAAAGACAGGGAAGCCTGGTGTGCTGCAGTCCATGGGCATGCAAAGAGCGGGACAGATTTATCGATTAAACAACAACATAAGGAATTATACCCAATGTTGTGGTAGCCTTAATGAAATATGGGAAAAGCAAAAACAAAACACCCAATGAATCATTATGTTGAACATCTGAAACACAACACTGTAAATCATCTATTTTTAAATTTAATGGTCAAAACAGAGAAGTACCAGAAAACAGATAACTATTTTAAAACCTTGGAGTGATAAAGGCCTGTCAAAGAATGACAAAATCAGAAGGACACCAAAGGAAAGGTGGATAATTAAAAATTCACAGCTTCTAAAGTAAATAGGGGACTCAGTGGTAAAGAACAAAACTAAATAGCTGTGGATCAGTGGTCAAGAATCCGCCTGCCAATGCAGGAGACATGGGTTCCAGCCTTGATCTGAGAAGATCCCACATGCTGCGAAGCAACTAGGCCCATGTGCTACAACTATTGAGGCTGTGGTCCAGAGCCCAGGAGCCACAGCCACTGACGCCCATGCACCCCAGAGCCTGTGCTCTGCAACAAGAGAACCCACTGCGATGAAAGAAGCCAGTGCATCACAAGGAAGCCCTCCTTGCTGTAACTAGAGAAAAGCCTGCCCAGCAGCAAGGATCCAGCACAGTCATAAATAAATTTAAATAAATTGAATTCAAGATTATAAAATAAACAGGGGAAAAATTATCTATAACCTATTAGTTAGGGATAACTTACATTACATATAAAGTTAACCCAAAAGAAAAAATGAGGAAAACACATAAATAGGCAGTTCAAGAGACAGACAAAAGATAAATATTTTAAAATAAGTCCAACATCACAAATAACTTAAAAAGCAAGTTAGGGAATCCCTGGAGGTCCAGTGGTCAAGACTCTGTACTTTCGCTGTCAAGCGTGCTGATGCAATTCCTGGTGGGGGAACTAAGATTCTGTAAGCCCCGTGGCTGCTACTGTTGCTGCTGCCAAGTTGCTTCAGTCGTGTCCGACTCTGTGCGACCCAATAGATGGCAGCCCACCAGGCTCCCCTGTCCCTGGGATTCTCCAGGCAAGAACACTGGAGTGGGTTGCCATTTCCTTCTCCAATGCATGAAAATGAAAAGTGAAAGGGAAGTTGTTCAGTTGTGTCTGACTCTTAGCAACCCCATGGACTGCAGCCTACCAGGCTCCTTTGCCCATGGGACTTTCCAGGCAAGAGTACTGGAGTGGGTTGCCACATAGAGCAGTCACTAAAAACCAAATGACACGAAAACCAAGAAAGAAAACACCCCTCCAACAACAACAAAGTAAAATGAGAGCACAGCATTCAATGTTGGTAAAAGCATGCAGAAAACAGACATCAATGTATCTGCTACTGGTGAAATTGAGTCTTTTTTGGAGGGCAACTTAGCAGTACCAATACACTTGAAAATGTTCTTGCGAATTAATCAACATTCAATTTAGATAATTGTTCTACAGCAAAACTATGCAAGATATATGCACAGACTGTTTCTGAAGTCAAAAGATTGGAAACCACTTAAATGTTAATTGAGGGATGGTTAACTACAGCATAGTATACAGCCATCAAAAGGAGGCACATTCCCATATGCTCACAAAAAAGATGGCTGGGATACATGAGGCTGGGAAGTATATTTTATCTTATATTCCCAATACAAAGAAAAACTGCCTAGCCTAAGTATTTAACGTTATCTGTTGAGTGAGTGATCCGATAATTGGGATAAATCATTCAGAAAACCATCAATTTAACAGTCATCCATAAAGGACAGATTTGTGTGGCAAGGGGTTCACATAGTTGCTTTGATATATTTTTTTTTTGTCTGCACTACGTGGGCTTGTGAGATCTTATTTCCCAGACCAGGGATCAAACAGCACGCCCCCAACCCCTCACTCCACAGTGAAAGCAGAAGTCCTAACCACTGGACCACCAGGGAAAGCCCTGCCTCAATTTTTAAAGATGATTTATTACATTACCAATCAGAATATTTGCTTTATGCCTAAATAACAAAAAATTCTATTTAAAGACAGTTTGTCTTAATAAAAAGAAAACAAGCTCAGGGAGGCTGAAAGATTTATCCTCAAACTACACAGCTAGTGCGCAGCACAACAGGGACCCAAGCCCTTGCTATTTTTGGCTGTGGCATGTGGGATCTTAGTTCTTCAACCAGGGACTGAACCTATGCCCCTTGCAGTTTCAGCAAAGACCCTTCCATCACTACTAATGTCTACCCAGAGAATATCGCTGCAGCAACCATATCCTATAGTTCACACACACAGGTCAGTGACGCAAAATCATTTTTGTTAGCCCTTATCCTAAGAACTTATTTTGCATTCTGCTAAGCTAAATATGGAATCATCAAAAGAATAACTGCACATTACCATCTTGGCAAATAACTAGAAACCAAAATAGCTTAGATAAAAGGAATGGATTCCATTAATCAGGAGAAATCTAAGATAAGAAAACATTACACATACTATACAGAAAATACCATAGTTAAGTCCTTTTTATCACTTAAACCTGGAAAGGGTAATTTGAGCCAGTGCTTTTCAATCTTTTTCCCCCCCCCATTATTGCCCCATAAGATATCTTGATATCTTAATGAAATTCTAATACCACAGATAACCTGTGTATTTGTTTATGCATGCTATGTATATCTGTGCTTGAAACAGTTCAAAGAATAAGACTGTTTTCACATACACCCCACTCTGAGAACCAATTTTCAATTCCCCAGGGGCAGTATCTTCCATGTTGAGAATGCAAGCATGCATGGCAATAATATATGGTGGATTTTAGCTTCTTGAAATTTGCCTACCTCCAAATTTAGTTGAAGAAAGTTTATAGAAGTACAGAACCAAGTACATGTTACATGTCTTCTGATATCTAATATCTATACTGAAAATCAGGCTTTCCAAAGCTTAATATCTTGTTCTTAACTTGAGAGGCTACTTTATCAAACTGTACACACTTTTTTATGGTAATTGAGAGATACAAAAATATAACCAAAATAAATACCATTCCTTCCTTCACCTTTAATTAGGACTCCTACCTCCTTTTTCACTGTCATAGTGTGAAGCATCAAACTGAGCATCATCGTTAGGGAGCTGCACGCTGGCTATCACAAGGTGGTTTTGTTCATCTGACGTGTGTGTCCCCAGGACAAGTCGATGAATACTGAAATCTTTCCCTTCTGGTCTCTCTTNAATAAATACCATTCCTTCCTTCACCTTTAATTAGGACTCCTACCTCCTTTTTCACTGTCATAGTGTGAAGCATCAAACTGAGCATCATCGTTAGGGAGCTGCACGCTGGCTATCACAAGGTGGTTTTGTTCATCTGACGTGTGTGTCCCCAGGACAAGTCGATGAATACTGAAATCTTTCCCTTCTGGTCTGTAATAGCAACATATGGCCAATATTCAATTTAGTAAACTAAGAGAGACCACAAAGTCAGTGACATGCACAGACCACAAAGTCAGTGACATGCACGTATATAATAGGCAATATTACAAACAGGTTTTGAGAGAAAGAAGTCATTAAGAGCCGTATTTCCTTATTTTTAACATATCTTCCATAAAGCTGAGGGCAGGTACCATATACCACTTAATTTCATAATTATTTCTTAACTTGGCCAAATATTTACAATTACTTTTGAGGAAAAAGTCTGATGGAATAAAATAAAAATTAATTTTTCATCCTTTACAAGGAGCTGGAGAGAAAAAAACAATTGTTGGGTATATGAACACTTCTGGTTACTTCATTAAAATGGAAAGGGACTGAGATCAGGTAAGTTAATGTCTCAAAATGAGATAAAACCCAGAAGAGGACAAGAGCTTCGAAAGACAGTATTCCAAGGGAGGTAAGCAAAGATGAAGGTTATAACACTATGAAGTAATATTCTAATTTAAAGATGGTTTGGGAAAACTGACTTCCTTGGTGGCTCAGACAGTTAAGAATCTGCCTGCAATGCACGAGACCTGGGTTCAATCACTGAGTCAGGAAGATCAACTGGAGAAGGGAGTGGCTACCCACCCCAGTATTCTTGCCTGGAGAATTCCATGGACAGAGGAGTCTGGCAGGCCATAGCCCATGAAGTGGTCTAAGATTAAATAAGTAACAGAACTAGGACTGAAATCTAAATCTGACTTTAAATGTGGGAAAACAGTGGGAGAGAAGGTCAAAAAGCAGATTGAAATCAGACTCTAGGGTACTGAATGTTTGCTTAAGGTATTCTGAACTCTCTACTAAAAGGAACAAAGAATCATAGAACATTTGTAAGGGATGTACCATAATTTGAGTTATGTCAGGAGATTAATTCAGTGTAAAGTATAAAGCAGAGGTTCTTCAAGTGTGGTATGGGGAACAAAAGCATCAACATTATTTGGGAACTCCTACATGCAAATTCTCAAATCCACGACAGACATACTCAATGAGAAACTTGGGGGGATGATGTGTGGTGCTTAACAATCTGTTTTACAGGGAATTTCCTGGCAGTCCAGGGGTTAGGACTCAATGCTTTCTCAATTCCTGGTTGGTGAACTAAGATTCTGCAAGCTTCATGGCACGGCCAGTGTCAACAACAACAAAAAGTTTTCTCATTCCTTCAGCTGATTATGATGCCTGTTAAAAGTCTGAGAACCCCAGTCTAGATGGGAAAGATGCTACACAAGAATCCATCAGGGCTTATAAACAGACTGTCAAATCAAGAAAGGGCTGGGGGGAGGGGGAACAGACCTAAGAAATGTCAAACCAAAGTCAACTATGATAAGGAGAAATAGAAACAATAGAAGAAAGCTGGGTTGGTATCCCCATTAGAGCTCAGAAGCTGGGTTTAGAGATAACCAGTAGCAATTCCTCTGCACAGTTTCAGATACCCTATGTGGAAATATAAAAGGGCTGCCAACATAAAGTTGGGGTACTTGTATTTACAAAGTTAAACAACTAAAGGAAGTGCGGGAGTGAAGAATATTACAAAACTACAACTGTATCATTCTAAGAAACAGAATATAAATCAACACCAAAACACACAGACACACATTAGACAGACATTAGGGAGAGTTGTTGTAAGTAATCCCGTCCTAAAAAAAATAAATAACATTGTTATACAAGCACCAAAATAAAGGAAGGGTATTTGGACCAACGTCTAATCCTGCAGAAAGGCTTATTCATCTACATTTGTAAAGCAGAAAGCTACTAAGAGCAAAGCACAGATTTCAGCCTTGGGTTATTCAGTCTTACTGTTTTCCAAGCCTAATCACATTACATGGAAAGCTTTTCCAGAATGATTTAGTAAGGATGGGGCGGCCAACATTTGGGACCCTTTGGTCCAATATAACTTAGCACCTGACTATAGTAAATCTAGAATTACTACTCAAACTGTTTTTAAGTATCCTGCCACAAGTTCCTAAGTGGTTTGAACTACTGACAACTCCTAACAGAAACTCCTCTTACCCTGAACTCAAATTAATTCTGATAATCAACTGAATATGGGAACTCCCAATTCACATACTTAGGACAAGGAAGGAGGTTCAAAAGGGAGGGGACATAAATATACTTATTACTACTTCATCTAATATATGGCAGAAATATAATACTGTAAAGCAATTATCCTCCAATTAAAAAGAAATCAAAAAAAATCCTTAGGACAGATCACCCCCCTTTTAAATGTCAACGGAAGGTTAGCAGGCTCATATTGTTATTAATAATATTTGCATAAATTGTCAATTATTTTTGAGCAGACACATAGTCAAATAACCACAATTCACAAATATCCTGACTTCCAAAGTCCTAAATTTTGAAGAAATGTAGTTACTCAATACACATGTGATTTTTAAAGGTTGTTCTGAGTGGCAGGTTATCATGTCACAATCATCTCTGTATTAACCAGACAGTGCAAATGACTGTGAGATTCAAAATTTTGTTGTTGAAAGAACGGCATTCACCATAATCATTTTTTGAAAGTTGACACATTTTACATTACTGTTTGGTCAACTACAGTTATAATACGCCTATTCAGTTCAGTTATCAGAAAAAGAAGACATCAACATGTTTTCTCTTATCAGGTAAATTGCAAAGTAGTTTCACATTTTGTCTTTTTTGGCCTAGAAAAAAAATGTTCCCAATAGGTTCTGATCACGTGTCCGCTCCGGGTGACTGGAGAGAGGAAAACAGGGATAATCAATGTGAGAAATCTACACGGAGAACACAACAAAATAACATTCAACCTATTCTTATCACCTGGTTACATCTGGAAGCCACTGTGCAGTTAGGCTAGGCCACTCCAGAGCATGGGTCATCACCAAATCGNGTATTTATAATATTTCATTTTGCTTTGGAACCAGTTATTTTGGATATTCTAGCAGTATATTTAATAAAACAAAATGCATCCTAAATAAAGATGATCTTTCCTTGCAGAGAGCAGGAATAGCATATATCAGTGCAAAGCAATTCACTAATGGAATTTTCCCATTATAAATGGGAAAAACTTAAACTATTTCTAAATCATCTTTGCATTAACTAAATAGCCTTTAGATTTTTCCACTCAATATTCCTTTCATTATGAATATAACTAAAGAGAGGTGAACTGTGATGCCAACAGGATAACTGTTTAAGGTTAATATGCCACTTTGTGTATTTATCCCTATCATTCTTGATCTTTTATATATGATTCACTGTGCTGATGTCTGTCTGTCTTGAAATACCATTTTCCTCAACCTCTTTATAATGCAGTTGAGAGGAGCATAGCATTTTTTTAACACCAAGAATACTTAATAGCATCCCTTTGTGTGATACCATTAAAATATGCTAACCAAGGTAAATTTGAGGAAGAATACAAAGACACTTTGAAAGGTTATGATCTATGATGATTCACAGCTTTAGAGTTGGTTTAATTGAATTAATTGTTGCTCAGAAGAAGAATCTGAGGAATAAAGAACACAATGACTGAACGTTTTCATGGAAAAATTTGACCTTTTCAACATTAGTGCCTTGATTCATAGAGTATTCTTTCTCCCACAACAAAAGAATCTTACAAGGAAAAGGTAGAAGTGTTATTTGAAAAGAGAAAAAAATCTCTGCAAAAATGGAAACTTCCACATATAATAGGAATCAGAAAATTACTAGCATATACATTTGTGTGCAATAAAATTTTTAATGTATATATGCATCTTTAAACTTAATATTACATTATATTGTATTCTTTTTCTTAATTTACACTAATTAATTTACAATAAGATGATCAGAGAAGGGCTTTATTCAGTGATATCACTGGTCTAAAAAAGAAATTATTTTTTTCCTTTCCTTCTGTTTTGTAATTATAAGTAACTGTTTTATGAATTTATATTTTTTAACTCAGTTACCTTAATCTATATCTTTATAAAACACGCTCCATATGTAATCAAAAGACAGAAATTAAACTCCACCCCACATGAATGTTGGCAAGAAGATATTCAGAAGAAAGATTTATTCTAGCTTAACTGAGCAGGAAGGCTGCACAAAAGAGGTGACAATCAAGTTGAGTGGAATAGCTTGTAATTTCAAAAACACACCATGCATTTTAATAACTCCTAAACTTGACAATGGCTATTTGATCCTGAAATTCCTAACTTCCAGTGTCTTGTATTCTAGTCAAAGCTCTACATCTAATTCACAACCTCAGCTGTCATCTCTGTGACGGTTTTTCTAACCTTTTCAAATCAAATTAAGAATTCATTCTTCTAATGTTTCCTTACTGATTACCCACTGCTGCCACTGCTGCTAAGTCACTTCAGTTGTGTCTGACTCTGTGCGACCTCATAGATGGCAGCCTACCAGGCTTCCCCATCCCCGGGATTCTCCAGCCAAGAACACTGGAGTGGGTTGCCATTTCCTTCTCAAATATATGAAAGTGAAAAGTGAAAGTGAAGTCACTCACAGTAGCTCCTAAACAGAATTTACTATATGTGTGATAATATTTTATGCTTGTGTCCATGACAGAATGAATTCGCTTTGTCAGGGTTAATATTCTTTGATATTATATTGTTAGTGATGTATAGTCTAAAAAACTGAAGATTAAAAAAAAATTCATNCATGAAAGTGAAAAGTGAAAGTGAAGTCACTCACAGTAGCTCCTAAACAGAATTTACTATATGTGTGATAATATTTTATGCTTGTGTCCATGACAGAATGAATTCGCTTTGTCAGGGTTAATATTCTTTGATATTATATTGTTAGTGATGTATAGTCTAAAAAACTGAAGATTAAAAAAAAATTCATGTAAAGACATTACCTTAAGATTTAACAAGTTATTTTATCCTATTTTTCTTTAAGTTTACAAAGCTGTTCATCATATGGGTGAACATTTTTATTCTGAAAAAACGTATTTTAACCATTTATGTTACATAAAGTAATCTGATTTGATAACAGTAAAAGGGTAATTTGAAACAAACTACATTTGACCCAAGTCAGTAGACCTCTTAGTTGTTAAAATAGGAGAGTGTGAGGAGATAANCCTTGTATATGCCTAGTCACATTTATCTCATGGGAATTTTTGTTGTTTAGTTGTGAAGTCCTGTCAAATTCTGCTACCTCAGGGACTGCTGTTCGCTAGCCCCCCCCCGCCCCCCATCTCCTGGAATTTGTTCAAATTTATGTCCATTCAGTCGGTGATGCTATGGAATAATCTAATCCTTTCCCCACCCCCCCACCCCCCCACCCCCGGTTTCCTTTTGCCTTGAATTTTCCCATCATCAGTGAAAGTCGCTCAGTCGTGTCAGACTTGTAACCCCATGGATTATATAGTCCGTGAAGTTCTCCTGGCCAGAATACTGGAGTGGGTATCCTTTCACTTCTCCAGGAAATCTTCAGAACCCAAGGACGGAACCCAGGTCTCCCTCAATGCAGGCGGATTCTTTACCAGCTGAGCCATCAGGGTGTTTTCCAGTGAGTTGGCTGTTGCACTTTTTGCACCCAAGTGGCCAAAGTATTGGAACTTCATCTTCCACCTATAGTCCTTCCAATGAATATTCAGGGTTAATGTCGTTTAGAATTGACTGGTTTGATCTTGCAGGCCAAGGGACTCCCAAGACCTGTTCCAGCACCACAATCCAAAAGCATCAATTCTCCCGCTCTGAACCTTTATGGTCCTGCGCTCACATCATCCGTGTGTGTGCAAAGTCACTCAGTCCTGTCGACCCTTTGCAACCCCATGGACTGTATATAGCCCACCACGCTCCTCTNATCTTGCAGGCCAAGGGACTCCCAAGACCTGTTCCAGCACCACAATCCAAAAGCATCAATTCTCCCGCTCTGAACCTTTATGGTCCTGCGCTCACATCATCCGTGTGTGTGCAAAGTCACTCAGTCCTGTCGACCCTTTGCAACCCCATGGACTGTATATAGCCCACCACGCTCCTCTGTCCATGGAGATTCTCCAGCCAAGAATTCTGGAGTGGGTTGCCATGCCCTCCTCCAGGGGATCTTCCCATCCCAGATCGAGCCCAGGTCTCCCACATGGCAGGCGGGTTCTTTACCGTCTGAGCCACCAGGGAAGTCCCACATCCATACAAGACTGCTGAAAAAACTATAGCTTTGTCTACACAGACCTTTGAGGGAGTTTTACTGGTGTATTCACTGTGAAGAGAGCCATGTTTTCAAGTGTTTCAGGTAACCACCCCCATCGCCACCTGTCTCCAACAGTCCTGTAGTTAGAATGTGGCTAGGGTGGAGGACTCAGAAAGTTATAAGTAGAGGACTACTAATGTCTTACTTGTATCCTGTGTTAGTAAAAGTACCTGGTTTGCCATTTGTAGCTTAGTGACTTTAGGCAAATCACATAACCTCTTTTTTCATTCTGTTCCTTCCTGTGAGGGCAAAATGAGATAATAATAAATGTGAAAATATAGTGCAGACTCTAAAGTTAGTCTATATAAACGTTAAATTGTTAGCCCTAAAGGTGGATGTGGTTTGGGGAGCACAAATCTGGCTCTTATTTCCCCTCTAAAGTTCTTTAATTAATTTCACATTGTTCTCTGTATGCTGCTGTTTAGTTGCTAAGTCCTGTCCAACTTTTTGTGACCCCATGGACTATAGCCCACCAGGCTCCTTTGTCCATGGGTTTCCCAAGGAAAAATACTGGAGTGGGTTGACATTACCTTTTCCAGGGGATCTTCCCAGCCCGGGTCTTGAAAAACCGTCTCCTGCTTGGCAGGCAGATTCTTTTATCACTGAGCCACCTGGGAAGGTCCTCTGTATAGCATATAGCATTTATCATAGCATACTAGGCTCTGTACTTTCTAGACCCTGCGTGTCTCCCTAGCTCTTTTTTCTCTTCAATCAATTCAGTCACTCACTCAGTTCCAACTCTGCGACTTCATGGACTGCAGCACACCAGGCTTCCCTGTCCATCACCAACTCCCGGAACTTGCTCAAACTCATGTCAATCGAGTTGGTAATGCCATCCAACAATCTCATCCTCTGTTGTCCCCTTCTTCTCCTGCCTTTAATCTTTCCTAGCATCAGGGTCTTTTCAAATGAGTCAGTTCTTCACATCAGGTAGTCAAAGTATTAGAGTTTCAGCATCAGCCCTTCCAGTGAACATTCAGGACTGATTTCCTTTAGGATTGACTAGTTGGATCTCCCTGCAGTCCAAGGGATTCTTAAGAGTCTCCTCCAACACCACAGTTCACAAGCATCAAGCATCTTCGGTGCTCAGCTTTATAGTTCAACTCTCACATCCATACATGACCATTGGAAAAACCATAGCCTTGACTAGACGGACCTTTGTTGACAAAGTAATGTCTCTGCTTTTTAATATGCTGTCTAGGTTTGTCATAGCTTTTCTTCCAAGGAGCAAGTGTCTTTTAATTTCATGGCTGCAGTCACAATCTGCAGTAATTTTGGAGCCCAAGAAAATAAAGTCTGTCATTGTTTCCATTGTTTCCCCATCTAGTTGCCATGAAGAGATGGGATAGGGTGCTGTGATCTTTGTTTTTTGAATGTTGAGTTTTAAGCCAACTTTTTCACTCTTTCACTTTCATCAAGAGGCTCTTTAGTTCCTCTTCTCTTTCTGCCATAGGGTGGTGTCTGAGGTTATTGATATTTCTCCCGGCAATCTTGATTCCAGCTTGTGCTTCATCCAGCCTGGCATTTCTCATGATGTACTCTGCATATAAGTTAAATAAGCAGGGTGACAGTATATAGCCTTGAAGTACTCCTCTCCCAATTTTGAACCAGTCTGTTGTTCCATGTCTGATTCTTACCATTGCTTCTTGACCTCCATACAGATTTCTTAGGAGGCAGGTAAGGTGGTCTGGTATTACTATCATTTTTCTCTTTTGATTCAGAATTCAAAAAGTATGACAGGTATGCAGTGAAAAGTCAGCTCTGATCCCAGGCTCCTTTTGCTTTCTAGATCAGCCAGTCATAACATTTTCATATGTGTACATGCAAAAATGTACTTTAATTGACTCAGTTTCTAGTTGGTAGACATTTGCACTTGTACTCGTTTGCTATGGGGTCACACAGAGTTGGACATGACTGAAGTGACTTAGCAGAAGCAGCAGCTATTAGAAGTAATGCAGCAGTGAATACCCTTATATCCATTGTTTGGCACATGTGCAAATGTATCTTTAGAATAAATTTCCAAAAGTTACATTACTTTGGTAAAGGGTATTTGCATTTTACCAGTATTTTTAAAAATTGGAGTATAGTTGATGTACTGTGTGTGCTTTGCTCAGTTGCTGAATCATGTCCGACTCTGCAACACCATGGAATGTAGCCCACTAGGCTCCTCTGTCCATGGGATTCTCCAGGCAAGAATACTGGAGTGGGTTACCTCCAGGGGACCTTCCTGACCCAGGGATCAAACCCACATCTCTTGGGTCTCCTGCACTGGCAGATTGATTCTTTACCAGTGTGCCAGGTGGAAAGCCCCTAGGTGATTTACAGTGTTGGTTAATTTCTGCTGTACAGTCGAGTGATTCGGTTATATATACACTCTTTTTGATACCTGCATTTTAAATTTCAATGATCATTGCAAACTCGCTGTCTGTTGAAGTGTCACCAATTTATACTCTCACTAGCATTGTATGAGTGTGCCTCTTTCCTCACACCCTGTGATTTCATTCACCATAGTTTACTTTTGTTTGTTTTAGAGTTTTGTATAAGTGGAATCAAATAGTACACATTCTTTTATATCTGGCATCTTCACTGAGTATCACTGATAAATGTTAGACATTAAAGTGGTGAGTGGACTTTATTCAGTAATTATGGACAGCAGGGGAAAGAGCTGAAATCCCTTTGGATTTGTGCAGAGGAGATTAGACTTTTTAAAAGAAGAATGAGAGATGGGGGAGAGCAGGGGTTTCAGTAGAGACTAAAAATAAAAAGTTACAAAAGCTTGGTCAGTGTAAATGTCATTGGAGCAGCAGTGTTTGCTAGCTGGGAGTTACCAAGTTAGAATTCTCTCCCACGGAGCCTGGGAGTTCTTGATGATTACATTTTAGAGGAATGGGAAAGATACTTCTGAGTTGTAAGAGATAAATATTCACAGTCGTAAGCCCTTTTTAAAAAGTGAATGCTCTGAGAAAGGGAGGTCAAGGACCTATTGTCAGGGGTTGTCTCGGAACAAATGATAAATTCTCCTACAGTGTATAGCTTTTTCAGGCAGGCATTGTAGCGGTGAGGCCATGATAATCCTAGGTACACAGGCTTAAGCTGCTAGAAGCCACGCTAAAGTTGGTCAGGTCTCTTAGTGTGGGGGGTTTGGATGGAGATATGTGTGTGAGAGTTCTGCAGTTTTCACTTGATATTTTTGAGACTCTTTTTTAATGCAATATCAGTAGTTCATGCTGCTTTATTGCTGAGCAGTGTGGCATAGTAATCCTCAGTTTATTTATTCATTTTCTTCACAAACAGAATTTTTTATTTGGGGGAATAAAGTTGCTATGAACATTCTATGTCCTTTTGTGGCCACATGCTTTCATTTCTCCAGCATTAAAATGTGTTGCTTTCCTTTAACTTGTTTGTCATCTCTGCTGGTCATTGAGCCCATTAGTGTCTAAAATGTACTGAGGCCTCAGCAGTATTTTGAGTAAATCAGAGGTGAGCTTAAACCCTGAGTGTTACCAGAAGAAGATGTGTTATGATGTAAAGGGCATTCAACTGGGAGTCAGAAAATCTCAATTCTAGTCCCAACTCTATAATCAGCAGTATGGTCCTAAACAAGTTATACAGTCTCTCAGGATTTCAGGTTTCTTCTTGTAATTGAAGGATTTCTGTTAAATGATCTCTGAGGTTTCATTCTAGCTTGAATATTCTATGACCCTAAGTAGGAGGAATTGATGGAAGTCAGGGTTAAGAGTGAAGAATAGACTCTCAAATATTAAAATAACAGATCCAGTGGTAAATTACTAAGTTGCAGTTGTTACTTCCTAGTGTTGCTGTGAGACTATCAGGAAAAAGCTTGTAATACATATTGTGGAGTTTACTTTACAAAACTATTTTACTGACCAAGGATATCATAAGGATCCCTTCAAATGCAAGAAATTAACAAATATAAAACTTGACTTTTGTTAAAAATAAAACCCTGTTTTGTCTGGGATTTGGCTAGCTGTTCATGAAAAGGTAAGACTGGGAAATCTGAAATTTTATATCTTTGATGACGTAGTTTCTAGAATTTTGGCCATTCATGAACAGAGGAGCCTGGCAGACTACAGTTTATGGGGTTGCAAAGAGTCAGACTAAAATCATGACATCCAGTCCCATCACTTCATGGCAAATAGATGGGGAAACAGTGGGTGACTTTATTTTTTGGGCTCAAAAATCACTGCAGATGGTGATTGTAGCCATGAAATTAAAAGATACTTGCTCCTTGGAAGGAAAGTTATGACCAACCTAGACAGCATATTAAAAGGCAGAGACATTACTTTGCCAACAAAGGTCTGTCTAGTCAAGGCTATGGTTTTTCCAGTGATCACGTATGGATGTGAGAATTGAGCTATAAAGAGGACTGAGCACCGAAGAATTGATGCTTTTGAACTGTGGTGTTGGAGGAGACTCTTGAGAGTCCCTTGGACTGCAAGGAGACACAACCAGTCCATCCTAAAGGAGATCAGTCCTGGGTGTTCATTGGAAGGACTGATGCTGAAGCTGAAACTCCAATACTTTGGCCACCTGATGCATAGAGCTGACTCATTTGAAAAGACCCTGATGCTGGGAAAAATTGAGGGCAGGAGGAGAAGGGGACGGCAGAGGATGAGATGGTTGGATGGTATCACCAACTCAATGGACATGGATTCGAGTAAACTCCGGGAGTTGGTGATGGACAGGGAGGGCTGGCATGCTATGGTTCATGGGGTCGCAAAGAATTGGACACGGCTGAGCGACTGAACTGCACTGAAAGAGTCAGACGTGACTGAGGACTAACACATACACAAGTAGATATTAGGAAAGATATTGATTTGTTTTGTTGGGGAATGTAACTAATAGCAGGAAAGGCATTTGTTTATTGAAAAACTATGACATATTAGTGGAGTAGGAAGTGGCAACCCACTCCAGTATTCTTGCCTGGAAAATTCCATGGACAGAGGAGCCTGGTGGGCTACAGTCTGTGGGACTGCAGAGTCTAACAATGACTGGGCACACACACACAAACATATACACATGCTGTAGTAGACACTTTTTAGATCACCTAGAAGACCATGGCCCTGCTGCCTTCCAGGAACTATCATTCCTTTATTTAGTTAGTTAGTTTTTAGTTTTTTGTCCTCGCTGCAGGGCATGTGGGATCTTAGTTCCTCAATCAGAGATTGAACCTGTGTGTGGAGGCCTAATAACTACCAGGGAATTTTCATCATTCATTTAAATATAAATCTTGGCTTTAAAAGAAGTAACCCTTTATCATCAATATGCTAATGTTATGTAACTATTCTGTTACTTAATATTAGTTCATTCATTTATTGTTAACAGAATAATAACTGTAAATGCTTAGTAATTTTTAAAAATAAACCTTAACAGTGACAACTTTTGTGAAAATGGTTAGTGAAAGGTGGACGGTCAACCTACATTTTCTTGTTCTTCAAGAATGATGTTCTTAATAATAATCTAGAGTCATTTTCTTGTGATTTGCAAGTCAAGTCTAGTTACTTATTATTGTTTTTTCCTCTCTCCCTCAGATTTGGATCATACGGCCGATGTCCAGTGAGTAGAGCTGGAGTTTATGCCTTTGAAATCATGTGCTTAACACAGGAAGACTGGTCTTTTAATCTTGCAGTCCCTGGTTTTAATTTTTCTCCTCTGTTTTGGTTTCTTTAGAACATGAAAATGATGGTTCAAAAGCACCTGGTTTCAGTGTCATTAAATTGATTGAGGCCTTTGCTTTTGCATTTACAAGGGTGATTTTGCTTTGACTTTGCTGTCGAGTTTTCTGTCTTGCAGTGAATCATATTACACAAGGCACGAATGCCTTTCTTTAGGTTACATGCTTGGGGAGACACTCTGGAGGAAGCTTTTGAACAATGTGCAATGGCCATGTTTGGTTACATGACAGATACTGGGACTGTGGAGCCCCTGCAAACAATAGAAGTAGAAACCCAAGGTAATCAATTTGTTCACAAGGAAGAAATTGTTATACAAATATTCAGATGGTATATAATTTCAGTATACACTTACAGGAGGTACAACAAAGTTGATTATGAGCTTGTTCTTTCAAGGAGCCTAAGAAATTTATTGCACTGTAAAATTCAAACAAGTTTTCAGAGATGAGAATTACTAAACACCATTCTTTATGGTTCTTTCTGACCCTGTGTAGGTGATGACTTACAATCTCTTCTGTTTCACTTTCTGGATGAGTGGCTTTATAAATTCAGTGCTGATGAATTCTTCATACCCCGGGTAAGCAAGTTTTCCTTTTTTACTGAACAAATGCATTTTCAGTCCATATTTTAGAAAAAAACTAGTGATTTACAACAGAACATTTTATTTAAAATAGAATATATGATGTAAAATGAAACCATTCAGATATGTAAGTTGATGACGTGCAGAAACTATGGGGACCGTCGGCGCTTCCTGGTTAACCTGAGTGTGCCTGTGTATGTGCGCCTTGCGTTTAGATCTCACACGCTTGTCACTCACTATATCTTGTGTCAGAAGAATGCACATACTGCCTTCTCTGTCGGCATGTTCTATGTCTCTCAAGTTTGAGCTTTTTAAATGTTCGTCCATAAGTCCCTTTTGTCCCATTTGATATTTAGCAGGTCTGCTATGTTGTTATTGTTGTTTAATTGTTCAGTGGTGTCTGTCTGACTGTTTTCTCAAAAAAGTAGCCCACCAGGCTCTTCTGTCCATGGGATTTCCCAGGCAAGAATACCGGAGTGGGTTGCCATTTCCTTTTTCAGGGGATCTTCCTGACCCAGGGATCAAACCTGTCTCCTGCATTGCAGGCTGTTCTTTACCCCTGAGTCATTGGTGCTTTTAGGGAATTCCCTGGCAGTCCGCTGGTTAGATCTCTCACTACTGATGGCCCCCTAGCTGGGGAACTGAGATCCTGCAAGCTGTGCAGTACAGCCAGAAAAAAATAAAATGGTGCTTTTGGTTTCCTTAATGTGAAAAGGGAGAAGCCAAATGGAGGTTACTTTCTGCCATCAGCCTCCAGAAGGGAACACCTCTCCAACCTTATTGTTTCTAACACACCTGGCCTTCCTTGCTCCATAATTCCTCCATTTATTCCCTTACCAGCTCCACGATATATATTCTTCTAACTGGGTCATTTGTCCTACAGAGTTCAAGAGCCTAAAATATTATATAAAAATAGGCAGAAAGTTTTATCACCTCTAAATACATAAAGCTGAAAAAACCCCAGAATGATTGAAATCCTAGGTCATCCTCCACTATGTATCCTACAGAAAAATTCTTATGACTTATACTTTAAGTTGTACATTTTCAAGAATACCTCCCTTGAATGGGTAAGAAAAAGCCTTATTTTCTTAAAATACATAGTTTGTTGTTAGCATTTTAATTTTCTTTGCCTCAGAGAAGTTGTATGCTATTATCTTGGAAAAGTGATAACTTTGATGTGTTTTAATAGATGGTCTATTATGAACTTCTATTAAAATTAAAAGAAAACTTTTTTCTTCTTTAGGAAGTCAAAGTACTTAATATCGACCAAAGAAATTTCAAAATACGGTCAATTGGGTAAGTTTTGAAAACCTTTTAAGTTACAGGTCATGTAAAATGTTAAGTTACAGTCTTCAGTGTACTCAGTGAGCAGGACGACAAATAGAAACATTAAATCAGGAGACTAATTGCATCCCTGTAGGGCTTTGCAGGTTAAGCTTGGTGAGCCACCTAGGAGCAAGGGTTCACCTCAGCTTTGGAGGACCAGAAACTTGTCAGAACACAGGTGATTTGGATTGGTAAACAGGATCCCCAATTTGTTGATTTTTAACACAAAAAAATATATCAACGATGGATGGCACAGATATTTGCATACAACCTAGCTTGGTGATGAGAAATGCTGATGTAGCCTTTTATAGATCCTCACACCTAGACTGCATTCAAACCAGTTCCTTCTATTAACAAGTTATACTTTTCCTTCCTGAGTTTGCAAACGCTTGATTGGGGCACTTTGATTGGATTTAGTATTTTCCAAGTTTCTTCAGTCATCTAATGATATCTTTTAGGTTACTTTTATATAAAACTTATCTTTTCCATTTTATGTTGAATTTTTTACATCTCTTTTGTAAAGTGAGATCTTATTATCTCCTACTCCTCCTTTTTTTTTTAATGAATAAGAAAACAGAGTTGTCCAAGGGTAATTAGCTAATAAATAGTTGAACAGAGTTTTAAAACTATGCTCTTTCTGGTACTGCTGCTGCTTTTACTACTGTGAACTTCAGCTACTTTAGTGTTGAAGGGAGAGAGGATACTCATCTCAAGTTCTAGGAGACTGTGTACCCTTCTAGGGCCTACCAGGTACATACCATGGCCATTTTTTGAAAAGTCATAAAATACAAACTTAAGATCAGATCGTATTATGGAATCTTGTATTTTGCCTTTTTGGTGCTCAGACCTGCTTTCTCCAATGAAAGATATTATTTGGTCAGTTCTATAGCCCTGAGTACAGTGAAGATTTTGAACATGCTCCTCTATTATGACAGAGAAGGCAATGGCACCCCACTCCAGTACTCTTGCCTGGAAAATCCCATGGATGGAGGAGCCTGGTAGGCTGCAATCCATGGGGGTTGCCAAGAGTCGGGCACGACTGAGCGACTTCACTTTCACTTTTCATTTTCATGCATTGGAGAAGGAAATGGCTACCTACTCCAGTATTCTTGGCCTGGAGAATCCCAGGGATGGAGAGCCTGATGGGCTGCCGTCTATGGGGTTGCACAGCGTCGGACACGACTAAAGCGACTTAGCAGCAGCAGTATTCATTAAACAATGTTATTGAGAATCTACCTATGTACACTGTACTATGACATTATCAACCTTGTTGAAAAGGACATTGTACAAGTTCAGTAGCTATATCTTCTGACCATCAAACTGAAATTTATAGCTCCCTTCCTCCCTTCATCCTTTTAGGCTTTCTAGTATCTTATGTGTATGTGCTAAGTTGTGTCTGATTTTGTGATCCCGTGGTCTGCAGCCTGCCAGGCTCCTCTATGCATGGAATTTTCCTTGTAAAATTACTGGGATGGGTTGCCATTTTGTCTTCCAGGGATCTTCCTGACCCAGGGATCGAACCCACATCTGCATCACCTGCATTGACAGCCGGTTTCTTTAACACTGAGCTACCTGGGAAGTCTATCTTAACCACATTTATAAGGCTTATCTTAAAACGTAGAAAGAGAGAATAAATGTTAAATCCTGGAAATCTTAATCATGTTTTACTCTTTCTTCTCAAGGTGGGGAGAAGAATTCTCATTGTCTAAGCACCCTCAGGTATGTTTTAAAATCCAGCCATTAAAAATATTTTATTTGACCTTACCATAAAAAAGTCAGTATATGTAACAGTTAACTTACTAGTTCTCATAAGTTGGTATAAACTCCTAAGTTTTTCTCAGACTAATATGACCTGTCTGGACATGTTATGTTAAAACCCTGGAATTTCTGATTTGGAAGATTAGGAGTCTGCCTTGGGCTATAGGGTCAGGTTTGTTATAGAGTGTTTTGGGGCTAAAGAGTCCCTTTCGCTTTTTGAGCTTTCATATCTTTCCCTGTAATGAAAATGTTGGATTGGACGTTCTCTAAACATCCAATGTTTTGGATACTAGAAAGCCTAAGAAAAAGGTGTTCTCTTTTGTGCTTCTCCAGATTCAGTATTTGCCAGTGTATTTGGCTTCACTGTGTACTGGTCAAATCTGTTTGAATAGGGGTAGGCTGTTTTTTCCTAATGTTTTGTGCTTTGTGGACTGATAACGATAGAAGAGCAACTATTCTACTCATATATGGCACTAAACAGCCATGGACAACTCCTAAATGAATGAATGTGAATGTGTTCCAGTAAAGTGTTTTTTTTCACTCCCCTACCCCGACTGCCATTTAGAAATGTAAAAGCTATTCTTACAATTGGGGCTTACATTTATGTGTGGAGCTGTACAAAAATAGGTGGGAGGCCAATTTGACCTTTAATTTGTAGTTTGCTGACCCCTGTGTTTAGGCCAAGAAGACTTAAATTCATTGGAGTTGACTGAGAAATCATGTAGCAGCTTCCAGCAGCTGCAGTAGCATTTCTTCAGTGTAATAAAATGAAGCTTCATGAGAGAGCCTCGGGGCAGAGAAACTTAAGAAGAACAGAAACCAGTAGAGGTGGAGCATGTGGATTGAAAACAAGTTATTTTTGTAATATAAATTACGTAGCATTTTCTTTTGAATGTATTATGTTCAAGATGCCTATTAGATATCTAAATAGAGATATTGGATAACAGTAGGCTTTTGTCTGTAGGATGGATGCTATTCAGAGAAGGGAAAAGCCTGAGTTCCCAGGGCCCAGGCTAGACAGTACAGAAGAGGAAGCCTTAAGAAGGAGCCCTGACCCAGACAATAAGAAAGCTTTGTGTTCTTGGAGTCAACCCATTTGGTAAATGTAAAGGCTGGTGCCCAGAGGGGTCAGACAGCTTCTGGTCCAGGTGCAAACAAGCCAGGACTATAGTTTGCTCCATCTCCTGTCTAGGTCAGTGCTTTTTCTTGTGCACGTTTGTCTCTCTTTTTTACTGGTTTAGTGGATAATACTATACTTATTTGATAACTGATGGTTTCATATGAGTTTTTTAGAATAACATTAAAAGTTTGACTTTCTGCCAGTTGTTACTAGAGTTAATGGTTATGATTTCAATGTCTTTTTTTTTTTTTTTAACCCCAACTTTAGGGAACTGAAGTCAAAGCAATAACGTACTCAGCAATGCAGGTCTATAATGAAGAGAAGCCAGAAGTTTTTGTGATCATTGACATTTAAGATACCAAAAAAAAAAAGAGATTCCTATGAAGAACTGTTTTTTTCTCTTCCTTTTGACAAAATACCATGATATAAACTCTACATGGGGAATTTATATATGGAGTTTTGCAGAACAGAAATTTTTGACTTTCAGAAATGAAAAATCAAGGTACAGCCTTGGTCTTTGTTACCCAAATAATCAAATTTTAAATAATTCTCTAAGGGGCAAGCATGGCTCCTCCTTCGTTAATTCCCCTTTGTAGCAGCAGGTGCCTTACACCTTTCCAACGGAATGCAAGTCCTCCAGCCTGGTCCCAAGAACAATCATTGATGTAAGAGCAGCCCAAGAGACTCTGAAGCCCCTGTACTCTTACTGAATGCACCTTGGAGAAAATGTATTTTGAGAAATCCTACAACCAGTATTCCAGCTTTTCTTCCAAAGTGGTTAACACATATATTTTCTATATGTACATTAAAGAGGTTGTGTTTTGGATTGCTATGGGACAGAGCCCAATCCTGTAGTCCAGTTGCTTTTCTTAGATGAAATAATTATATTTGAACAATTGGAAGGCTTTTCTAGAAACAGTCCTGATTTACTTTCACTTTTTTTTTTTTTAAAGCACTGATATACTGACACTTTTCCCCATAAGATAAAACCTGATGCATATACAAATGGGCTCTTCTTTCTAACATACAATTTTATATCAAAGCCAGTATATTTATACAGTTAGAGAAAAGGAGAATTTTTTAAAGTTTCTTTGGTTTTTAAAAATTACCTAAGCTCTTCAGTTCTAAGAAGACAAGAGGCCAGGAAAACAACTTTAAAATGATCTGAACTTTTGGAAGTAGATAATTTTGAAAAAAATCAAACTGCTTTCATTTGACTTGCAATATTATTCCATTCTCTGTTTATGGATTGAGGTAGTCTTCCTCGCAAAGTTGCTATTTATTCACGTTAGTGAGAAAAGATTACCACTGGGTGGTGTCAAATATCATTCAGTGTGCTGAACTTGATCTAAAAGATGGTCTGTGAGCTTTCTAAGTGTTCTGTCTGAGCACCACCTTATTTTTCTCCAGGGATTTAGCACAAAGACAAGAGCCAGAGCCTTGCCCTTTGTTTTGGATAGTTAGCTCTTCACGGATCACCGAGATAGCACTCCTTCACCTTTCTTAGTCTTAGGCACATTTTGTATGTTTATTGATTGATTGATTGGCCTCACCAGTGGCTTTTGGGATCTTAGTTCATTCTAGCTCAAGTCACTTTTCCATGCTGCCTCCCTAACTACTCAAGGTTCAGGGGTCTTTGAACTTATGCCCCTTTACTTAGCTTTAAAGATTTGGGCTTCCCAGTTGGCTCAGTGGTAAAAAAAAAAAAAAAAAGTTGCCTGCCAGTGCAAGTGAAGCAGAAAATTTGGGTTTGATCCCTGGGTTGGGAAGATCCCCTGGAGAAGGAAATGGCAACCCACTCCAATATTCTTGCCTGGGAAATCCCAGAGGAGTCTGGCGGGCTACAGTCCATGAGGTCACAAAAGGTTCGGACGTGACTTAGCGACTAAACAGCAACAAAAGGTTTGCAGGCTTATTCAGTTTTACTTGTTTAATGTTCACTAGTCTAGATGACACATAATACACATTACTACTCAGTGGTCAGTGGACTAAGTCTCTTAGAGCGCCGCCACTTTTAGCAGAGACCGCAGATCAGCTGCTTGAGCACGTCTATAAGAACACTGGAACTGCAGGTCACAAGCTTCGATTCCTAGCCTTTGCTCTCCTGCTCGACCGTGAGCCTATTTCCTCATCTATGTATGAAAGGTGTGCATTAGTGATTCCTCAGTTTCTTTCCAATTTTAAATGTCTGGGATCTAGTAATATATTTTAAACAACTGAGCTGAGGAAGAGAAGATACCTGGAACGACTGGAACAGTCATTTAGCCTAAAAGGTCCAAGTCACACCATCTAGGTCTGCTACTGGAGAAGGTGATGGCAGCCCACTCCAGTACTCTTGCCTGGCAAATCCCATGGACGGAGGAGCCTGGTGGGCTGCAGTCCATGGGGTTGCCAAGAGTCGGTCACGACTGAGTGACTTCACTTTCACTTTTCACTTTGATGCATTGGAGAAGGAAATGGCAACCCACTCCAGTGTTCTTGCCTGGAGAATCCCAGGGACGGGGGAGCCTGGTGGGCTGCCATCTGTGGAGTCGCACAGAGTCGGACACGACTGAAGCGACTTAGCAGCAGCAGCAGGTCTGCTACTAGTCAGTCATGGTACAGTGGTGTGTAACATGACGGCAGCAACTTCAGGAAAGAAACAGTAGTGATGTGATGACTTTTTCCTCACTGATGCCTTGGCTAAGTGGTTACATGTGCCTACAACCACTCTTGTCAGTTCCCTTTCCACTTTGCTGTTACCACGTGGGCTCTGGCAAAGAATGTTCAAGAAGAAAGGGTAGGAAAATAATTTATACTCTCCTGGAAGTTGGGGAAGTGCCCCTTAGAGACTAGAATTCTGCCCCTTTCTGAAGTCTGAGCTTCAGAAGGTTTGGGAAATTCCAGACTGAGAATTAAGTTTCTTCATCTAAAAAAACAGGAAATTGGAAGAGATACTCTCTGAAAGATCCTTCCAGAATAAACTTACTCAGAACTTAGTGACTGTAGTAATTGATCAGTTATTAATAATTTCCCACATAACATACTCTGTGTTTTGTTACCTGTGAAATGAACAAATGCTTAATGTTGAATTCTGGACATGCAAGGAAGTCCTCTTAGAACTTTCTGTTGGCCCTCAGGGCCAATGTATTTATTTTGTCATAAACACATATCCAGGTCTCCTCTGTACAAAACATTTTTTTCGGATGCTTTTAATATGTTACCCATTTGTCCTTTCAACAATTCTGTATGTAGTACAGTTCCCCTACACTTTACAAATGAGGTTAGTGACACCTAAAACCTCCTGGCTAGTAGAGACAAATTGGGGACTTCAGAAACTATTCATTGTCATTATATAGTATCCTTTAATATATAACAAAGCACATTTATGTTCTATGCTTGTGATCTAGGTGATAGCCCTGTGAAGTTAGTACAATAACTTCTCACATTTTACATATAAGGAAACACTTCACACTTGGGCAATGTTTCTAAGGTGGAACTCGAAAATAGATGAAAGGCAATGGCTGTCTCATTTTCTTTGACATGTACTCTAAAAGTTCAAAAACTAATGTTATTTAGTAAAAATATTTTGACAGTAGAAATCTAATATCAGAACAAGTCAGTAGAAAATAGTGGATTTATATTATGTTTTTCCCACTGCCACTGTGTGTTCTATCTCTGGCTCAGGAAGATCCCCTGGAGAAGGGCATGGCAACCCACTCCAGTATTCTTGCCTGGAGAGTCCCATGGACAGAGAAGCCTGGCGGGGTTACAGACCGTGGGGTTGCAGAGCTAGATAACAACTGAAGCGACTTGGCACGCATGTGTGTGTTTTAAACTACCTCCAAATATAAGCTTGAACATTAGAGTCATGAATTCACATCCTAACCCTGTCACTTGCTAGCTGTATGACTTTGGGAAATTTCTCGAACCTCTCCGAGGCTCAGTTTAACTCTGAAATGGAGATAGTGACCACTCATGGACCAGGTGCCCCCAGCTTTGCTACCATAGTGAAGATTCCTATTTTGTGGACTCCCTGGTAGTCCAGTGGTTAAGGATCCACCTACCTGAAGGGGATACAGGTTCAATCTCTGATCTGGAAAGATTTCACGTGCTGTGGGCCAGCTACGCCCATGAGCCACAACTATTGAAGCCTGGCCACTCGAGCCTGTGCTCCATGACAAGAGAAGCCAGCGAACTGCAGCTAGAGTAGCCCCCTTACCACAACTAGAGAAAATTCTGCTCAGCAGTGAAGACCTAGCATAGACAAAAATATTGTTTTAAAAGAATCTTATTCTGTAAAAGAAGAGAAGGAGAGTCATTTTGGAATTATACTTGGAGCTCTGGAATTTAAACATTGCTGTGATAACATTTTTATTTTGAGGATTTTGGGAGTGCAGCGGTTAACAGCACAAACTGGAGCCAAATCACAGGGGTGGAAATGCTGGTTCCTCCGCTCACTGTTTAACTTGGGGCATGCTGGTGAACCTTTGTGTGCTTTACTTTCCAAACTGTAACTGGTGAAACGTTGTTGAGAGAATTAAATGAATGTATACACATAAAGCAGATAAGGCAATGGCCCCCCACTCCAGCACTCTTGCCTGGAAAATCCCATGGACGGAGGAGCCTGGTAGGCTGCAGTCCATGGTGTCGCTAAGAGTCGGACACGACTGAGCGACTTCACTCACTTTTCACTTTCCTGCGTTGGAGAAGGAAATGGCAACCCACTCCAGTGTTCTTGCCTGCAGAATCCCAGGGATGGGGGAGCCCGGTGGGCTGCCGTCTATGGGGTCGCACAGAGTCGGACACGACCGAAGCGACAGCAGTAGCATACACATAAAGAAGAACCGACTCTTGAAAAGACCTTGATGCTGGGAAAGATTGAAGGTGGGAGGAGGAGGGGACGACAGGATGAGATGGCTGGATGGCATCACCAACTCAATGGACATGAGTTTGAGTAAACCCCAGGAGCTGGTGATGGACAGGAAGGCCTGGCGTGCTGCGGTTCATGGGGTCGCAAAGAGTCGGACATGACTGAGCGACTGAACTGAACTGAACTGATACATATAAAGCGCAAGACTGTGCCTGACACAGTAATGCTAAGTGAGGGCTAGTACTACCACTGGGACAAGCTTAAATGCTAACAGCCCCCTTACTTTTTCACCTTATTTTTTTGGGAAGTCCAGAACAGAAAAAAAAACAAACAGTGCTTAGTTAGGGGGTGTGACCAGCCTAAGGACAATTCTGGCAGCCAGTGCCATTCCAGTCTGTTAATTCAGAAGGGAAAACAAGCCACTCCCTTCTGTCTTTCCTCCTGCATTCTCTCTTCTGCTTTTTAGTTTTCTTTCTTCCATATCTGAATTGAGCTGTGTTCAAAAGCTGTGCCTGTCCCTTTATGGCAAGCTAGATGCCTTCTACTGGACTCCCTTCCATTGATTGTCCCTGATTTCCTTGCAGTTTTCAGTATTAACCATTCAAGGGCTGTGTCACAATGAGAAGAAAGATGAATTGATTACAGGGTATCTTTCTTTTCTTTTTTATGGATGTTCCCAAGGGCTCGCCCAGTGTTCTCAGTACCAGTGCAGCCCATCCACCAAAGTTCATACCACACAACTCATCAGTTCCTACCTTTGAATTCTTGTCCAGATTATTTTTCTGTTTTTATACACTTTTAAGATATTCATATACCATACAATTCATCCATTAAACCCAACTCAGTGGCTTTAGTATAGTCACAGTTGTGCAGCCATCACCATGATCAACTTTAGCACATTTTCCCCTGAAAAAGAAAGTTGCTACCTTTTAAGCAGTAGCCCCCCAGATCAGCCCTCCCAATCCTAGGCAATCACCAAGTAATCTACTTTCTGTTCTGCAAATCCGTCTAGCCTGTTGCCCAGATTCTTAGCTGCCAATCTTGTCCTTTTTTTAAAAAAAAATGTAATTGGAAGTTCACCTCTTAGAAGCTATTTGGACTCATCCCACCTGTTTGATCACCATTCTCTGAGTCCTCTTATTTCCAGTGAAAAGTGGCTTGAAAGTGAAAGTGGCTCAGTTGTGTCTGACTCTTTGCAACCTCATGGGCTATGAGCCCATGGAATTCTCCAGGCCAGAATACTGGAGTGAGTAGCTTTTCTCTTCTCCAAGAGATCTTCCCAACCCAGGTCTCCCACATTGGTGGGAGATTCTTTACAAACTGATCCACAAGGGAAGCCCAAGAATACTGGAGTGGGTGGTCTATCCCTTCTCCAACAGATCGTCCCAACCCAGGAATTGAACTGGGGTCTCCTGCATTGCAGGTGGATTCTTCACCAACTGAGCTACTAGGGAAGCCCAGTGAAATCCTCAGACATTTTAAACTATGAATACAAACTTCATAAAGTTCCTTAAGTCAGTTAATATATGTAGTAGTCAACTCCCTTTTCGTGTTGCAAGTGCCTTAAGGAGCAAGAGAACTGGTTTCTGGTTTTTTGTACCTTCTGGCTTTTAATGGTATGTTTTAGTGATGCTTCCACATCCTGATTCCAAAGCCATTGGTGATATGCTTCTTACGGAGAGATCTTTAGCATGTTATCATATCCAGATTCCAACTCTTGTTTCTATCAGCAGTGCCTTATCCCCCCACAGCTCACACTGGCATTTACTTGAACTCCTCTTACATTTCCATCCCCTGTGCTCAACTATTTGCTAGTTTTCCTTAGTTATAGGTCATTTCTCTTATCCTTCCCTTGTATTTCCTAATTGGATGTTCTTTCCATTATTTAAAGTGTAGTTTCAAAGTCATCTTTTTTTTTTCTTTCAAATATAGCAGTGTTGCATGTGGCATGTTGGCATTAAAGACCATTTTTGTTGTCTATGTTTGTTTTTGAGTAAAAACAAAATTAATAAATGTGATACTTTTCCCGCCTAAATTCTTTGCTGAATTCCACCTAGGAATCTGAGAGCTTGGAGGAGACAGCAGATGGTAGATACTGAGACATTGGTTGAATAAACGGATGTACCTCTGGCACTTGGCACTTTCTACCACACACCGTCATTGGCCATATATATATATATATATATATATATATACACACATATATATATGTGTCTCTCTGGAATGTAAAGTTTCTCCAGGACTTTCCCTTGCATGTGACAGGGATTCCCAAAGATGGAGAAACAATGGAAACAGTGACAGACTTTATTTTTGGGGGCTCCAAAATCACTGCAGATGGTGACTGCAGCCATGAAATTAAAAAGACGCTTCTCCTTGGGAGAAAAGCTATGATCAATCTGCCAAGTCGCTTCAGTCGTGTCTGACTCTGTGCGACCTCATCCCTGGGATTCTCCAGGCAAGAACACTGGAGTGGGTTGCCATTTCCTTCTCCAATGCAGAAAAGTGAAAGTGAAGTCGCTCAGTTGTATCCGACTCTTCGCAACCCCATGGACTACAGCGCACCAGGCTCCTCCATCCATTGGATTTCCCAGGCAAGAGTACTGGAGTGGGATGCTATTACCTTCTCCGATGATCAATCTAGACAACATATTAACTTAGACAGCATATTAAAAAGCAGAGACATTACTTTGCCGACAAAGGTCCATCTTGTCAAAGCTATGGTTTTTCCAGTAGTCATGTATGGATATGAGAGTTGGACTATAAAGAAAGCTGAGTGCCAAAGAATTGATGCTTTTGAATTGTGGTGTTGGAGAGGACTCTTGAGAGTCCCTTGAACTGCAAGGAGATCCAACCAGTCCATTCTGAAGATCAGCCCTGGGATTTCTTTGGAAGGACTGATGCTGAAGCTGAAACTCCAATATTTTGGTCACCTGATGCAAAGAACTGACTCACTAGGAGATTCTGGGAATTGGTGATGGACAGGGAGGCCTGGCATGCTGCAGTCCATGGGGTCACAGAGTCGAATACGATAGAATGACTAAACTGAACTGAACTAAGCCAACCCACTGTGCAGGCTAGATTGTGATGACTTTGTGGTCAGTTCTTAAGCTTCAGTCTCCTGTTTTAAACTAGGAGGAGTAAGTGCTTAGCTCAGTGGCATTAGATTAGTAAAGACCCAGCTAACTGAGGCTCTTTATCAGGCGCCCACTACGCACAACACAGCATTTTCTATTCACCATGCTGCTTTCCAGAATCTAGCTTTAGGGGTGTCTGGTAGGTTGGGGCCCTCTTTGGGGATCTCACTGTCAGATTCTCTGATAGCTTTCTAGGAAAAGTAGTTGTAGTGGAAATAGGACTGAAAAGGAAAAGAAAGGTTCTTACCCTTCAATCCCACTCACTGGTGTAATCTTCCCTGAAAATAAGAATATGAAGCCACACGACCATCTGCCTGAGCACAAATAAGTATTGCTGGTGGTCAGGGGAAAACATGGGCTTTCATTTGTTTAACACAGCCCCCAAATACTGGAGCATCTGGTGCCAGTGCTTATAGGCTCCGTTTTCCACTGCTGTATTCCTTGTGAATTTTTCCCCCAGGAGAAAAAAATGTTTTAAATCAACTCAAATATGCAACAAAAGGCACACTATCTCTTTTATTTCAGCGTTTAACCTTTTTGAATTCTGCAATAAAGTGGCACTTCGTTATTGGATTAATTTTTTCTTTTGGTAAGAGATTAAGAAATGGTGTCTGTGATACACACTACTACTGAACAGATATACTCATGTTTGAATTGCAAACATAACCTCAACTGTTGAGAATGAGGATGATGCTTGAAGCAAAAATCATTTCAAGTTATTTTTAAAAAAAAGTTTAATGGCAATACTTGAAGTAAATAAAGCAAAGACATTTATTTTCGTTTCCAAATTAATCTGAAGCCGTCTTTAAACAAGACATCTTGTTTTCGAGTTCTATTTCTCTGGTATGAGATTTAACTTGAATAAAAACTGATTTAATTCAATTCATTGATGGAATGTAAATGTGTAACAATTAAGTTTCACAGTGCTTGGAGAGTATTCTGGTTTCTTTATAAAAAGTGAAGAAACATTAAAGCTTGCAAAATTCCAGGACATAGTTATTTCAGTCACATATTCCTAATATAGTTCTTTTATTACTCTGAAGTACTGTGTGAATTCCCAGACTGCAGTAGGTACTGAAAATCAAATAAAAATGCAAATACATCCCAAAGTAAAAATGGCTTAAGACTACCCACTAATTTAGTGTCCATATTATTTGATCCTAATAAAAACTTTAGATGAGGGAACATGCACAGTATCTTGAAACTTCACAAAAAATGTTTTCTTGAACTCAGCATCCATATTTAAATTCTTTCCCCTTAATTATAGGGTTGAGAACCAGTGGACTGGAAGGCAAAATGGTTCTACTGCCCATCCTCAGCACCTATCGGGGAGGACAAAGGGAAACTTCGACTAGGGGACCTATTTTGTACATAAAAGAACCACTAGGAATATTAAAAAAACAAACAAACAAACAAACTTATACGCAGGCCCCATTTGCCAGAGATTCTGCTTTAATTAGGCATCTGTGTTTTTAAAAGCTCCACGAATGATTCTAAAGTGCAGTCAAGGTTGAAAACTACTGATCTAGGTAAAAATGTTCCATTTTTTCCCTTATAGGCTGAATAAGTTAATAAAAGAACTAAACAGTTGTAAATAATATCAATAAGGAATTAAAAAGATTTTCCCAATGAGCAAATCAAGAAACTGTATAATGGATCTGTGTATTTAGAAATCTGAAACATTATATTGAAAGTATAATCAGTTCTCAGATGTACTTGACAAGCTGTCTTTAATGTAATAATGTTTGCAAATAATAAAATCAAGCCCAAAGGTAAAGACATGACTGGCATTACCCTGGTCACTGGCTTCCTATCTAACAGTGATGAAATATGCAATGGTTTTTGCTGGTGTGAAGAAAACAAAAAGAGATGAGGAAAAGTGTTTATCATGCTTTTAAATAAGTACATTTCAAAATGTTTTGCCTTTGGGGAATTCCTTGACAGTCTGTGATAGCTGAGTTGGTAAAGAGTTCACCTGCAATGTGGGAGACCTGGGTTCGATCCCTGGGTTGGGAAGATTCCCTGGAGAAGGGAAAGGCTACCCACCCACTCCAGTATTCTGGCCTGGAGAATTCTATGGACTGTGTCCATGGGGTCGCAGAAAGTCAGACACGACTGAAGGACTTTCACCTTCCTTCACTTTGGCTGTGTAGTCGTTAGGGCTCAGTGCTTGCACTGCAGAGGGGACGGGTTCAGCCCCTGGTTGGGGAGCTTAGACTCCACATGCTGGTCAGTATGGCCAAAATAAAGTAAAATACAGTAAAATGAACTTTCCACTGCAAAAAAAAAGAAATTAAAAAATTTGCCTTTAGCAGTTAGTCCTTTGGCTTCTCCTGTCTGTCTTATTAATATATTTCACTTTTTGTTGGCACTAATAACTTATGGAGAAGGCTGACAAGTTAGAAAATGAAGTTGTTAGATTCTCTGTGGACTTCATTTTTCTGGTCTCTTCATGGCAAAATTAGCGTCAATAGTTAAGAAACTCCTGTATCAAAATAAAATATTAATTTATACTTTACAATATATAAAGCAGCTGGCTAAATAATGCCACTGGCATAACAAGCTGAATCTTTATCATTGAAACTCTTGTAACCAAAGCCACATCCTTTACATAATATTTATTCTGTATTCTGCGTAGGATTTATTATCCACATACAATGACGTCAGCTTCAAAACAATTGTTACTTGTATAAACTCATCTTATAAAATAGAGTAATACACAACACACCTCAGTGATTTAAGCTGATATTCTAGGATTCAGAAAATCTGATCATTCTAATTCCAATTTCTGCATTGTTTCATTGGGTTGTCTTAGGTAGGTTGCTTTATTGTTCTGTGCCTTAATTTACCTTTCATGTGATAAACATCCTATTTCATAGATACTTAAAGAATAACAAAAATTATTAAATACTTTGCAAATATAAAATGCTATATAAATGATAAATAGTAATACTGATCCATTCTAATATAAAATAACATACAACTTTCCATTTATAAAGTTTGGTCCTCCAGTACCTACTAATATCAAGCTTCCCAGTTAAACACATCTTATGCTATATATTTTTTTAGTGATTTTTTCCATAGTATGAAGTTTAGGACTCCATATAACCAGTATGAGTGGAAATTTCAATACATCTTAGCAAGACTTGGCAAAATAACTTTAATGAATTGAGTTCTGAGCTCATAAGTAACTGAAACACTGAACTTTTTATCCCTTCAGAGGTAACTTGGCCACATAAAAGGAGTAACCATGTTTGATTTCATCATTCAAACATACAATATTGAAAAATTTGTTCTGAAAAAGGTCTTAAGATGTGGTAACTATAGAAGAAACCTTGTAAAGATGTGATTTGCTGCTCTAAGAGATTCTATGGTTACCAGCTTAGAAGTGCTGGGAGTAGCAGGAGTATAAAGTGAGAGTGTAATGCTCAAAGGGAATTTAAAAACTGATCCAGTCCAGGGTTTTCAGTGTTGGACTCCTGAGCTCTGCAGAAGTGTGTGGGGAAAGGCTTGCAAGGAGCTTTAACCAGTGGTGCTTTATTTTTGCAAAACTTCATCCCATCAACCAGATACTCTTGAGGACCATAGCCTTACAAGGGTATTCAGAAGCTGACAAACAGCATTCTTGTAAGAGCAAACTTTGGTCTAACCAACTTCCATTATTTTCCTAATGTTAAAAAAAATCTTGGCATAAATAAAGTTTATATTAACAGATTATACCCTTATGTAACATGTTCCCACATTTAAGAGCCAAAGAATTCAGTTTTCTTAGAAACCATTAATCGACAGTTTCACTCTAGAAAAGAATTGGTCTCTAAAGTCTTAGATAAATATGATATGATACTGTAGCTATTATTTACAACTTACAAACATGTCACAAATGTTCCTTTATACACTAAAATAACAGAACAGATGTGCTATCTAATTTGGTGAATCTGATAGCTGTTTTGTGGGGATTGCTCAATGCTTGTTATAAACAATTATGAGAAAACAAATCTCTGATAAGGCTCTACAAGTGCTGGTGGCACTGTGTTCCGTGGACTTTGCTGACATTCATGCTGATGTTTGCATGCAGAATATAGTAGCATTTAAGAACATTTAGGTCATAGACTAAAGTGCGTTAAAGTATACACATGCAAGCATGACTTCATTTCTATAAATAAAGCTCAAATCAGTCATTTTTCTTATTGGCTCCAATGGTTCAGAATCATATTATACTATGTTCCCTCTCTCATGTGTAACAGTTTAATTGTCAAGACTCCTGATTCAGGAATGGTCATATTGGGAGACAACAAACGCAACACACACTATCCAGTCTTGAAGCAACTGGAAATTTACTATCAGGAGAATCTTGGAAAAAAAAAAAATCAGAATTAAGTACCCTAAAACAAAGTGGTTATCACCTGTTAATTTAAAAAAATGAAAGATATTAACCACTTTAGCCCACAAATTGGTGTTAAGGATAATCGTTAATTAAAGAATAAGAGAAAACAATAATATAAAAACTATCTTGAGGTATGTCATGGCAGTTAAAAATATAGAGTAATACATGGAGCCTCTCTCTATCAAAATTAAATTAAAAGAAGCTTAATTGGGGTAACTTGCCAAGACTTTTATGAAGGACAGTTTTTACTTGTAGTATTTAATCTTTATGACTAAAATAATGCTTCTTCACTTTGACTGTAATTTTGGAATGTTTTATGATTTATGTAGGGGAGGAGTTAAAATTTCATTCTGTATCCTAGTAGAAAAGTTTGGTTTAAAAAATTACATAAACAAGCAAAGATGTTTAAAGAACTTAGGAGAATAACTTGTTCAAATAGTTTCATATATTAAATTTTACATATAAATAACATAAAAACATGTCAATAGACACTGTGGGGACTTCGCTTGACACTTCTTGAATAGCTCTAGTGCCAGGTATTGTATGCTGTCGAAGGTGATTAAATTCCTCTTCCTTCATACGTTCTCATTCTCATAGGCTTCCTTTATAATTATTGCAGATTGGTGAGGTTTGACAATTCAAGGAGAGACAGTTGAAAGAGGACTATTTAAAATCAAAACCTGTCCAGTGTCTGGTCCTACCACTTACACTTTCTGACCTTAATTTTCTTATTTGTACATTAGAGACAGTGCTATCTACCTTGCTGATTAGGTGGGGAAATGCAAGAAAGAGCACTTTACAAATAATAGAGCAGTATATAAATGTAGGAAATTACTCTTAAGAACTGGTAAGAACCTCCAGTTTTCACTCTTTTTTTTCCTTTAGAGAGGAAGATAGCTATATTGACCGATCTTCAAAAACTACGTTGACAATATTAGGTTCCTGCTTTAAGAAAATGATGTCTATATATAATCTCTGGTCAGCTTCTTCTTTTTTTTTTTTTTTAAATACTGACTACATAAGAGTAACTTCTAATTTAATGACAAAAATTTCAAATATGAACAACTTCAAACATTTAGACTTGCCTTCTGCCATAATCCTAAAACACTTAGGATATTGGAATGATGATAGGTCATTTTAGATCCAAAGTTAATAGAAAGTCTAATTAGTTAAGTCAGATAGGTTTCCAGACCCTTAAATGTGCTCTGACCCAGTTCCCTGTGAAAATTCAATAGTGGTAGTTTACATATTTTTGAAATACTTTGAAATTATTTTATATAAAGTTTGGTTGTGGTAAGTTTATTGAAAATATTTTCTTTGAAAAAAGTTCCCTAAGTAGATTTTTCAATATATTTTTTAAAAAGGTATTTCTGTAACACAATAAAAGCAAGAGGATTAATTGTTCATCCAGAGTGTCAACTCAAGCTAGGTCTTTCTCTCTAGTGCAGCAACAGATTTTAGGGCGGCAAAGTTCAGAATGGATACAACGGCCTGTTCAGAAAGCATGCAAGTGGTGTCAGGTCATTACTTCTAAGTTGATCTGATAATTTGTTGACTAGACTCTGACCGTGGAAAGAGAGTGGCACAAGAGCGTCAGTGCCAGCTGCAGGCTCTGTTGGTTCACGTTCCAGCTACCTGATGTTGGGCTTTACTTCCTTTTCCTCCTCCTCTTCACTGTCATCCACCTGTTGTATGACCAGATCGGCAGACCCATCCTCGACTATCTCCACGTACGATCTGTTCTCATCGTCACCCATGTGCCATCTCGAATCCTTATCTCCATCTGATGGGGACATAAGATGCTGTTCAGCTTCCAAATCAATGGGGAGGCTGTCTATGCCAACTTCAGCAAGGCACTCATTACAGAGTCTGTATCGCCTGGTTCCTTCCTGTACCACTTGACCTGTTAGATCAGTCACATGGCGCTTGCATTTTCTGCAGATAAGTTTGCATGCCTGGTGAATCTGTGTAGAGAATTAAATAGCGATTAAAAAAAAAAAAAAGATTTTTCAAAAGCAGAATAGTTTGATATTCTAAGTACCAGTTCATAAATTTAACATGTTCAAAGCCAAGCATTAATATTAAATTAACATCTAGTTTATTAGAAAAAGGTCACAGGTTTTGGTAATAAAGTAATGTCACAGAAATATCAAACACTAGCTTTCTCTAAATTATGTCTATTATGTTTTCATGGTTAATATTACATACTTAATAATTTCACATATCCCTTAATCCAATAGTATTTTTATATCTGAGGTAACATGGGACATAGTCCCAGAATAATAATTGTAAACACTTAATATCTGCCATATACTATTCTAAGGACTTTACATATCTTAATTCAGGAGAAAAAACTATTTTGTTATTTTGCTTGAGGAAGAAAAAATAATGTCCCAAATGTAAATTTATAAAAGAACATTTTTTGATGTAAGGATTATTGCCACTTTTATTAATGAAAGATGTAGTAGAAAGAAGACTGGTCTAGGAATTAGAAGGCTTAGGCACTTGCTCTGCTTCTGTTATTTTCTAATCTTGTCATTTACTAACGCTGTATAGTGAAGCAAGTCATTTAAAGCTGCCTCCAGGGTGACTGACAAAGTATTTAAAAACTGGTAAGGTATGGGTGCCACGCAAACAGAATAGAAGCCTGATGACCAGAACGGATACTGGTTATAAATAACCAAGATGCTGGTTCTGCTACATATTGGTCTATTATTATTTGTAACCGCTCCCTTATTACCAATAGGGATACACCAGTTTGTATGGACCAAATGAGTTAATATGTGTGAAATGCTTTGGGAAAAGGTTATAATTGATGAATAATGATATATTATAGTTAATAATAAATAACTTTGTTCAGTAACTATCAGAGTAGTAGATTATACATTCTAACCTAAAAATTATTACCTAATATTAACTATATAATGCTAAATTAATGTTTATGGCATATTCATTCAGATAAAGTTGGAATGCTATGAAGTAGACCACCAAATACAAGTAATCCAAAAACCCAAGAAAACTAATGCAGTCTGGTAACATAGCTAAGAATATGTATAGGACTAACACTCAGTATACTTATTATCTTCTGCTTAACCACTGACATATTACTCAGTAAATGCTGAAAGTACATAATTTAAGTATATCTTTATTTCTCCTGAGACAGTAGCAGTATTATGGTTATCATATGAGGCATTATTCTTGTTATAAAGTTCTGACACAGATTCATGTTCAAATCCAACAAAATTAAGAAGACAAAGAAATTAAGTGAAACACTGTAATGTTAAAATTGAAAATATTATCATGAACTCGTTATTTTAAAAATATGCATCTTCTAGCTCAGAAAGGGGCTTCCCTCATAGCTCAGTTGGTAAAGAATCTGCCTGCAATGCAGGAGACTCGGGTTTGATTCCTGGGTCGGGAAGATCCCCTAGAGAAGGAAATGGCAATCCACTCTAGTATTCTTGCCTAGAAAATCCCACAGACAGAGGAGCCTGGTGGGCTATAGTTCATAGAGTTGTAAGAGTTGGACATGACTTAGTGACTGAACCACCACCAGCTCAGAAAGAATATAAAAAGAATGCCCTAATAACAGGGAGCGTCCTGGGTGTTCAAATGTTGGCTTCTAATTTCATCCCCCACTGAAATGTACCATAGCTCCTTTGAGAAAAGGCTGATTCCAGTTTGGTGTCTGGGGAAGTACAAGACTGGCCTAGGGCTCTTTTAGAGCCAGAAAACTAAGACACTTTGAAGATTTAATGAGTTGTGAGCCAGCTTCAAGGGTACCCACTGCACAAGTTTGAAAATCTGAGTACCAAAAAGAATAACTGTTATGGATCCAAACACAATGAATCAATGAAAATTCATGAGACTGTATGTTATTAAAAAAAAATAAAGCCAGAAGAAACCCATACATCATTTGAGGCTATTGTTAAATCAACTCCTTACTCTGAAAATTGCTAATTAAAGGGAAATAAACATTTATATGCTTTTTCCTGTAGGAACCCTATTTCAAAGTAACCAAATAGCCCCAGGTGATGAAGGAAAGCTTTACTTTATAGAATTCCAGCTAATAATACAGAAGGAAGGATAAAATCAGTAAATCATTTCATAACTCCAAGTAAAATTAATCATTTGGACAGAGATTAGCAATTGGTATTAATATTATTAAATGAATATTGATGGGGAAATAGTCATATAATACCAAAGTAGTTCCACAGAGATTCTTTTCTAATTATAATGCAATGGTATCATCACCCTAATCCAGAGATCGATCGTAACGGGAATGATGGGTCCCCCAGATATTATATATCTCCTAATGTGCTGTGCTGTGCTTACCTGCTCCATCATTTCTAACTCATAGCAACCCCAGGGACTGTAGCCCACAAGGCTTCACTTGTCCATGGGGCTTCTCCAGGCGAGAATACTGGAGTGGGCTGCAATGCCTTCCTCCAGGGGATCTTTCCAATCCAGAGATCAAAACAGGGTCTCCTGCACTGCAGGTGGATTCTTTACCAGATGAGCTACCAGGGAAGGCCCTCCTCAGGTGATACAATAAGAAACACACAATTTCTTCCTTGATGAAAGTATTTAACTTGAATCCATTAAGCCTTTAGACTAAACTTCTAGTTTTTGGAAAATGCAGGGGGGATAGAAGGACAAGCTAAATGACACCATGTAGAAGCAAGCAGAGAAACCCAGATATAGGATATTTTAAAACAACTGGCTCAGTAATCTTCCCAGACCAGGGATCAAACCCGTGTCTCAGGCACTGAACCACCAGGGAAGCCTCATGATAAAGTGTTAAGAATGGTACTATCTAGGTGGCAAATATGATATTTTTATTTTCTTATTCTTACTTCTATTTATTTTCTTACTTTTTATAATGCATATTTATTGCTTCTGTAATAATAAAAGGTTATTTTAATTTTTAAAAATTTAGCTTCAGAAATTAAGGAAGGCAGAGAGTTTGTTTTGCTCATTGCTGTATACCTAGTGTGTAGAAAAGGGTCTGGCCCAGAGTATGCTCAATATATATTTGTTGAATAAATAACTATAAAGTAATGCACCAAGTGACCCAATGCTCTTCAAAATCAAAAGGAGTTTGTATAAATGGAATAAAAGTATGAATGATACGTCACAGATTTTGAAAAAAATTCTTGCTGCAAGATGAACAGCGGAATAAATCCTATGTCACTACCTTATTAAACCACCACAGCACCGAACAGAAAATTCCCTGAGATCTTTCTGACTGTTGACAGCCCACTCCCTGATTGAAAGTCGCTCTCTAACCCTTCTTATTCCCTTCCTTGAGGAGACTAGAGACACTGGAGAGGTGTGACGGAAAGGGAATAGTGTGGAGACGTCAGACAGCAGAAACCAGACTGACAGCCTACCAGACAAGGATTCAAGAGTCACTAGTGGATGCCGAGCATCTGCAGCGCTGATTCTGACTTAGACATTTTTATAGCTTACGTTGTCTTCGGCTCTGAAATGACTGGGATATAAAAACACGTTAGATTTTAAGTGAATTGAGATGGACATGCAAAAGAACGTCGCTTGGACTTTCCTGGCAGTCCAGTGTCCAGAGTCTGCCTACCAACACAGGGGACACAGGTTCAGTCCCTCGTCCAGAAGATTCCACGTGCCACGGGCTGATGGGCCTGTGCACAGCTGCTGCATCTGCGCTCTAGAGCCCCTTCTCCGCAACAAGAGAAGCCACCCCACACACCGTGACAGAAGTAGCCCCCTCACAGCTAGACAAAGTCTGCTCGCAGCAACGGAGATTCAATGCAGCCAAAAAATAAACAAGAGCTTTAAAAAAAAAAGAACATCCCATACTTCAAGGTTTCAAAGGAGACTGAAAAAACCTGTTTTTAAAAATATATAGGGACTTCCCTGGTGGTCCAGTGGTTAAGAATACCCCTGCCAGTGAACGGGACAGGGGTTCAATCCCTGGTCCAAGAAGATCCCACATGTCGAGGGGCAACTAAGCCGGTGCGCCACAACCACTGAAGCCTGTCTTCTAGAGCCTGTGCTCCACAAGAGAAGCCACAGCAGTAAGAAGCCAGCACACCACAGCTAGAGAGTAGCCTCCGATTGCTGCAACTAGAGAAAGCCTTCACGCAGCAACAAAGATCCCGAGCAGCCAAAAAATAAAATCAACAAATAAGATAATGCATTATGCGCAAAGTAAAAACATTAAATTAGAAACTTAAAAAGGATACTGTAGAGTTATATGAAAAGATTTTCCTAGTAAACTAAATTATCCTAAGGCAGATAAATGCACGTATTTCCTAAAAGTGAAACAATGAAAAACCATATACATACTGTTCGAAAATGGCTACTTAGGTGGTCAAGCCGACTAAATCTTTTCCCGCAAGCTTGACAGGGGTAGGGTCTTTCTCCAGTGTGACAACGAAGGTGGCGCTTGAGGTCTGCCTTCCGCTTCACCACGTGTGTGCAGTACGGGCACTTGAACCTCATCCTGGGCAGGTCATCTGTCAGGAGACAGTTTGATTAAATCACCAGAAAGTTCGTCATGGCAATTCTACTAACATCAAGAATCCAAAAGGGGCTGGCGAGTCCAATCTCAGGAAGGTAGGCAAAAAGGAGAAGGAAGAGATTTTATGAAGACTAGATTGTTGATGTTATCCTAAGTACAGAATTATAACTTCAGGATCTGATTTATTTACAAAGTCTGGGTAATTTACACTGTCCAACTTATCTTTTTATTTAATGTCTCAGAGTCACTAGATTTGAAAAGTAAAGTGGTAGCTGTGGGTTTAATCATTCAATTGTGTCCGACTCTTTACAACCCCATGGACTGTAGCCCACCAGGGTTCTCTGTCCGTAAGATTTTCCAGGCAAGAATACTGGAGTGGGGTTGCCATTTCCTTCTCCAGGGGATTTTTTCCCTCCCCAGCAGTCAAACTCATGTCTCCTGCACTGGCAGGAGGATTCTTTACGATCTTAAAATTGTAGACATACTCCAAAAGTTAAGGTGTTCACTGTTTATGTTTTTAAATAACTTATTTTATTTACACATATTTATTCCCCCTGCTCTTACTTTTCATACAGTTGCACTGCTTTTCTTTCAAAGGTGAAAAAGTTTCAAGGATATTTTACCCTTTAGTTTTAAAACTCATATGGATTCAAAATGTTACGTGCAGTTGGAGGCAAACATCAACTTAGTAATAGTTAAATTCAGCTGGGTCATTATTTATTTAAAAAATTATTTTCTTATTCTTACTGTTATTTTGCTTGTATTTTTTGGCTGTGCTGTGTGGCACATGGGATCTTAGTTCCCCTGCCAGGGATTTAACTCTTGCTCCTTGCACTGGAAGTGCAGAGTCTGAACACCTGGACCACCAGGGAGGTCCCCCAACGGTTCATTATTGAAATCAGATTTAAATAACCTAGAATTATAAAAGAGCAAAACCCAAGAAACAGTAACTTTTTGCTGTTTTAAAATACAACAAAGATTTCCCATATTTGCTCTGTTATTTCTGTCTGTCTCGGCCAGTGGTAGAGCATCTCAGGATTTTCAGTAAGCTTTGCAATATGATACGATCTTAAGTATTTTCATGGTAGCATCCTACAGGAAAATGTGATTAGTAAAAGTCAATCCGGGTGAATATTATTTTTAAATATGTTATCTACAACAAGATTATTTTCTAAGATTTATATCACAACCAGGGAAATGTGAATATTGACTGGCTTTTAGTGATATTAAGGACTTGTTAATTTTATTTACATATGATAATAATGGTATTGTAGTTTTTTAAGTTTATATTTTAGGGACACATTCTGAAATATTTACAGATGAAGACATGTGATATTTGAGATTTACTTAAAAAGGGGAAGACCTGGAGAAGGAAATAGAAACTAACTCCAGTATTCTTGCCTGAAAAATCCCATGGACAGAGGAGCTTGGTGGGTCCAACGGGTCACAAAGAGTTGCACATGACTGAACAGAGCAGAGCAGACATACAGTGGATGCTGTTTTAAAGTAATGTACATAAAAATTGTTTGTATTCTGAATATCCTATGTACAATAAAAGATTATTAAAATAAAAAGGGGGGAAGAGTCAGGAGCAGAGGTACGAGACTGGTCATGAATGGGACTGGGTAATAATGGGTGCATGGGGTTAATTATACTATTCTCTGTACATATATATATATATATTTGGAACTTTTCTAAAATTAAAAAATTTAAATATATAGTCTAAATCTTATGCTCTGCAGTTTAATTTTATCACAATTTTCCTTTAAATTCACATATAAACTATTAAGCATGGCTTCCCTGATAGCTCATTTGGTAAAGAATCTGCCTGCAATGCAGGAGACCCTAGTTCAATTCCTGGGTTGGGATGATCCGCTGGAGAAGGGATAGGCTACCCACTCCAGTATTCCTGGTCTTCCCTTGTCTCTCAAGTGGTAAAGAATCTGCCTGCAACATGGGAGACCCTGGGTTGGGAAGATCCCCTGGAGAAGGAAAAGGCTACCCACTCCAGTATTCTGGCCTGGAGAATTCCGTGGACTGTATAGTCCGTAGGATCGCAAAGACTGGGACACGACTGAGGAACTTTCACTTGCACTTTTCACACTACTCAGCAAATCTGCTAACGATTAATTGGGGGGACTAGATGATAGGCATTTCTAATCCTTGTTCTCTACTTTGAAACTATCTGCCTACATAATCTCTCTGCATTTTACTATCATAGAAATGAGATATCTCATGGTGTTGCACACAGAGTTACAGTATAAATGTTATGGTTTTTAAAAATTATGCATTTATATCTTAATAAAATCAGATTTAATTTCTTTTAGGTATTAGGGCTGTGAACCTTTGCCAATATGCATGATTGCTCTATTTACTTTTTCTATAAAAAATACTCCTCCTGAGTGAATACTCAGAAAAAAAAAATAAACTAGTTAAAGTGAAAGTGTGATGTATAACTGAATCACTTTGCGGTACATCTAAGACAACATTGTTAATCAGCTGTACTCCAATATAAAACTTTTAAAAATAAATTGAAAATATGTTTCTTAAGGACTGAGCCATTTAAAAAATAAATTAAAAATATGTTTCTTAAGGATTGAGCCATTTACAAAAGAGTTTTAAACATCTAACAGTAATCTAATCATCTACAGAAAAGCAGGTCAGGAAAATCATGGGTTTCTGACCCTCAGAACTCTATTGTTTTGACTTACTAAGTTTATCCAATATTTTAATTTTAAAAATTTATCTTTTATGTATAGAAGAAGAAGTACTTCTCTTCATTAGAGAAGCATGACCTTTAAAAAAAAAAAAAAAAAGACTTGGTTCAACTGCCCTAAAACCAAGGGCATGTTGAGACAGGATTGATTTACACTGGAGTCTTGGAACCTGATTGAGAGGACTAATTCTCTATTTGGGTACCTGGAAAACTTCTTGACGTGACCTCAGATCCTTGACCATACTGATAGCTAATAGGAGTAGAGTCCATTTCGGCATTCATCTGTGCCTGTTCTTCAGACTGGGAAACATGGCTGGAAGAATCAGATGTCCGTGCTTCTCGCTTGCTTGACTTATAATGAGTCATTTCAGAAGGCTGTGACAACCTCAAATGTTTGGACTTTTTAATGGAATCTTTCCTTTGTTCATGCTTGGTCAGAGGCTGTTGAGTATTCCTTTGGGAGGCTGGATGGTAATTATACTTACTCCAAGATTTCCCGCTTATTATACCTGTTCCTTGATCTGGGCTTAGGTGAGAACGAGGAGAACTGCTTTCATCTTGCCAGCCACTGCTATAAAAAGAGGAGCGTTCTATACCATTAGAATTGGCATCTTTATCAGAGAGGCTGAAATAGCGATCCTTTTCTTTCTCACTAATGTCTAACGAAGACTTAATAAAGGTCTTACATACACTGATGACATCAGTCATCTGAAGGAAGCTAGCAGCTGACATCACTTCTATGACATTCTGACCCGTGAGAGAGAGCTTGCCGGAATAGACAAAGTCCAGGATAACTGTAAAAGTGTCAGGAGAGAAGGCCTGAAATGTCGCTGTGGTTGGCTGACTTGTCTCCTTGGAGTTCTGAGAAAGAAGCATTTTAAAGTAGCCGCTACTAGCAAATAAGACGTTTCGATGGGCTTTGAAGACCTTCCCTTCAACCAGAATACTGCAGTCACAAAATACATCTTGCCTGCGCTGCTCATTCAGTTGTTGCAGGAGGTGAGACTGATGAGAGGAGATCTCCATTCTAGAGAGGAAAAGAAAGACACAGTGGTTACCAACACTGGAGTAACACTGCTTCTCTAAGATGAGCCAAGTAAAATGACAGAAACCTCTGTCCTTTTTCCATTAAAAACACTTTCTCCTTAGAGAATATCATCTCCCAGACACAGAAGATAAGAGGTTTTAGGATACTGGGTAATACTCCTTTTATGTGGAAACTTAGTTTCCTGACCAAGGATCGAACCCATGCCCCTGGCGGTGGACGTGTAGAGTCTTAACCACTGGACAGGCAGCGAAGTCCCTACTCTACTCTTGTGCGTGAGTGCTCAATCGTGTCTGACTCTTTGAGACTCCATGGACTGAAGCCCACCAGGTTCCTGTGTCCATGGGATTTTTCCAGGCAAGAATACTGGAGTGGACTGCCATTTCCTTCTCCAGGGGATCTTCCTGACCCAGGGATGGAACTGGCATCTCCTGCGTCTCTTGCATTAGCAGGCAGATTCTTTACCACTGAGCCACCTGGAAGTCCTCTGACTCTGTGATCCCATGGACTATAGAGTCCATGGAATTCTTCAGGCCAGAATACTGAAGTGGATAGCCGTTCTCTTCTCCAGGGGAATCTTCCCAACCCAGGGATGGAACCCAGGTCTCCCTCATTGCAGGCAGATTCTTTACCAGCTGAGCCACCAGGCAAGGGTAGTTAATTCTACTCTTAGCTGTTTGATTTTTAGACAATTATTTGTTCAGTCACAGAACCTGGCTTGAGCATCTTCTATAAATCAGGCCTTCTGCTATATGGTAAATTAAATAGGCTTCTTTCTTGCCTCTTATGTAGTTTTTGACCTAAAGGGAGTATCAGCAGTAAACAAATATTCATGTGGAGTTATAAATGACAAGTGCTAAGACAGAAGGAGGGTGCTCTTGGTATAAAAGTGTAAACTAGTTTAGACTGGGGTGGAGTGTGTTAGAGGTCTCAGAGTGTGACCTCTCTGAGAAGTGTTAAGACAGAAGGAGGGTGCTCTTGGTATAAAAGTGTAAACTAGTTTAGACTGGGGTGGAGTGTGTTAGAGGTCTCAGAGTGGGACCTCTCTGAGAAGTGTTAAGACAGAAGGAGGGTGCTCTTGGTATAAAAGTGTAAACTAGTTTAGACTGGGATGGAGTGTGTTAGCAGTCTTAGAGTGTGAGAAGTCACATTTAAGTTGAGACCTCAAAGGCATAATTAGCCAGGTGAAGAATGAGGGAGATGATTTCTGACTTTAGCAAAATGGTGGTCTAGAAAGTACTGAAACTTCTGGTCACAAATCTCTAGAGATGCTGGCTAAAATTCAGTCAAAACTTTAAAGATATGGCTGAGTTGCTGGGGCAGCAACATGGGCTCTGGTTTTCATCAGTAACAGAAACTGGAACCCTCTAAGGGTTCAACCTTATTGAAAATGGAATAGTAAACTTTGCCCTTAAGTCCAGAGAAAAGGCAAAGAAAGTTTGTCTTTGCAGAGCCTTGGTTGAGGGGAAAAAAAGTCCCTAGGTGAGATATCAAATCCAAGGTTGTGCTTTGTGAAGTTCTGGAGTCCAAATTCATTTTGCTTGCTTGGTGTGGAAAACCTCAAACTGAAAAATTAACATGAGAATGAGTCTTGGGCTGGTGATGTCCTTGGAGATATCTTGCAGAAGCAAATGCCAAACTGCTTAGGAGGGAAGCTCTCAGAACCTGAAAAAAGTGAAAGTGTTAGCCACTCAGTCATGTCTGACTCTTTGGGACCCCATGGACTGTAGCCTGCCAGGTTCCTCTGTCCACGGAATTTTCCAGGCAAGGATACTGAACCAGGTGGAAAATAAGCTCTGCTTAAACTGAACTCAAAGTCATTCTCTTCATTATACAGAGTGGCTGGCTCAACAATAATGTACCACCATGATGTCTAATATCTCCTACCTTAAAAACTCCCCTTGATGGGACTTCCTTCATGGTCCAGTGGTTAAGAATCCGCCTGCCAATGCAGGGGACACAGGTTTGATCCCAGGTCCAGGAAGATTCCACATGCCTTGGAGCAACTGAGCCCGTGCACCACAACTACTGAGCCACCGCGCTCTAGAGCTCCGCAACAAGAGAGGCCACCGCAATGAGAAGCCTGTGCACGGCTCAGAGTAGACTCCACTAGTTGCTACTACAGAAAGTTTACGTAAAGCAGTGAAGACTCGGTATAGCCAAACAAAAAAAATAACAAAAACATAATAAACTCCCATTGATTTCACATCTATTTCTAGCCAGAAGTAGATTTCTACTCCAAGCAGATTTGTACTCCATTTCTCTGCTTGCCTTACACAAAATTCATTGAAATACTTTTGTCTTGGTTTTTTTCATTTGCTAGCTTCACTTCTGTTCTCATCAGGTTTGCATGCCCATCCATCAAAACCCATTTTTTTGAAAGATCATTATTAGTAACTTGCATGTTGTCAAATCCAGTGGTCACTTCTTTGTCTTCGTTTCACTGACACAGTGGATCATTCTTTCCAACCTGAAACCCTTGTTTGAGTTACTTGGCTGCCGGGACACCACTCCATGGTTCTTCAATTGCCCACTCCTCAGTCTCCTCTCCTGATTCTTCCTTGTCTAATCTCTAAGTGCTACGAGATTCAGGACATGCTACCCCCTAATATGGCAACTTGCTAGTGAATATTATGAACTGAAGGAGTCTGAGTGAATAGGCAGAAGCAGGAAGGTCACTCTGACAGCCCCTCCCCTCTCTGCTGCATCAGATCACAAAACCCAGGTGAGAGGTGTCCTCCCTAGACACAGAGGAAAGGAGCCTCCTTATCTCAGGAAATGAAGGGATACTGAGAAGAATCAGAACAAACAGGCTGTACTGAGTGTCCCCAGTTCACTGAGTTTACTCCTTATCTACCACATTCTTTCCCATGACTGTCCACTCTTCATCAAGCCTAGCAAAAAACACACAGATCTGTCTCTTTGGGTCTTCATTTCCTTCCGAAGCCTACCGTGTCATGTAAAACTAACTTTGAGTAAATTCATATACATTTCTCCTGCTAATCACTCACTTTAATTTTCAGACACAGGCCAGGAAGAAGGTCAAGGAAAAGTTTTTCTCCTCTATAGCTGGAATGTCCTTGGCCTCAAGCTCAGACCTTTCCTCTACTTATATCATTCCCTATGTGATCTCATCCAGGCTCATAGTTTTAAATACCATCTTTGAGCTTATAACTTACAGATTTACACATCTAGCCCTGACCTCTTCCCTGAGCCCCAGACTTTGATACTTATATGCATCACCACTTAGATATTTAATAGGCATCCTGAGCTCAACATATTCAAAACCATACTCTTCATTCATCCTCATCTTAAACCTGCCTTTTCTACGGTCTTATCCATCCCAGGAAATGGTAACTTCATCCCACTTATTTGGACCCAAAGCATTAAGAGTCATCTTTGATTCTGTGTTGTCAGCTTTACCTTCAAAATAAATCCAAAATCCTACCACTTCTGTCCACCACTGCAGATACCACTTCAGTCCGTCACCTATTATCAACAGCCTCCAAACTGCATATGGTAGGTGGTCAAGATGTGTTGGTTGAAACAATGAATAAATAAAGTAGTCAAGTTAGGACTGAGCAATAGGTAGAAGGAACTGATTTGAAGTGAAATTGGCAGAAGTTTAAATACTTTTTGGTACATAAAAAGAAATATTTAACAAATATTGGTCATTTGTTAGTAGCAGGAGCTACTTAAAGAATCAGAATCCCCAAATCTTAAAAATGAAGATGTCTTTAAAAAACCATGAGACATCTTTGCACAAGAAGTTTTCCTAAGCTAGGTAAGGAAAACCTGATATAAATTCTGGTGCCATAAATACCAATTTAGGCATTTGTTGACCATGCAGCTTCATTTGGACATTGGAAAGACCTGGGGTGCCAGCATCTTCAAGGTTTTCTTGTTGAGTGTTGTCTTCAAGAAGTTGCTTTCTTCTTGTCCTCCTTATAGTTAACCTTGATGTCATGGAATCATCCCTCACAAAGTGCAGATTTTCTCCAGGCTGCATAATACTCAAATTATGCTTATGCCATAATTATCATGTTAAAAAATAACCATGGATTAAAGACCTAAAAGTGGGACTGGACATTTTTAATACAAAACTTCCAGAGGAAAACATAGGCAGAACACTCTCTGACATAAATCACAGCAATATCTTTTTCGATCTGTTTTCCAGAAGAATGGAAAGAAAAACAAAAATATACAAGTGGGACCTACTTAAACTCAAACCTTTTGCATAGCAAAGAAAACGATAAACCAAATGAAAAGACAACACACGGACTGGGAGAAAATATTAATATTTGCAAATGATGTGACTGATATGGGATTAGTCTCCAAAATTTACATACAGTTTATGACAATTAACAGCATCAAAACAAACAGCCTGCTTAAAAAATGGGTAAAAGACCTAAATAATCTGTTCTCCAAAGAAAACATGAAAGCGAAAATCACTCAGTTATGTCACTCTCTGTGACACCATGGACTATACAGTCCATGGAATTCTCCAGGCCAGAATAATGGGGTGGGTAGCTGTTCCCTTCTCCAGGGAATCTTCCCAACCCAGGGATTGAACCCAGGTCTCCCACATTGCAGGAGTATTCTTTACCAGCTGAACACAAGGCAAGCCCAAGAATACTGGAGTGGGTAACCTATCCCTTCTCCAGCAGATCTTCCCGACCCAGGAACTGAACTGGACTTCTGCATTGCAGACAAATTCTTTACTAGCTGAGCTAAAGAAGACAAACAGATAGCCAACAGGCACGTGAAAAGATGTTCAACATCACTAATTACTAAAGAAATAGAAATAAAAAGTATCACACTTCTCTTTAAGCCACTCAGAATAGCTATATCATCAAAAAATTCACAAGCAGTAAGTGCTGGAGAGGTTGTGGAGAGAAGGGAACCCTCCTACACTGTTGGTGGGAATGTAAATTGGTACAGCCACTATTCAGAACAGTATGGCGGTTCCTAAAAACACTAAAAATAGAGCTACCAAATGACCCTGCAATCCAGCTCCTGGGCATATATCTGTAGATAATCAGGACCCAAAAGGATACATGCACATCCATGTTCACTGCAGCACTGTCTACAACAGCCAAGGCACAGAAGCAACCTACATGTCGACGGACAGAGGAATGGATAAAGAAGGTATGGTACAAATATACAATGGAACATTACTCAGCCTTCTTTTCATTCAAAACAAAGAAATAATGCCATTTGCAGCAACACGGATGGACCTAGTGAGTGTCATACTGAGTGAAGTCAGTCAGACAAAGAGACATATCGTATGATATCCGTTATATGTGGAATCTAGAAAGAAATGATACAAATGAACTTACTTACAAAACCGAAAGAGACTCACAGACTTATAGAAGGAATTTATGGTTGCTGGGAGGAAGGGGTAGTTTGGGAGCTTGGGAAGGACATGGACACACTTCTGTATTTAAAATGGATAACCAACAGGATCTAATAATGTATAGCCCATGGAACTCTACTCACTGTTATGTGACATCCTGGATGGGAGGGGGTCTTGGGGAGAATGGATACATGTATGGAGGTAAAGAACCCGCCTGCCAATGCAGGAGACTTAGGAGATGCAGGTTCAATCCCTAGGCTGGGAAGATCCGCTGGAGGAGGGCATGAAAACTGCTCCAGTATTCTTGCCTGGAGAATCTCAAATCCCATGGACAGAGGAGCCTGGCAGGCTACAGTCCATAGGGTCACACAGAGTCTGAAGCGACTGAGCATGGCACAGCACGGAGGGTTCCCAGGTTGTGAAGTGGTAAAGAATCCAGCTGCCAATGCAGGAAATACAAGAGATGCAGGTTCGATCCCTGGGTCGGGAAGATCCCCTGGAGTAGGAAATGGCAACCTACTCCAGTATTCTTGCCTGGAAAATTCCATGGAGCCTGGCGGGCTACAGTCCATCATGTCACAAACAGTTGGACATGCCTGGGTGACTGAGCCTGCATATGAGCACAGATACAGGTATGGCAGAGTCCCTTCACTGTTCACCTAAACACTGTTAATCCTCTATACCCCAATACAAAAGAAAAAGTTCAAAACAAACAAACCCAAATAACCACTATATTCAAGATGTGATTTTTAAAATGGCACTTCATATCTTACACAACACTTTTCACTCCTAGAATGAACGTGTGGAGTGTCTAATCTGAATACAGCAGCCAGAGCAACCTTTCTACAACACAAGTGAAACCAAGTCACTTCTCTGCACGAAACCCTCCAAAGTTCCCCATCCAACCCCAAAGTGCCTCTCCTGACCTGTGAGGCCCTACACCATCTGCTCCCTGTCCCTCGCAGTACCCTTCTGCCTGCATCTCCTCTATTCTAGCCCTCACACACCACATTCCAGCTCCAAAGCTCATTCCCAAACATGTAAGGCAAGTTCCTGCCATGAAGCCTTGTGGTACTATCCCTCTGCTTGGAAATTCTTCCCCCAGACACACACATAGCTCCCATTCTCACATTTCCGATCTCTGCTAAATGTCACCTTATCAGAGGGGCTTTCCTTATCATTCTGTGCACCTCCCCCTACTCTTTATCCGCTTATTTGATTACTCTCTGTTTTCTCCTTCTAGAACTTAAGGTCCTCGAGAGCAGAGAGTTTGCCTGTTTTGTTTACTTATATCCCCAGGTCCCCGGACAGCACTTGAGCACACAACAGGTGCTTAATCAATGCTGTTGAATGAAGAGTCAAAAATATTAAAAGATATAAGGAAATTGTTCATTAGAGAGAAGAATTAGCAGGCATGACAAGCAGGGAATTAGAACCCCCCAAATGAGTAAAACAGAGTAAAAATCTAATAGGCTATTAAATAAGCATGTTTAAAATGATCAAAGATAAAACGTGACATCCACTAGCATATAGTCATGAACACAGACACTAGAACCAGGTAGAACTAGCTCTTTCGCTTAATAGCTATGTGAACCTGGGCAATGTATTAATATTTAACCTTTGTATCGCTGTTTTCTTATCTGTAAAATAGAAGCAAAAATAGCATTTATTTCATAGGATTACTGTGAGGATTGAATGAGTTGATGGACTGGGTTAGCCAAAAATTCTTTCAGGTTTTTCCGCAACATCGGCTGCAAAAATCCAAACGAACTTTTTTGGCCAACCCAATAACTACAGCACTTGAAACAGCGTTTGGCACGTAGTAAGTACTTCACAAATGTAGTTCTTTGTGAAGTACTACTTTAGCTGTTCTCCTTTTACTTTATTATTATTATCCACAAGAATGGGGAGAAAAAAGAAAAGGCAGGTTTGAAGAGGAATCAAATGAACATATGAAAAATATAAGATATATAACATAAAAATATAATATAGGTGTTTTAATGCATTAAAACACCTCATGCTGCAAGGTGAGTGCCCCATTTGCAGCTTCACGTCCACATTCCTGGCAGGAAGAAGACAAAAAGACAAAAGGAAATTACCAGACAATTTTAATCTTTTTTATTAGGGAGAAAAAAAAAAAAGGTTTTTCCAGATGCCACCTCCAGGAACTTGCAACTCAGTGACTAGAATCATGTCACCTAGTCGTTAGGTGCGCGCTTTCACTAATGGTATATATCGATGTCTGCTTCTCAGTTTTTGCCAACACTTAATATCATCAGACTTTTTAAATTCTGCCAATCTTATGGACATACAATGGGATGCTATCGCTTTTATTTGAATGGGCTGAACAACTTTTAATGTTTGTTGACCTTGATTAAGTGAATTTCTTTGCTCATTACAATGTTGCTAAGTACCACTGCATAACAGCTAACCACAAAAACAATGTTATACAATAATTAAGTATTTATTTAGCTCATGCGCTTGTGGGTTAGATGTGGCAGCTTGTCTGAAGTGGCTGTTACTACATGGCCTTACATCTTCCTCCCAGGCCTAGTAGGCCAGCCTGGACAATTTCTTCTTACGACAATGGCTAAAGGACATGAACCCAAGTGGAACTACGTGAGGTCTCTTAAAGCTTAGGCTTGTAGCTGCCACTGTGTCACATGTACCACGTCCTAACAGACTAAAGCAAATCACATGGCCAAATCTAAAGCACAGAGGAGAAGAAATATCTTCTGGTCTGTTAGTGGGAAGAACTGCAAAGTCATACAGCAAAGAGTGTGAATGTTGGTAGGGAGTGATGAACTGGGACCAATAATCCTGTCTACACAATATCTTCTTATTTTTTAAACTGGGTTATCTTTTTCTTATTGATTTATAGGTATCCTTTATATATCCAGCAAACTAATCCTTTATTAGTTATAAGTCTTGCAGATATCTTCTCCCATCTGTGGTCTGTCTTTTTAACTCCCTTAACGGTAGAGTTTTTATTAAACAGCAGCTTTTAGTATTAGTATGGTCAAATGTATCAGTCTGTTAATGTGCTTCCTCTATCTTAAGAAATCCCTATCTCAAGGACATACAGTTATTTTTTTATTATTAACAAAGTTCTGTTTCTCACTTTTAGAGTTTTAACAAACTATTGATTTTGCATATGGTATTCTAATGTTTTTCATAAAGATACCAATCTTTCTGGCACTATTTATTGAACAGAAAATCCTTTCCCTGCTAATTTGTAATGCTACTTCTGTTATATATCTAGTTTCCATAAATTCATGGGTCTATTTCTAAGCTCGCTTTTTGGTTCAATTCATCTATTTCTCTCCCCCAATACTGCACAGCTTTAATTACTAAAACTCTAAATTGAGTTTAAATTTAAACTCCAAACTTAAACTAAATTTAGAAAACTAAAACTCTCCCTCATAAGTCTCCTTCAAATAACATTAAAAAATATGATTGTCTCTTGTTCTTCTATATAAAAATTATGATAAGCTTATCATATTTCACTTTTAAAATATCCTATAGGGATTATTTCTGGAATTGAATTTAGAGATTATGTGAGACCATACATCGTTATAATACTGAGTCTTTTTCTTAAAAAATATTCTTTCTTTTTTTTTCTTGGCCACACTTCACAGCATGTGGAACTTCCCCAACTAGAGACTGAACCTATGCCCCTGGCATAGGAAGCATGGAGTCAATCACTGGACCACCAGGGAAATACTTCTCATATTGTCCTATTATCCATGAATATGGTATAATTCACCACTCATTTAGGTCTTCCTTCATGTTCTTCAGTAATGTTTCCTTATTTTCTTTATGATCTTGAGTGTTTTTTGTTGGATTTATTTCTGTTGCTTATAGGTTTTATTGCTATAGTGAATGGGCTAGTAGGCTTCATGGGCTGAGTGGAAATGCTGCTAAAATCTTACCATTAAGAATGTTTAGGGGCTTCTCTGGTGGTTCAGTGGTAAAAGAATCCACCTGCCAATACAGGAGACAGGGGTTTGATCCTTGGTCTGGGAAGATCCCACGTGCCATAGAGCAAATAAGCCCGGGCACAACTATTGAGCCTGTGTTCGGGAGCCAAGGGATTGCAACTACTGAGCCCATCAGTCCTAGATCCCACGTTCCACAACAAGAGAAGCCCCCACAGTGAGGAGCCCGTACACTGCAAGTAGAGAGAAGCCTCTGCTCATCATAACTAGAGAAAAGCCGGAGCAGCAACAAAGACCCAGCACAGCCAAAAATAAATAAACAAACACATTAATTAAAAATCGGTATCGTAAATGAGTGCTAAATTGTACTGAATGCTTATTCTGTATTTATATGCTTTTTTCTCTTAATCTGGCTATTGGTTTCCTAGGGCTGCTATAACAAAATACCGTCAACTGGGTGACTTAAAACAACAGAAACATACTGTCTCACAGTCTGGAGTCTAGAGATCTGAAATCAAAGCCAGTGGGGCCAGGCTCCCTCTGAAATCTTTAAGAGAGGAATCCTTCTTTGCTTTCCCCTGTCTTCTGGTGGCCCCAAGTGTTCCTCAGCTTGTGGCTGCAGAACCTCCACCTTTGCTCCATCTTCACAGGGCTATCTTTCCCTGTGTGTCTCTGTGTCTCCACAGGGAGAGCTCTCCTGTATCGTCACAATGTCTTCTTATAAGGACCCTCGTCATTTTGAATGAAAGAGCCATATTCCAGTATGACCTCATCTTAATTAATTACACCTGTAACAACCCTATTTTCAAAGATGGTACTGTAGGTTCGGACTTCAATATATCTTTTTAGGAGGAACACAATTCAACCCATAACAATCTATTAAAATGATATATCACATTAATGGATTTTTTGGATATTGAATCATCTTTGCATTCCTGGAATACACACTAACCTAGTCTTTATTTTCCTATATATTTAGAGGCTGAAAAGATAAACCTTCTGCTTTTTCAATTTTTCAATAATATATGTATAAACCAAGCAGTGGGTTGAATACTGTCCCTTCAGAATTCATGTCTACCTGGAAGCTCAGGATGTAACCTTATTGGAAAGAATGTTTCTGCAGATATAATTAGGAAGAACTCATACTGGATTAGAGCGTGCATTCCAGGTTACTTCAGTCATGTCCGACTCTTTGTGACCCCATGGACTGTAGCTCTCCAGGCAGGAATAATAGAGTGGGTTGCCATGCCCTCCTCCAGAGGATCTTCCCAACCTAGGGATCAAACCCATGTCTGTCATGTCTCCTGGATTGGCAGGCGGGTTCTTTACCACTAGCACCACCTGGGAAGCCCATACTGGATTAGGGTGGGCCCTAAGTCCAACGACTGGTGTCCTTATACCAAGAAGAGAGGATCCATAAATACACACAAGAAAGAAAAGCCACGTGAAGAGGTAGAGACTGGAGTTATACAACTACAAGTCAAGGAGTACCTGCAACCACCAGAAGCTGGAAGGATTCTCCCTGGAGCTTTGGAGGGAGTGTGGCCCTGCTGACACTCTGGTTTCTGACTTCCAATCTCCAGACTGAGAGAATAAATTTCATTTGTTTTAAGCCACCCATTTTGTGGTGCTTTGTTGTAGCCCGCCCTTGGAAGCTAATATAAACTGCACGAAATTGCCAATATCAAACTGTAATAAATAAAAACAGTAACTTCACTTAGTTGACCTAAATCTTGATTTAAAATGAATTGGTGAGGGACTTCCCTAGTGGTCCAGTGGTTGACTCTATGCTCCCAGTGCAGGGGGCCAGAGTTCGATCCTTGGTCAGGGAACTCAATCTCACATGTTGCAACTAAAAGTTTGCATGCTGCAACTAAAGATCCTGCGTGTGGCAGCCGAGATTGACGATCTTGTGTGCCACAACTAAGACCCGGCACAGCCAAATAAATAAATATTTTTTAAAAAATAAATGAATTGGTGAAAAGGGAAAGTATTTGTTCCCATATTAATAGAAGAAGCTGTATCTATTTAAAGCTGCTATTCTAACTGTTTCAAAGGGCACTTTCGCTTACCAGCCTGTTATGTAATTTCCCTTCTGTTTACTCATTATTCTATTCCTACTACTCCCCCTACTCATTCAATACCTTTTTCTGGAAATAGCTCCTCACCTTTTCTTAAGAAGATCAACCCTTCACTTCTTCAGTTCTTATGGGTCTGGAAGATATTCACTCGACTCATCACTCCAGAGGGCAACTTGTGACCTTGACCTGGCAAATCAGAGTACTGCATTCCCATGGCCAGTTATTGGTTTGGGGATGGACGTATCAAACAAAGCCACAAAAGGAGGTTCAATCAAAGCAAGTCTTAGCATTTTTTATTGCAGCAACTAGGAAAGAAGACCAGTCTTATGAGGACGTGAGTCTGGAGCTATGCAGATTTTCTGCCCCCATAAGAGAACCTACATGAGAAGGGATCAACACTGGGGAAAGCAGAGCAGAGAAATAGAAAGACCAGATCCAATCGACATCATTTTTCTTTAGACCAGATGCTGGTCATTCATTTCTGTAAAGGGCCAGATGGGAAATATTTCAGGGTTTGTGGGTGTAAAAATGTGATTTATAATAAATATGTATTTTGGACTTTGTCCATGGTTCCTGGCTCACAGTTCTCCAAACCCCTGGAATTTTCTAAGCGGTGAAAGCAATGGGAGCATCTTGTGTTATAATATTTGAAATCATATCAGAGCCACAAAGGTGAAATGGGCATCTTGTTACTTATAACAAGTCCCTTTCAACCATAACTGAGTTTATGTTAATGACATTTTTTTGACTATTTATTTGGCTGCACTGAATCTTAGTTGTAGCATTCGGGATCAAGTTCACTGACCAGAGATCGAACTTGGGCCCCCTGCATTGGGAGTGCCAGGTCTTAACCACCAGACCACCAGGGAAGTCCCAATAAAAGTGACTTTTGGAAATCCCCTAAAGAGTGGGGGATTGCCAGGGAGAACAATTAGTGGATTAACAGTCCCACCTCATGACCTCTGAAGAGGAAAGAGGGGCTGGAGGTTGAATCAATCACCAATGGCCAATGATTTAATCAATCACGCCTATGTGATGAAGCCTCCATAAAAACCAAGAAGGATGCGGTTTGGAACTTGCAGGCTGGTGAGCCAGAACTCACCCACTTGCCAGCTTCAAACTCCACAGGACAGAAGCTCCNCAGACCCCCATTCTAGGATGGTTCTCAGGAAAGGCTCCAGGGAACCCTGTTAGCCCAGCGGGTAAAGCTACTCCTTAAGGAGGAATGGGGTGGGGCAAAGCAGGCGTGCTGCAGTGGTACAGAAATGGCCACATAGAACTCACCCACTTGCCAGCTCCAAACTCCACAGGGCAGAAGCTCTTGTTTCAGCATCTTGTCCTATGTCTCTGTTCATCCAGTTGTTGATTCATGACCGCTTAATACCCTTTGTAATGAATCAGTAAGTTAACTAGTTTTCTGAATTCTTTGATCCACTCTCACAGATTGATCAAGGAGGGAGTCCTGGGAACCTCTGATTTATAGCCAGTTGAACAGGGAACAATCTGACTTGTGATTAGCATTTGAAATAGGGGCAATCTGACTTTTGATTAGCATCTGAAATAGGGGCACTCTTGTGGGACTTGGGGTTTAGGGGGAAAACCCACAAAACACAGTAGGTCATAGATCTCTTTCACAACTAGTGGGTCATAGATCTCTTTCACAACTATTCAGCTTCACCACTGCATAGTGAAGCATTCAATTCAGAGCATAAAAACATCTAGACAATATGAGAAGGAATGGGCATGGTTGTGTTCCAATAAAGCTTTATTTACAAAACCAGACACAGACAGGGGACCTCCTTTGCGGTCCAGTGATTAAGACTCCACACTTACAACACAGGAGGATCCAGTTCAACCTCTGGTCCAGAATTAAGATCCCACATGCTGCACAATGTGGCCAAAAATCAAACAAAACCAGACACTGGCTCCTTTCGCTGACCCCAGCCCTAGGCTCAGTCATACCTTAAGCTATATTGATCCTTGGAGTTTTAAGTTACTTGAGCCAAAAAAATGTCCTTTTCCTTAAGTCAATCTGAAGTGGTTTTCCTTTTAACTTGTAACCAAATAATCTCAATTTATGTTATATCTGAAGATTCTGAATTCTTTGTTAACTTTCATCTAACTATTAGTGTAACTATTCTTTAAAATCCATTCTTAACCCTGAAAGGAATCAAAGTTGGTTTCACAGAGGAAAGATAAATTGATGACCAAGTCATTGCCAGTTCCTTTTCAGACATGTCTTACATAAACACTAATTCTATTTTTAAAAGATTTAATAAAAGTTAATTCTTTGGGGGGGGAAACAGATTTTCTTTTTCAGTCTAAGTTTCAACAAGAATTTGCTATGCAGGCAATTTGTAGACATTCAAAGTGAGCATCAGTATTGTTAAGAGTTGCAAACAGTAGTCACTGTGTACAAATTTAAACAGGCTCCTCACTGAGGGTTGATGGGGAGAGGGAGGATCTTAATGGTGAAAGTAAAGTGGAAAATTATCTTCTCCTGACTGCAGAGACTTGAACACTGTTTTGAAAAGCAGAAGAAAGAACAGAGAACCTCTGGAAAGGCTAAGAGCTGGGGGAATGATTTTAGCAGCAGACTCTGTCAAAGGGCAGTCATATGACTCTTCCCTAAAATGAAATACCTCAAGCTGGCAGATGAACTCCTAGAGCTATGTACTCCAGTCCTGAAAAGAAAAGTATACTTTCACAACAGGATGGAGACTGAGTTCCAGGGGCTCAATGAAGAGACTCCAATAGATAAAAGGAAGGAGGTAATTCACACACACAACTAGGCAACAAACATACCACAGAGAAGAGAAAGAGAACAGTCATGGATGACTCCAAGTTTTATGGCCTGAGTACTGGCAAAAGGGGCTTGCCATTTGTTGGAATGGGAAGGACTAGGTGAGAAACAGGTGGTAGGGGCTGGAACCTGGAGCTCAATTTTGGACATGTTAAGTTTAACAGGTCCCGTTATTCATCCAATAAGAGATGAAGAGTGGGCAGCCGGGCACATGAGCAGAGTTAAGAAAATAGGTCCAGGCTGGGGATATGAGACTGGGAACCATCAGCATATAGATGGTACTTACAGTCATGAGATTAGATGTGAATACAAAGGAGGAGACTACATAGAACAGATTCAAGTCCTTGGCACTCTTAACATTTAGAGAATACAGAGATGAAGAGGACCAAGCAAAGACACCTGAGAGGAAAGCCAGAAAGATAGAAAGAAATATCCTGGAGGGGAAGAAAGTGTTTCAAGGGAGAAAGGGTGGATCGACTGTGTTAGTTTTGGTAAGATGAGGACGAAGGGTTGACCACTGGATTTATCAGTGGAGAGTGTGTGTGTGTGTGTGTGTTAGGGTGCGTTTAAGGGAGAATGGGATGAGACAGAGAAGCACACACAACTCTTTTCAGAGTTTTACTGTAAAGGGAAAGAGAATAAGGGAGGAAGCGACAGTAAGGGAAAACGGGGTCAGGGCTGAAGAAGAATCTGAATATTTTGTAAAGAAAAAAAAAGATAACTGAAGAAATAAACTTCCAGATGAAACAGGAAGATATTGAGAATATATGAAAATGGTTACTATTAGAAAGGCTTGGTGAGGGATGGGAGGAGTGGATACCCTCTTTGCAACAGGAACAGACAGTGACAGAGTGTACAGACAGTGTACTCCCTGAGAAGGGAGAAGGATGGGAGCTCATCACGGACGCCTTTGGTCTCTAAGTATCACTATTTGTGAAAATGATGAGGATAGGGTAATACAGTAGAATTACAGTCATTACATATAAGAATGTTTATCTGATCTTTAATCTGCTCTGATTTATACTTTCCACTCAAATCACAAGATTAAAGTATCACAAGATAAACTGAGCTTACCCCATAGTAGATAATAAATATTCAGTGGATTTGTATTGGTGAAACTGTTGCATTGCTAGACTACAGCAACTGACAAGGCAGGAGAAATTGCTGTTTTTCCTTAACCTACCCACCTAGGGTTAAGTAAGTTTGTTCTTTGCTCTTGCCAGGCTTTTGTAACTAAGGCAACAGATTTTGGTTTCTGTACTGATCATTTTTTCAATGGTCCAGCAGATGCTGGCAATTTGATCTCTGGTTCTTCTGCCTTTTCTAAAACCAGCTTGAACCTACTATGCCAAAGCCTTTGACTGTATGGATCACAATAAACTGTGGAAAATTCTGAAAGAGAAGGGAATACCAGACCACCTGACCTGTCTCTTGGGAGTCGGGAAGCAACAGTTAGAACTGGACATGGAACAACAGACTGGTTCCAAATAGGAAAAGGAGTATGTCAAGGCTGTATATTGTCACCTTGCTTATTTAACTTACATGCAGAGTACATTGTGAGAAACGCTGGGCTGGATGAAGCACAAGCTGGAATCAAGATCAAGATTGCCGGGAGAAATATCAATAACCTCAGATATGCAGATGACACCACCCTTACGGCAGAAAGTGAAGAAAAACTAAAGGGCCTCTTGATGAAAGTGGAAGAGGAGAGTGAAAAAGCTGCCTCAGAGCTCAACATTCAGAAAACTAAGGTCACGGCATCCAGTCCCATCACTTCATGGCAAGTAGATGGGGAAACAGTGGCTGATTTTATTTTTCTGGGCTTCAAAATCACTGCAGACAGTGATTACAACCATGAAATTAAAAGACGCTTAATCCTTGGAAGGAAAGTTATGACCAACCTAGACAGCATATTAAAAAGCAGAGACATCACTTTGTCTACAAGGGTCCATCTAGTCAAGGCTATGGTTTTTCCAGTGGTCATGTATGGATGTGAGAGTTGGACCATAAAAAAACCTGAGTGCTGAAGAATTGATGCTTTTGAACTATGGTGTCGAAGAAGACTCTTGAGAGTCCCTTGGACTGCAAGGAGATCCAACCAGTCCATCCTAAAGGAGATCAGTCCTGGGTGTTCACTGGAAGGACTGATGTTGAAGCTGAAACTCCAGTACTTTGGCCACCTGCTTGCGAAGAGCTGACTCATTTGAAAAGACCCTGATGCTGGGAAAGACTGAAGGCAGGAGGAGAAGGGGGCGACAGAGGATGAGACGGTTGGACAGTATCACCGACTCAATGGACATGGGTTTGGGTGGACTCTGGGAGTTAGTGATGGATAGGGAGGCCTGGCATGCTGTGGTTCATGGGGTCGCAAAGAGTCGGATACAACTGAGCGACTGGACTGAACTGAACTGAACTGATCATTTTTACCTATTGTAAACCTATTTAAGCTCAACAACTGCCCTTTTGTATTCTGCTATGTTCTGATAAGTAGAGTCTCGGGCCGAGAGTCTAAAATCTCATGACCCAGGATCTCTCATCAGTTAATTTCCTGTAAGATATGCTAAATGGGTCAGAATGGAAACAGAAGACCAGAGGAAGAGAGAAATTTCCAGCTTCTAGCTCTCACAGTTGTAATAGTAGCACGATCGGATGATTCTGGACAACAGCTGAGGCAGATACAGAATCTTTTTGGTGATTCAAGTTCTGACTGAGGTGGCAACTCTTCAGCAGATCCAAGACTGATTGTGTCTCCAGAAGGGCAGCAGGCAGCACCTGCTTGTGGGTTGAGCTTTAAGGGCTTGTGAACTCTCAAGCCCTGTGGTCTCTGAGTATCATCTCCTTCTTCTTTTTTGTTCCTCCAGCTCCCATCCTGATTTGTGCTCTTCCAGACCTTCCCACACCCTTGCAATTTCCTGTAGTATATTATCTCTGTTTGGAATATCTGGAATGACTTCCCGTTCTCTGGACAGGACTCTTTTATTATACAATCTTAACAACAGAAAAGGTCCCAGGAAATAGACCCTCCAAAATAGGATTTGGGGATTGGTTTGCTGACTGTTTGAGCTTGAACAGAGTGATGGGCTTACCGTCAATGGAAAATGGAAATGTAGTGGCATTATGATTACCTACCTCATCACTCATGTTTGCTTAGCATGAAGTCCTATCAAAGGCAATGCTTTGGGAGACCAAGTGGCTGCTGCATTTGACCATCATGATAGTAATGATGACTACAAGGACTTGGGAGACCATCTGCTTCTGACTGTACTCAAGCACTTACAGAGAGGAAACGATACGTTCCAGTCTTTAAACTCAAGTCACCATCAGAGAATCAGAGAACTTTGACGACGACCTTAAACAAAGCTCTCTGTGAAATCACATGGTGCATATAGCTGAAAATTAGACCCCAGATGTGTGGGTTGCAAAATAACAACACAGGTTGTTTTAACATCCCGACCAAGTCTCTGATGCGACAGGCACTGATGGTGAGGGAGACCCTAAGACTTGGAATGGGAACATCTGAATAGATTCTGAGAACCTTGAACCTCTAAATTCCCAAGAGCCTCCCTCACCAAGGAAGCTGCCTGTCCTTCTTAGTCTGAGACCAGCCTTCCTTTTCCTGAAGACAGAAGAAACTCACCTGAGGCAACTACTTTGCAAGGAGATGCCAATTTTCCTCCAGACACACCTCCCCACTTCCCACTACCACCAGACCACGGCCAGAGTCAGAGCCCAGCATTTCCCAGGGAGGAGAATGTAAAATGATCATGCAGGAAGAGTTGTTCGTGAGTTAAAGCACTTAGGAATGTCTCTAAAAATGTTCCACTGGCTGACCACAACTTGAACTCAAGAGTGAACTATATTCAATGAAGTTGAGATGCCAAAAATTCTGGAATGTAGAGGAAGAAGCCCAAATGTCCAGAGGACACTTCTTCACTTAAATATGTAGGATGGGGATGACAGGAGAAAAAGTCCTCACTGAAATGGGATGATAAGATCCCAGAGTGGAAAAAGCCAGGTGACAGTGGTTAAATGCTGGCGACGATGTGCATATGATTACCATAGTCTACAGCAGGGATCAAATGGCCAACATTCATTGGATCATGGAGAAAGCAAAAGGGTTCCAGAAAAACACCTACTTTTGCTTCACTACTACACTAAAGCCTTTGTGTATGAAGAGTACACCAAGGCTATATATTTTCACCCTGGCTTATTTAACTTATATACAGAGTACATCATGTGAAATGCCAGGCTGAATGAATCACAAGCTGGAGTCAAGACTCTCCTGGAGTCAAGCCAGGAGAAATATCAACAACCTCAGATATGCAGAGGATATCACGCTAATGGCAGAAAGTGAAAAAATGAAAGTGTAGTCGCTCAGGCGTGTCCGACTCTTTGCAACCCCATGGACTATGGCCCACCAGCCTCCTCTGTCCAAGGAATTCCCCTGGCAAGAATACTGGGGCAGAAAACGAGGAGAAACTAAAGAGACTCTTGATGAGGGTGAAAGATGAGAGTGAAAAAGCTGGCTTGAAACTCAAGATTAAAAAAAATGAGATCATGGCATCCAGTCCCATCACTTCATGGCAAATAGGGAAAAAGTGGAAATAGTAGCAGATTTTATTTTCTTGGGTTCCAAAATCACTGTGGATGGTGACTGCAGCCATGAAATTAAAAGATGCTTGCTCCTTGGAAGCAAAGCTATGATAAGAAAAGCTAGAATAGAGTATTAAACAGTAGAGACATCACTTTGTTGATAAAGATCCATATAATCAAAGCTATGGTTTTTCCAGTAGTCATGTATGGATATAAGAGTTGGACCATAAAAAAAGATGAGTACTGAAGAACTGATGCTTTCAAACTGTGGTGCTGGAGAAGACTCTTGAGAGTTCCTTGGACAACAAGGAGATCAAACCAATCAATTCTGAAGAAAATCAACCCTGAATATTCATTGAAAGGACTGATGCTAAAGCTGAAGCTCCAATACTTTGGCCACCTGATGCAAAGAGCCGACTCATTGGAAAAGGCCTTCATGGTGGGAACGACTAAAGGCAAAAGAAGAGATTGGAAGAGGATGAGATGGTTAGATAGTATCACTGACCCAATGGACATAAATCTCAGCAAACTCTGAGAGATAGTGGAGGACATAGAAGCCTCGCATGCTACAGTCCATGGAGTCCCAGAGTCGGACATGACTTAGTGACTAAACGACAAGGGCAGGGATGGATCTTTGGTGATGGCTAACTCCTCTTGTCTCTGGGAGCTGTCTAAACAAACAGCTTACTAAAGTATTAACTTGGTCCATATAACAAAAAACCAACCAACCACCAAACAGAAACTCTAGGTCTACTGAGCAGGAATCTGATTTGTTTGTTTGTTTTTAGGAATCTGATTTGGTTTGTCATATTGAAGTATGATAGCCTGCCATCGATACCTCAGACCTAAGCTGCTTTACAGAACTGGATGTATAGAACATTTGATTGAAGAAGGACACTACACTCCCACAAGTACATATTAAAAATCTCCTACAAGTCTTCCTCAAGGGACCTGAAATAATGTCTTAGTAGGTCATTACTACGGAGAAGGCAATGGCACCCCACTCCAGTCCTCTTGCCTGGAAAATCCCATGGACGGAGGAGCCTGGTAGGCTGCAGTCCACGGGGTCGCGAAGAGTCAGACACGACTGAGCAACTTCACTTTCACTTTTCACTTTCATGCATTGGAGAAAGAAATGGCAACCCACTCCAGTGTTCTTGCCTGGAGAATCCCAGGGATGGGGAGCCTGGTGGGCTGCCGTCTATGGGGTCGCACAGAGTCGGACACGACTGAAGTGACTTAGCAGCAGCAGTGCAGCAGGTCATTACTAAATGAATGTAAGTGAAGCCATCTACCAGGATGACTGAACACTAGGAGAAAGGAACTGCTGTCATTCAGTCATGTCTGATTCTTTGTGACGCCATGAACTGTAGCCCATCAGGCTCCTCTGTCCATGGAATTTTCCAGACAAGAATACTAGAGTGGGTTGCCATTTCCTTCCCCATTAGTATGCTTAGTCACTGGGTAATTCTGATTGTAGCTGTTGTTCCAGATGTGATCTTTCTATTGAAGCAAATCAACATGGTACCAGGCGCTTGGAATACAGCCACTGACTTGAGAGATGTTTTGTCTCTATATGGATTAGTAGCAGTTTGTTTTCACCTGTCAGGGACAACAGTTCACTACATCGATATTATAATGCTGATTGGACATAACGAGAAGAAAGTAGCAAGTGTCTTAGATACCTTAGTAAGCTGTATGCTAGAAGGTGAGAGACAAACACCATGAAGACTTAGAGTTTTGCCTCTTCGTTGACACTTTCAGAGGTCAAGTGATCTGGGACATGTCGAGATCAGTCCAATCTAAAGTGAGAGACAGGACTTCCCTGGTGGTCCAGTGGTTAAGAATCTGCCTGTTAATGCATGGGATGTGGGTTTGATCTCTGGCCCAGGAAGATTCCAGATGCCTCAGGGCAACTAAGCCCATGAGCCACAACTACTGAGCCTGTGCTCTGGAGCCTGCGAGCTGCAACTACTGGGCCCACGTGCAGCAGCTACTGAAGCCCATGCACCCTAAAGCTCATGCTCCACAACCAGAGAAACCGCCACAATGAGAAGCCCAGGCACTGCAACTAGAGAGGAGCCCCTGCTCTCCGCAACTAGAGAAAGTCCTCGCACAGCAACGAAGAGCCAGCATAGCCATAAATAAATAAATATAATTTTTAAAGACTTGTATCTAGACTAGATAAAGACTTCAAAAAACTCTATAATAGGACAAACAGCTCATTGGCAAATGATTTGAACTGATATTTCACTAAAAGATATACAAATTAGCACATGAAAAGATGCTCAATATCATTAACCATTAGGGAAGTACACAATGAAAAATGAAACGTCATTACACTCCCACTGCAATGGCTAAAACTAAAAAGACCGACAGTACCAAGTATTGACAAGAATGTGGAGAAACTGGATCTCATACATTGCTGGTGGGAATGTAAAATGGTACAACAACTTTGGAAAACTGTTTAGCAGTTTTAGTAAAGTTAAACCTACTCCAGGACCCAAGAATTCCATTCCTAAGTATTTACCCTAGGGAAATGAAAATATATGTCCACAAAAGAGGTTTGTACAAGAAATTAGAGCTGCTTCATTCACACTCATCCTCATCTAAAAAAGAAATGTCCATCAACTGGTGAATGGATAAATTGTGGTATATCCATACCAAAGAATAGCAGTGAGCAACAGAAAAGAACAGACCTCTGCTACACAAAATGACATGAATCAATCTCAAAAGCATTAGTCTTAATGAAAAAAGCTAGATACAAAAGAGGCAATAGTATGTGATTCCAGTCACATGAAATTCTAGAAACGGGCAAGACTAATGTAGAGTGACAGAAAGGAGACTGATAAAAGGCATGGGGGGGGGATGGGAAAATAAAAGGGAAATTCTGGGTGATAAAAATGTTCTATCTTCTTTATGGTGATTGTTACACATGAATACATATCAAAACCCACTGAACTTGTATACTTAAACACAGTACCTCTTACTGTATGTAAATTATACCTTAATAAAGTAAAAAAAAAAACAACACTCCTAGAAACAAGAGAATATACGAAGATATCCAGTTATAAAACACACAAAGTGAACACACAAAAATGAACAGCTAGCTATCCAATGCAATGAAAGGTTCTCACAAAATTGTTAAAGTTAAATATCTTAAGAAATATGCAGGAAGTTTAAGAAGCATATGATAAAACTCTATAAGGAGGATCATAAAAGAACACTTGAATAAACAGACTAATGCCCTAGCTTTCTTTCTGGCTCTGCTTTTACCAGAGGGATCTGCTAAACTATGTCATGTCATATCATTCCTCTTCTCAAAACTTCCAGAGGTTTTCTTTTCAGAAAGAATTCCAAAATCATTACTCTCATCTAAAAGGTCTGCAAGATCTTTCCTCCCACCCGCTATCTGCCCCTAGCTCTAGCCTCAATGGTTTTGATGTTTCCCAATGTGCCAGTGCACTCCTGATAGCCCCTGTGTCAGGAACCCTCCTCACCCAGATCTTCACATAACTTGTTCCCCAACTTTAAACAAATCTTTGCTTCAGTATCACTATTAGAGGTTACCTTGGCAAGTCCATCTTTAGTATGGGAAGTTTCAGTTGGTCACTATGACTCAACAGCTGTTGTCATAGAAACTATGTCAGTTTTGAAACTAGGAGAAAAGATTAAAAGGAAACATGATAGTTGTCTTCCAATACTGAAGAACAATTAAGTGGAAGAGGAAGCAGAATTATTCTCCCAGCAGCTCCGGTAGACGAGTCCTCTGGACTGATCACTACAATGTTAAGTTCCACAAGGGCTCACTGTTCAGCATCCCTAGCACAAAGTGTGTCTGGCACACAGGTGCTCAGTCATATTTGTTGAATAAATGTTTCAGTGTGGTTCTGAAAAGCAAAATGGACCAATGGATAGGACTAAAAGGAGGCAGATGTTAACCCAACATGAAGAACAGTTTCTTAAAAATGAGAACTTGATGGGATTTTTTTGAACTCAGGTGTCTTGATCTAGTGCCTTCTTATTTATATGCAAGCAAACTAAAGTTTGGAAAGTTTTAAGTCAGTGGTTATTTTACTGCTTATCTCAGTCCATTAGTGGGCTGTGAAATCAATTTAGTGGGTACAAGTAGGATTTTAAAGAACACAAAATAGAATTTAAAATATTAGAGCTTACTGCAAGTAGTAAGAATTCTTACATGAATTTTCTGTTTCAGATAGAGAGATAGATTAACATACAGAATCCCAGGTGTGTACCGGTCAAGATATGCTATGTTTAGTCACTCAATCGTGTCCAACTCTTTGGGATCCCATGGACTGTAGCCTGCCAGTCTCTTCTGTCCATGGGGATTCTCCAGGCAAAAATACTGGAGTAAGTTGCCATGCCCTCCTCCAGGGGATCGTCTCAACCCAGGGATCAAACCCAGGTGTCCTGCATTACAGGCCAATTCTTTACCATCTGAGCCACCAGGGAAGCCCAAGAATACTGGAGTGTATAGCCTAACCCTTCTCCAGGAATTGAACCAGGGTCTCCTGCATTGTAGGCAGATTCTTTACCAGCTGAGTTACCAGGTAAGTCCTAGTCACGATGTGAAATGTAGTATTTCTTACTGTTTTGGTTAAAAAAAAAAAAAAAAAACTGTTTTGAGTAATACCAGGTTAAGCTGCTCAACACAGAATTTGCCCCCTTGCAAAGTAACGAGTTCTATTTGTAGTTGAGATGGAGGTAGAATGTCATCGATTTAGGATGGAAACACCTGGGGAGCGGTGGCACTAGATGATGTCAGGAATTTATATTTTTTTCATTGCATTTGTGTATATTTTCCAAAATGATCATACATCTTTTTTAAAGCAGTTTTAAATACATATATATGTAGCATACTTTACAATAGAAATTAGAAATTTAAAATGGAGATGAGATGGTTTCTGTAGGTTTACAATGAGCACCATTTGTACTGTAATCCAAGGCAAAAAACAAAACAGAGAAATAAAAACAACTTCTACAATGCTCGCAACATTTGCCCACTATGAAATGAGCATTTTTCTGGCGCTAACTTCTAGAAGGAATCTGTATGTGAATTCTTCTGAGGGCATTAAATGTCATTATGGAGAATAGTCGGACCAATACGATCAACTTCCTAACTGGTCTCCTTGCCTATTATCTTTTACCCTTCAATCCATCCTGAAGTATGTGATTTTTCCAGATTCTCCTGTTTAAAATTCTTTAGTGCTCCTTCCTGCCTCCTTGATAAAGTCTGTATTTCTATGAATGGATTTAATACCCCTTGGGACCCAACTTCTGCCAATCACTGTACGCTCATCTCCTTCCAGCTACCTACCTCTCACTCTTAAGATCTATGCCATTCCCAGGTACATTACAACCTTCACTCTGCCAAGCTTTTTATATATTGTTCCTTTGCTACAGTTAAAACCACGCTTCTCAGTCTGAGAAGCTCTTACTCTTCCTTCAGAGTCAGCTCAAACACAGCATCACTTGGGAAGCTTTCCTTGACTTTCCTGGGTTCATGCTAATTGCTATTTCTTCCTGGACCCATTGCACTGTATACATGTATGCCATGGCAATTGCTGGAAAGCATTTTATTTGCCTGCTTGGATGTGTGTTTCCCTGCTACACTGTAACAATCACACGAGGAGAGACCACGTCTATGTATATGGTGGTGGTGATTTAGTCGCTCAGTTGTGTCTGACTCTTTGCAACCCATGGACTGTAGCCAGCCAGGCTCCTCTGCCCATGGGATCTTCCAGGCAAGAGTACTGGAGTGGGTTGCCATTGCCTTCTCTGACTCAGCCATAAAAAGGAACAAATTTGAGTCAGTTCTAGTGAGGTGGATTAACCTAGAGCCTATTATACTGAGTGAAGTCAAAAAGAAAAAAACAAATATTGTATATTAATGTATATATATAGAATCTAGAAAAATGGTAATAATGAACCTATTTTCAGGGCAGGAATAACAAAGGTCATTTACATGACTCTATATCCTGACTTTAAAGTCAAAGACATTTTATAATTAATTCAATGAAAACATTTCAAAGGCAAACTAAGCCAATACGTTTTGAGTACACTGTTCTTTAAAATTTTCTCTTGACATGGGGTTCAAGCTGGTTAATTATCACCTTTTTTGTGTGTCCCCATTGTGAACTATATATAACTTTACTGTGACACCTTTCACACTGATTTTTGTACTTATCTCTTCCTATAAACTCTTTGAAGGCAGGTATAGTCACATTCATTTTATTTTTTTAATCTCCATTTTATGGCACAGAGTCTGGTCTATAATCTATTAAAAATTTGTTCCTAATAAAAATATATCTATTTTAGCCCCAAACCTAGCATTTAATAGAAGTTACCCAGTAAAGTCAGCAACAGAACAAGGATGCCATCTATTCCCACTACATATTATTTAACATCATTTTGGAGACATTAGCCAATGCAATAAGACTTGAGAAAGAAACTAGAGGAAGGAAAACTAGAAAGTAGGAGGTGAAATTACCACTGTTTGTGGATATGACTGTATACCTGGAAAACGACAGAGAATCAAATGTAAAATTACCACAAACAAAAAGAGTATTAACGGGGGTAGGAGGTTATGAAATTCATATTAGAAATCAGACTCATTAACGTATATATATGCGCAAAAAAACCCATACCAGGTAAGAAATATAATGAAATAAAGGACTCATATTTTCAACAGCATTAAAAATACAAAATACGGAGGCATAAATTTAACAAGAAATGTATAAGACTCATGAAAAAACCTAAGGACACAAGAGAAGACTGCAGAAAATCAAACTCTTTGAATAGGAGTTCAACATATTATTAAGATGTCAATTCTTCCTAAGTCATTTTATAATATAACACAATCATAATAAAAATATCAGTAGGTTATTTTAAGATCAATACAAGTTGATGCTAAAGTTTTATGGAAAAATAAATATACAACAGCCAGTTAAATTTTGAAAAAGAATGAAGAGAAGGAATTAGCACCAACAGACATTCAGTTATATTATATACTTCATCAATAATTAAAACTGTGATGCTGATGATAAAGACAAAGACAGACCAGTGGAGTATACTAGGAAATCCAGAAAAGCACCCCAATGTATGTGGGAATTTAATATATGATGAAAAACATCTATTTCTGCTTTTTGACTATGCCAAAGCCTTTGACTGTGTGGATCACAATAAGCTGTGGAAAATTCTTCAAGAGATAGGAATACCAGACCACCTGACCTGCCTCTTGAGAAATCTGTATGCAGGTCAGGAAGCAACAGTTAGAACTGGACATGGAACAACAGACTGGTTCCAAATAGGAAAACGAGTATGTCAAGGCTGTATATTGCCACCCTGCTTATTTAACTTATATGGAGAGTACATCATGAGAAATACTGGGCTGGAAGAAACACAAGCTGGAATCAAGATTGACGGGAGAAATATCAATAACCTCAGATATGCAGATGACACTATCCTTATGGCAGAAAGTGAAGAGGAACTAAAAAGCCTCTTGATGAAAGTAGAAGAGGAGAGTGAAAAAGTTAGCTTAAAGCTCAACACTCAGAAAACGAAGATCATGGCATCCAGTCCCATCACTTCATGGGAAATAGACGGGGAAACAGTGGAAGCAGTGTCAGACTTTATTTTTGGGGCTCCAAAATCACTGCAGGTGCTGACTGCAGCCATGAAATTAAAAGACACTTTCTCCTTGGAAGAAAAGTTATGACCAACCTAGATAGCATATAGAAAAGCAGAGACGTTACTTTGCCGACTAAAGTCCGTCTAGTCAAGGCTATAGTTTTTCCAGTAGTCATGTATGGATGTGAGAGTTGGACTGTGAAGAAGGCTGAGCACCGAAGAATCGATGCCTTTGAACTGTAGTGTTGGAGAAGACTCTTGAGAGTCCCTTGGAGTGCAAGGAGATCCAACCAGTCCATTCTGAAGGAGATCAGCCCTGGGATTTCTTTGGAAGGAATGATGCTAAANTAGTCATGTATGGATGTGAGAGTTGGACTGTGAAGAAGGCTGAGCACCGAAGAATCGATGCCTTTGAACTGTAGTGTTGGAGAAGACTCTTGAGAGTCCCTTGGAGTGCAAGGAGATCCAACCAGTCCATTCTGAAGGAGATCAGCCCTGGGATTTCTTTGGAAGGAATGATGCTAAAGCTGAAACTCCAGTACTTTGGCCACTTCATGCAAAGAGTTGACTCACTGGAAGAGACTCTGATGCTGGAAGGGATTAAGGGCAGGAGGAGAAGGGGACGACAGAGGATGAGATGGCTGGATGGCATCACTGACTCGATGGGCGTGAGTCTGAGTGAACTCCAGGAGTTGGTGATGGACAGGGAGGCCTGGTGTGCTGCGATTCATGGGGTCGCAAAGAGTCGGACACGACTGAGCGACTAAACTGAACTGAACTGAACCTGTGTTAAAAAGATAAGCAATTTACTAAGTGGCATTGGGACAATTTTTAGACTTCTGGGAAAAAAAAATAAGCTGGATTTACACCCCCATCTCATACCACGATAAATGCCATATGGATCAAAGACTTAGGTGTGAAAATAAGTCCATAAAAGTGCTAAGAAAATATATAGAAGGTTTATAAACTCAAATTGGGAAAGGCCTTTATAACCATGACTCAAAATACAAAAGTCATAAATGACTGATACATGTGATGACATAAAGATAAAACAAAATTCTGTATGACAAAATATACCACAAAAAGGCAAAAGACAGATGACAACATGGCAAAAACATCTACTAGAGAAATGGCAATCTCCATAATATACACTAAGCTTCTAAGAAATTTGCTAGAAAAGAATGATAACCTAAGAAAAAATAAAGAACAGTTCACATAAAAAGAAATACAAATATCATATGAAGGGATGTTCAACTTCAGTCATAAAACTATAAGTGCAAATTAAAACTATATTGATGTTTCATTTTTCCTCTCTCAAATGGGCAACAAAATCCAAACATCTGATAATATTGATAAGACTTTGGGAAAGTAAGCACTTTCAATCTTGACTGGTAGGAATATAAATTGGTGTCATTCTATGGGAGGCAATTTGGCAACAGTTCTCAAAACGATGAATGCATATATTCTCTGACCAAGCAACGTCACTCCTGGGAATTTACCCTACAGGCATACTAGTACATGGGGCTTCCCAGGTGGCAAAGTAGTAAGGAATTTGCCTGCCAATGCAGGAGACGCAAGAGATACAGGTTTAATCCCTGGGTCAGGAAGATTCGCTGGAGGAAGAAATGGCAATCCAGTCCAGTATTCTTGCCTGGGAAATTCCATCGACAGAGGAAGCTGGCAGGCCACCGTCCCTGGGGTTGCAAAGAGTCGGACGCGACTGAGCGACTGAGCGCTAGCACTACTATCCTGGTGCATGGTCGAAGTGACACGTGTGCACAGTTATCACGCAGCACTGTCTCGAACAGCGGAGACTAGAAAAACGCCCATCAGTAGGGGAGGAAAGCCATGTGGAAAGACGGCTAAGACACAAATATGACACAGGATACACATAGCTAAGTCTTTTTAAAAAGCAAGGAACACACACACAAAATATAAGGGAAAAAAGTGGAAACTCTGGAAAACCAGGACGGTGGTTGCTAACTGGAGGCAAGCTGGGATCTGGGAGATAGGGGCAAAGATGGAGGGGAGATGTTACGCGGTATACTTTTTTAACATTCTGAGTTTGGAATCATATGAACATATATTGAAAAAAGTTTTAAGTGTGTCAAACAAGTGGGTGAAATATTAACTATCAGTCTCACATTTATCCAGATCTAGGTTGTAATTCATGATTAAGGTATCTTGGGAGCTCACAGAGTAATAATATTCTGTGTCTACTTCTGTCGAGATTCATGTGCCACATGAACAAATGACAAGCTCACATTCCATTATGAAATGTCAGGAAGTTATACTTCTTGGAAGAAAGAGAGAACAAACCAAGCGAGTGCTAGGTGAACAGACAGGTATACTATTGCAATTGTCAGTCTGCTTACTGGTCTGAACACAGTGATGATGGCAGGAATGGGAAGGAAGGAAAAGATACAAATGGCCTGAATGGGATATAAATCCATGGGGCTTGATGGCTGATTGAAAAATTCTACTGCATATGTTCAGAGAGCCCCATTGCAGTCTCCAGAGCTCTTATAACTCTTATTCGACTTGCCTAATTGTAATTGGCTGTGGAAGGCTAGAGAGAAAGAAAGAGAACCCAGTGATTTGGTGTTTAGCAGTATCACTAACAGAACTTAGAAAGCCAGAAGGAAGAAAGCCAAGTTAGGGAAAAAGCAATGACTTAGGTTTTAAGTGCATGGTATCTGATGTGAGTGGGAAACCGGGCAGCTGTGGCCAGAGGGCTACTGGAAATCCTAGTCTGAAGTTCAGAGGGGATGTCAGACTTGAAGGTGGTGATGTGGGAGAGATCTGGGGGGAGAAGCTGGAGGGCCGCCCTGACTGTGGAGCAGAATGGGGAAGAGAAGGCAGAGTTACAGACAGAGAAATATAAGAATCAGGAGAGCATGTGACAGGTACACCGAGGGTGAGGAGCTTTAAGAAGCAGTGAAGGGGTCTACACATTGAGAAATAAAAGGGCCACTGCAATAATAATAGTAGCAACGTCCTCTATCTACTGAATCCTGACACACAACCACCTAGAAGGTAGACAGTATTGTTAGCTCCATTTTACAGAAAAGAGTATTAACCCAGGGAATTCGCTGGTGGTCCAGTGGTTAGGACTCTAAGCTTTCACTGCTGAGGGCTGGGGGTTCAATCCCTGGTCAGGGTACTAAAATCCCAAAAGTTGCAGTGAAGCCTAGAGGAAAAAAAGTGGGGAGGATATTAATTCAGAAAGTGACTTCAAAGCTGCAGGATGTAACTGATGAGCTATAGTCCTTCATTGCTTTCTTGGGAGAGCTGGGAGATCAGAGTTCTGGCACTAGTTCTGCTACTAAACTAGCCATATGTGCAGGGACAAGCAACTTCACCTTTCTTCATTTCCTTCTCTGAAAACTGAGGGGATTGGTCTAGATAATCTCTAGCTCTTATGTAATATGAGTCTTTGACTAAAGCCAAATGGAAGAGGGACTCCCCTGGCGGTCCAGCGGTTAAGAATCCACCTTGCAATGCAGGGGACTTCGATTTGATCCCTAATTGGGGAACTAAGATCCCACACGAACTGCAACTACTGAGCCTGTGAACTCTGCAGCGCATGGGCCACAACTAGAGAATCAACGTGCCACAACTAAGACTCAACACAGCCAAATAAAGAAATAATTTTTTTTTAAGGCAGAATGGTAGAGATATATATATATACAAGATTGGCAATGAATTGAAAATTTAGCCGTAAGTGAGCAGGGAGACCTCGCCGAGATCAGAATGCTGAATGTTTTATATAGTGAATTTTCACGCAATAAACCCATATTCTGATATATAAAATCTATAATTGAAAAACTCTTTTTATCTATATATTTCAGTTAATATCAACAATTAAAATTTTTCATACCTGGCAATTTATAAATACTGTTCTTGAAACCCTGCTAAGCTGATTGAATAGAATAAAAATAGAAGAGTCCAAGTGACGCAGTCTGTATATGAAGGATTGTCCTGTAGAGAGAGAAAAGAGCTATTTATAATAAACATTTGTAGTAAGAGACAGAAACAACTGCTCAGGTACATAAATATTTATGGAAATAAATTATATAGGAGCATTTATCAAGTATCATTTCTTTAGCATGTAAAAACAGATCATCTAGCACAGAATATTAGTTAATGGAAATCCTGAACCTCTTAATATTAAAGTCTGTAATAAAGATTTCCAAAATTAAAATATATTATGGCAGACTGAAAGCAAACATACTTTTCAACTTTAAGAATAAAATAAACTTTTTAAGACAACCGCTGTTCAAAGCCTGGCCAACAGATGAAATACCAAGACGGCAACATATGTTCTATTTACCCTTCTACAGATGACATCAACATGATGTGCAAGAAAACCAAACAGAATAGCTTTAAAGATTTAACTTACAAAGTTTAACATTTCTTTAAAACTCTATGGTTAACAGGGAAGTGGAGGAAAAAGTCCTACTACATATGTTCACAAACTTCCATTCAGTTCAGTTCAGTCGCTCAGTCGTGTCCGACTCTTTGCGACCCCATGAATCGCAGCACACCAGNCTCCTTTTCCTATTTGGAACCAGTCTGTTGTTCCATGTCCAGTTCTAACTGTTGCTTCCTGACCTGCATATACGTTTCTCAAGAGGCAGGTCAGGTGGTCTGGTATTCCCATCTCTTGAAGAATTTTCCACAGTTTATTGTGATCTACACAGTCAAAGGCTTTGGCATATTACAGTCACCCAGATCTTTCATCTGTCTGCCAGATTGAACCAGAGTATCTCAATTTGCAGGAGCAGCTGCAAACTTAATTCTTGTATTAAAAATGTTTCCGTTTGGGGCTTCCCTGATGGTCCACTGGTGAAGAGTCCACCTTGCAATGCATGGGACACCTGTCCAGTCCCTGCTATGGGAAGACCCTACATGCCATAGAATAACTGAGCCCATGCGTTTCCTCTCTAATCCAAAAGTTTTTCATCACCAAAAACAAAAAAAAAATCTGTTCAACTATTTTCCTCATTGATGAAGTTTTGTTAATGTAGAGACTGTTAAGGCTTTTACATTCATAGGCAGTGGGAAAATGAATTAAATGCTTTTTAAATCAATCAATTAAGCTAAGAATTCCCATCAAAATAATTTTGACTAAATTAGTGAAATCATTTTTAAAATAACACAGGTTATTTCTAATTTTAAAAAGGTATAGGGCTTCCCTGGTGGCTCAGAGGTAAAGAATCCGCTTGTCAAGGCAGGGGACACACGTTTGATCCCTGGTCCAGGAAGATCCCACGTGCCACAAAGCAACTAAGTTCATGCGCCACAACTGCTGAGCCTGAGTGCTGCAACTGCTGAAGTCCACGCTCCCTAGAACCTGTGCTCCGCCACAAGAGAAGCCGCTGCAAAGAGGAGCCTGCACACTGCAACGAGAACAGCCCCCACACAGCAATGAAGACCCAGCACAGTCAAAAATAAATTAATTAATTAAATTTAAAAATAAAATAAGGGCACTATATACTTTTAGAAAAAGTCTAAAATATAAGCCGTTATAAAGAAGAAAACGGAATGAAATACTTTTAAATAAGCATCCTGAAAACACCACCAGACAAAAGATAACTGCTCAAATATACTTTAGTTAATAAACACATCAGTTACCCACTCATGAGGAGGTCTGAATTCTGGCAAATTAAAGCATTCAAAACCCTGACCTGGAAGTTAACAACAACAAAAAATTTTGAGCAGCAACCAAAAGAGAAAAGAGCCAAGATGATCTGAGTATTCCATAAAGTGCAATGTGATTTCCTCTTATGATTGGCAAAGTTTATGTAAAAAAACATTCCCACAGTCTCTACAGCTGGGAAGAATGGGAGACTTTAAAAAAATTTTTTTTAAATAAAGGGACAAAAAACAAGCTGAGAGCAAAAGGTGAGGGAGCTGGGAAGCACCACATCTGTGGAGATGGCTTATCAACACTTTTTATGTGTTTACATTTGAAGTACAGCAAAGAATAGAATTGGCTATGAAAAGGATTTTAAGAAATACCCATCATTAAAACAGCAGGGTCTAATTTAGAGGTAAACTAGGACTCTGTAGTTGGGGGAACAAAATAAATAACCTGGGTTTTTTTTTTTGGCTGTGCTGAGTCCTTGGTGCTGCATGGGCTTTTTTCTAGTTGCAGCAAGCGGAGGCTACTCTCCTTGCAGTGGCTTCTCTTGTTGTGGAGAATGAACTCTCCAGTGTGCAGGCTTCCATAGCTGTGACTCCCAGGTTCTAGAGCACAGGTCAACAGATGTGGCACACAGGCTTAGTTGCTTCGTGGCACGTTGGATCTTCCTGGACTAGGGCTCGAACCTCTGCTCCCTGCATTGGCAGGAGGATTCTTTACCACTGAGCCACCAGGGAAGCCCAATAACTTTGGAGAACAACTCCCAACCCTAAAATCTCATCCACTCCTAGTCCCAGTGAGTGAAAAGGGCACTCAGTAAAGGGTATTCATTTTGATAGCTTTAATAGCTATAACTATTTAGCTTTAACTATTTCAACAATGTTATTTAAGAAAACTAACTAGCACTATCCACTGTACTGGGTCTGTACAGAGGCAAGTAAAGTTAATTCTGGGGCTTTTTTAAAGAGAATTGATTTTTTAACTTAGTCATCTTTACTGATAACCACCAAATTCTACCCTAGCAGAAAATTATCTGAGTAGATTTGCGTATTAACCCCCAGCATTCTTTCTAACTTCCTTGTAGAAAATTAAAATGTCCATTTCCCAGACTCCTCTACAGTTATGTTTCCCCATGTGAAATGGGGTCTATCTGTCAGCTGTTTCGTGAGATTTGGAAGGCAGAAATGGGGCAGGAGCCATCTTTCCGCTTTTCTGGCTGTTAATGCTGGCAAGCACATTTATGGAAACATTGGGTTTTTCTGCAGTGTTCCAGCGTCCCAAACCTCACAACCATCAAGAGACAAGTTTGGTGGAGATAGCTGTCTCTAGTTGGTGGGTGTTGAGGGGCAGCTTCAGAATAGCAATTTCCTGACCCTTGAACTGCAGCAAGCAATGTCATCTGGAACTCAGATGTGGCTGGGGTGGCCTCCTGAGACCCTCCCCTGGAGGCCCTGATAGGTAGCCTGGTGCTGGGAATAATTTCTGAAGGCCCACGCCTCCCAGCCCTTCCAGTGATTCTGCAAACAGACTAAAATGCTAGAGTGGTTTCCCTTTCCTGCAACTGGGCCCAGATGACATATTAGCACATCAGTTGCCTCAATATATAAGCAGAAGGGTGATTGGTCTGTTTGTGAGCTGCAGTACTGAGCAGCGTGCTTGATGATATATGCTCTGCAATCAGACTGCCGCGGTGCAAATTCTGGCTCTGCCATACATTAACCTTCCTGGGATGTTAACATCCCTGTACCTTAGTTTCTTCATCTGTAAAATGGGACTAGCAATAATATCTTCCAGTTATGGACATAGTAAATGAAAAGATAATCTAAGTAAAGTTCTGGTTTTTCCAGTAGTCATGTATGGATGTGAGAGTTGGACTATAAAGCTGAGTACCAAAAAATTGATGCTTTTGAAGAGTCCCATGGACTGCAAGATCAAAACAGTCAAGCCTAAAGGAAATATTCAGGAAAGTCCTGAATATTCATTGGAAGGGCTGATGCTGAAGCTGAAACTCCAATACTTTGACCACCTGATGCAAAGAACTGACTCACTGGAAAAGACCCTGATGCTGGGAAAGATGGAAGGCAGGAGAAGGGGACGATAGAGGATGAAATGGTTGGATGGCATTGCCAGCTGTATGGACATGAGTCTGAGTAAGCTCTGGGAATTGGTGATGGACAGGGAAGCCTGGCGTGCTGCAGTCCATGGGGTCGCAAAGAGTTGGACATGACTGAGCAACTGAACTCAACTGAACTGAAAGTGCTTATAATAGTGACTCTCTTAGAAACGGAGAAGGCAATGGCACCCCACTCCAGTACTCTTGCCTGGAAAATCCCATGGACGGAGGAGCCTGGTAGGCTTCAGTCCACGGGGTTGCGAAGAGTCGGGCACGACTAAGTGACTTCACTTTCACTTTTCACTTTCATGCATTGGAGAAGGAGGTGGCAACCCACTCAAGTGTTCTTGCTTGGAGAATCCTAGGGATGGGGGAGCCTGGTGGGCTGCCATCTATGGAGTTGCACAGAGTCAGACACAACTGAAGCGACTTAGCGCAGCAGTGTTAGAAAAAGCCCCTGAGAGATGTTAGCTATTATCACAGTAATAATATTACTAGTTATGCAGACCACTTTAAAACACTGCTTCAATTGAGTAGAAAATGTAAACATTTTAGAATTTTATTACCATACATTTTATTGTGACCTCAAGGATTTTAACTTATATACAAGTGGTCACAAAAAAGATCTGACTGGTTTCATCATATATGTATATCCAGAGAGTGACCACTTCAGAACCACAGTGTACTTGAGGATAGCAAACTAGCCAACTAATTAGTTACTCTAGCTAGTTTTTGTGGGTCTCACCCTAAGGAAGAGTAATTTTCTAGTAACAATTTTTGCCATTTTCCCATTACAAATACTACCTCATTAATTATGCTCTGACTTTATTTTGGGGGGCTCCAAAATCACTGCAGATGGTGACTGCAGCCATGAAATTAAAAGATGCTTACTCCTTGGAAGCAAAGTTATGACCAACCTAGACAGCATATTAAAAAGCAGAGACATTACTTTGTCAACAAATGTCTGTCTAGTCAAAGCTATGGTTTTCCAGTAGTCATGTATGGATGTGAGAGTTGGACTATAAAGAAAGCTGATTGCAGAGAATTGATGCTTTTGAACTGTGGTGTTGAAGAAGACTCTTGAGAGTCCCTTGGACTGCAAGGAGATTCAACCAGTCCATCCTAAAGGAGATCAGTCCTGAGTGTTCACTGGAAGGACTGATGTTGAAGCTGAAACTCCAATACTTTGGCCACCTGCTTGTGAAGAGCTGACTCATTTGAAAAGACCCTGATGCTGGGAAATATTGAAGGTGGGAGAAGTGGATGACAGAGGATGAGATGGTTGGATGGCATCACCGACTCAATGGACATGAGTTTGAGTAAACTCCGGGAGTTGATGATGGACAGGGAAGCCTAGCGTGTTGCGGTCCATGGGGTCGCAAAGAGTCAGACACAAGTGAGCTACTGAACTGAACTGATAAACCAGGGTGTGTGTTATTCAGATTTTTTTTTTCAGTTTCATTAAGATAGAACTGACAAATAAAAATGTAAGATATTAAAGTGTACATTATGGTATCTGATATACATACAGATTGTGAAAGGATTCCTCCTACCTAGTTAATTAATGCATGCTGATTTGCTGAGTTGTGTCTGACTCTTTGTGACCCCAGGAACTGCAGCCCACCTGGCTCCTCTGTTCATGGGATTTTCCAGGCAAGCATACTGGAGTGGAATGCCATTTCCTCCTTCAGGGGATCTTCCCGACCCAGGGATAGAACCTGTGTCTCTTGCATCTCCTGCACTGGCAGGCAGATTCTTGACCACTGCGCCATCTTTACCTTTTCTTTTTTTTTTTTGGTGACAACATTTAAGTTCTGCTCCCTTAGCAAATTTCCATTATACAATATAGTGTTATCAACTATAGTCTCTATGTTATAGATTCTCAGAACTTATTCATCTTATAGCTGAAAATTTTGTGCCTTTTTCACAGTCTCACCCTATTTTCCCCACCCTCCAGGCCCCGGCTACTTTTCTACTGTTTCTATGAGTTGGACTTCTCAGATTTCACATATAAGTGATAACACACAGTATTTGTCTTTCTCCACCTAGCTTAATTCACTTAGCATATTATCTTTTGGGTCCATCCATGTTGTCACACATGATAGGATTTCTTTTTTGTCATGACCGAATATTATCGCATTATATATAAACCACATTTTATTTATCCATTTGTCCATTAACAGACACTTAGGCACTTATTTAAAACTTAGATTGTTTTTAAAATGTTATCAGAGAGGAGACTTCATGAGAATGAGATCAGTACTCTGTAAGATTTGAAAATTGGAAGTTTAAAATTTTAATGTTTAGGGTTAGAATACTGTTCTAATGTACTTATTAAGAAGGTCTTAGATAAAATTATGGCCTGGTTTGGTGTGCAGAAGTGAATTCTGTGTTTAAAAAAAAAAGTGTATTCTGATGATAAAAAAAGATTTTGGAATAAAGCTCCCCCCGCAATATGCTGAAATTATAAGAACCCTGTGTTTCACCTTATCCAACAACCAGTGAGACAGAGGGCCCTGAAGCCAATATGAAGGTGTTTGCTGTACCCTCGACAGTTCAGATGCTGCAGAAAGTCCAGGACTCAGAGCAATTAAGATTTACTGAAGGGTTAGAAAAACAATGGAAAAAAAGAAACTTCATGCTTTGATTCAATAACTACTTTTACACTGTTCTGAAAATCATACAGCTATATATATTTTTGGGCTTCCCTGATAGTTTGGTTGGTAAAGAATCCACCTGCAATGCAGAAGACCCCATTTCAATCCTTGGGTTGGGAAGATCCCCTGAAGAAGGAAATGGCTACCCACTCCAGTATTCTGGAAAATCCCATGGACTGTATAGTCCATGGGGCCTGCAAAGAATCGGACATGACTGAGCAACCTTCACTATCATATATATTTTGTTCTTTTTTTTTTTTTTAATTATTTCTTGGCTGTGTCAGCTCTTAGCTGCAACACTTTGGATCTTTAGTTTTGGCATGAAAACTCTTAGTTGTGGCATGTGGGATCTAGTGCCCTCCTGGGCAGGGATGGAGCTTGGGTCCCTTGCGTTGAATGTGCAGAGTCTTAGCCACTGGACCACCAGATAAGTCTCTCTTTCCCTTTTTTTAAAGAAAAAATCTTTTATTTTCATGAGAACAGATATTCTGAAATGTGAAACGTATTCATTTAACATTTATTGAGCACCTGCTCAATGCCAGGCAATCCCTGGCCCTGGGAATACAAACCTGATAACACATCAAAGTTCAGTGCTCTATCACACCTCAATGTCTATCAGCAGAGAGAGAGAGAAAGAGAGAGAAAGTACTCCTAGGAGAAGGAAACTATAAAACCAAGGAAGCAAATGATTTTGCCTGGCAGTGTCCACATGCCCGAATGCCAAGTCGCCTCAGTCATATCCACCTCTTTTTGACTGTGTGGACTGTAGCCTGCCAGGCTCCTCTGTCCATAGGATTCCCCAGGCAAGAATAGTGCAGTGGGTTGCGATGCCCTTCTCCAGGAGATCTTCCTGATCCAGGGATTGAACCCATGTCTCTTCAGTCTCCTGCATTGGCAGGAAGGTTCTTTATCACTAGTGCCACCTGAGAAGCAAGTCCACAGAAGCTTCCAAAAGGCAGTAATAGTCGAGTCTTGAAGGATGAATAAAAGTTCATAATGGATAAAAAAAAAAAAAAGTTCATAATGGAGAAGAAGACAAAGGGCATTCTAGACAGAACCCCCAAGGGCAAAGGCGTAGCAAGTATTAAAAAGCATGACCTCTTCAAAAAAGTCTGCTACGGCTAGAGACTCAGGGTCTGTGAAGGGACAGTGGGAGATGAACAGAGAACAGTATGTAAGTGTCAGCTCCTGAAACCCCTCTACTTCTGTGGGTCTGGACACTTTTGAAGGATCTTCAGAAGAGTGACATGGTTATAGGTCTACCAATGACTAGTTATGTGACTTAGTCAAGTTACTTAACCATAAGCACCAGTTTCCTTTTTGTAAAATGCAGATACTGACTGTTAAGAGGCGCTAAGGAAGTCTGTTGAGAGGATTAAGTAAGATAATACCTAAGATAAATAAGATTAACAGCAATAAGAAAGACAACAATGAGCACGTGAAGATATGTTTAGCATCAGGAGACATTAAGGAAATGCAAGTAAAAGTCATAGTGAGATATGACTTCACACCCATTAGGCTGACTATTATAAACACACTCACACACAGGAAAATAACAAGTGTTGGCCAGGATGTGTAGAAATCAGAACCTTCACGTACTGCTGTTGGAATGTAAAATGGTACACCCCTTTTGGAAAACAGCCTGGTAGTTCCTAAGTGATTAAACATAGAGTTACCACAAGACTCTGCAATTCCACTCCTAGGTTTATGTTTATGTTTAAGAGAAATGAAACTATATATGCCCATAGAAATTTGTATACAAATGTTTACAGCACCATTATTCATAATAGTGAAAGGGTGGAAACAACCCAATGAAACAACCCAACATTTGGGAAATGGACAAACAAAATGTGGTAGATCCATACAATAGAAAGTTATTCAGCCATTAAAAAGGAATAAAAAACTGCTTTCCTATTTGCTACCACTTGGATGAAACTTAAAAACCTTAAGCTAAGCAAAAGAAGCTAGTCACAAAACACCATATATTTTATGATTTCATTTATATGAAATATCCAGCATGGGTAGGTGAGAGACAGAGAGTAGGTTAGTGTTGTCAGGGGCTATTAATGGATGTGGGGTTCCTTTATGCAGTAAAGTGTTCTATAATTAGAGAGGAGTGATGGCTGCATAACTTTGTGAATACACTAAAAAACACTGAATTGTACACTTTAAAAGGTGAATTTCATGGTATATGAGTTATATCTTCACAAAAATAAATAGATAATATTTGAAGGTTTACTAAGCACAGTAGTAAGCATTTTACACCCATTATCTTATTTCAGTCCTCACAACAGCCTCATGAAATAAGTGCTACTGTGATTCACATGATATGGATCAAGAAACAGAGGCACAGAGGAATAAAAACAAAATCTTCTCCAAGACTGCACATGAAGCAAGTGAACAGAGACTGGAATCAGGCTGATTGACCCCAAACCAGCACTCTTTTAAATCCTGCACTTTTTTTCTGACCATAATGTATGCAAAATGCCTAGCAAGCAGGTGGCTGTGTGTGTGCACTCATTCATGTCCAACTCTTTGAAACTCCATGGATCAGGCTACCCTGTCCGTGGGATTTTCCAGGCAAGAATACTGGAGTGGGTTGCTATTTCCTTCTCCAGGGGATCTTTCCAACCCAGGGATGGAACCAGTGTCTCTTGCCTCTCCTGAACTGGTAGGAGAGGCATTATTTCTTTACCATTAGCGCCACCTGGAAAGCCTAGCATGCCATTTGTTGTTCAGTCGCCAAGTCGTGTCTGACTCTTTGTGACCCCATGGACTGCAGGACACCAGGCTTCCCTGTCCCTCACCATCTCCCAGAGTTTGCCCAAGTTCATGACAATTGAATCAATGATGCCATCCAACCATCCCATCCTCTGTCACCCTCTTCTCCTTCTGCCTTCAATCTTTCCCAGCATCAAGGTCTTTTCCAATGAGTCGGCTTTTCACATCAGGTGGCCAAAGTATTGGAGCTTCAGCTTCAGCATCAGCCCTTGCAATGGATACTGTATTCAGGGTTGATTTCCTTTAAGATTGACTAGTTTGATCTCCTTGCTGTCCAGGGGACTCTCAAGAGTCTTCTTCAGCATGACATTTCAAAAGCATCAATTCTTCGGTGCTCTGTCTTCCTTACGGTCCAGCTCTCACATCCATACATGACTACTGGAAGAATCATAGCTTCGACTAGACGGACATTTGTCAGCAAAGTGATATCTTTGCTTTTTAATATCCTAGTGGCTCAGCATGCAGTTGGGACTCAATAATTATTGGGTATTATTGCTATGATGAGCCAGTTTGTATACCCTGAAAAAAAACCCAAAACAGCATGGAGAAATAGTGGGAGAGGCAGAGCCAGGGAGATTAATTTAAAGGCTTAATGAAGTTGTCAAAGGAAGAAATGGTGAGGAACTAAATTAATGTATAGAGACTGAAAAACAGAAGTGATATACAGGAATTTTTCCAAGAAAATAGGAACTGTCCTTTAAATTGGGGTAGTTACAACTCAATATACTAATATTTACACCTACAAAGCATTAACGTAACTTGCGCTCATAATTGTACTTTTTTTGCCAGTTTGCTTGTTTTATTGATGCCTGGATGCTCAGGCTTTGACCACATATTCCCGGAGTGGGAACAGCCACTCTTTCCACCTCTGCTTCTTGGTCTTCAGGTTCTGTTCATGCTCGGTGCATGGCTCATGTTTTCTTGGGTCACAGAGCAGAGGCTTCTTGCCCTTACAGATTTCCTGAGCTTCTCTTTCTGAGTCTGGTTAATGATGGTGAGTACACTGGCGATGGATTTGCAAACGAGAATCTTGGAGAGTTTGGAAGCCTCACTGCCTGTCACTTTAGCCACACGCAGCTGGGATAGCTCCACCTTCAGGTCTTCCAACTTTTTCAGCAGCTCCTCGTTCTTGCCACGAAGGTCTCGAGCCTTTACCTTGGCCATGGCTGTATAGCCTGCCTCTGCAGCCTTCTCGGAGGGAAAGAGCCATAATTGTATCCTTGAGTCAGCAGGAAAGGTTTAGGTTATTCTCAAAGTATGTGATTAAGTCATGGAAATGGGTAATATGTTTCAAATTTCCTTTCCAGGAGATTGACCTTATAAATTGAAACAGCTAGTTATACTAGTTCATGCAGACAGTCAAAATTCAATTGAGGACTTCCATGGTGGTCCAGTGGTTGGGAATCCGCCTGCCAATGCAGGGGACATGGATTCAGTCTCTGGCCCGGGGAGATTTCACATACAACTAGAGACTAGCCCCTGCTTGCCACAATTACAGAAAACTCGCACACAGCAAGAAAGACCCAGCGTAGCCAAAAATAAATACACAAAATTAAATTTGAAACATTTTAAATATCTGTAAGAGTTTAATTTATAACAGTCCTAAGAATACTAAAAAATTAATGATTCCCACCAAGTTCAAGATCTTTAAAGGTGGATGAAAAAGACAATATACATATTTTAGGAATCATTAAGTCAAAAAGATGCTTTTGAACTGTGGTTCTGGAGAAGACTCTTGAGAGGCCCTTGGACTGCAAGGAGATCCAACCAGTCCATTCTAAAGGAGATCAGTCCTGGGTGTTCTTTGGACGGACTGATGCTAAAGCTGAAACTCCAATACTCTGGCCACCTCATGCAAAGAGTTGACTCATTGGAAAAGACTCTGACGCTGGGAGGGATCAGAGGCAGGAGGAGAAGGGGATGACAGAGGATGAGATGCCATCACCGACTCGATGGACAAGAGTTTGGGTGAACTCCGGGAGTTGGCGATGGACAGGGAGGCCTGGTGTGCTGCAATTCATGGGGTTGCAAAGAGTCAGACACAACTGAGCGACTGAACTGAAGTTAAAAAGTCTTTGGAATAGAAGGAAAAGACATGCATTTCCACAACTAAAGGAAAAGATTTAGGTAACAAATATAACTCTTATTACGGTTGTGGGCTAGAAGACCATCTTTCTAAAGGCATGTGTGTGCTCAGTCATGTCTCACTCTTTGTGACCCCACGGACTGTGGCTGCCAGGCTCCTCTGTCTGTGGAACATTGGTAAGAATACTGGAGTGGGAGGCCATTTCTTCCTCCAGGGACCGAACCTGCATCTCCTGTGTCTCTGGCATTGGAAGGTGTGTTCTTTACCACTGAAACACCAGGGAAGCCCCCTTTTAAAGGTACATAGCTATTAATTAAGAATTTAATGTATCACCAATACAAAGGTCACAAATACTAAGTTCAGTCTGCTTAGGATAAGTCCCTGGGCCATGAGAAACTTCAGCAAACTGGCATGGTAATTGTATGGATACGTATCTTTTAACCCTGTAAATTAGAATTAAGAAATTCAGAATTAAATATAAAAATGTTAAGAAAATAAAAACTATATTTGAGGAAAGTCTCAATGAGACGATGGCATTTAAAGTCCAAAGATGGTAAGAGAGTTATTCAGGTATCTGAAGGAAGGGTGTTCCTGGCAGATGGAACAGCAAATGCAAAGGCTCTGAAGAGAAGCAGGCAAGGAGGTTGGAGAAACATCAAGAGCTGGGGAGGACTTCCCTGGCACTCCTCTGGTTAAGACTCAGTACTCCCAATGTAGGGGGTATGGGTTGGATCCCGAGTCAGGGAACTAAAAGAAATGTAGAAAATGGAGGGCTGGGGAGAGTAATGAAAGATGGAGTCAGAAAGGAACAATAGATTGTGGGGCAGTAGGACATCCCGGGGCTCCCCTTGTGGCTCAGCTGGTAAAGAATCTCCCTGTAATGTGGGAGACCTGGGTTCAGTCCCTGGGTTGGGAAGATCCCCTGGAGAAGGGAAAGGCTACCCACTCCAGTATTCTATAGTCCATGGGGTCGCAAAGAGTCGGACACGACTGACCAACTTTCACAGGATATGGTGGGACCAGTTCCTGTGGACTTGGTAGACTCTTTAGGGCCTTGGGGCTTTTGGTCTGAGTAAGAGGAGGAACCACTGAAGATGAGGAGCCACTGACCAATTCTAAGNTTCTATAGTCCATGGGGTCGCAAAGAGTCGGACACGACTGACCAACTTTCACAGGATATGGTGGGACCAGTTCCTGTGGACTTGGTAGACTCTTTAGGGCCTTGGGGCTTTTGGTCTGAGTAAGAGGAGGAACCACTGAAGATGAGGAGCCACTGACCAATTCTAAGCAAAAAAGTGACAGGAACTTTCCTCAAGGGGATCAAAACACTCTCACCAAATTCTTTATTATAAACAGATAGGTCACTGAAAAGGTTAAGCCTATTAGACATAAATTTCATTTTATCTGGAAAATAAGATTTAAATGATACAGGATGAATCAAGTATTACCCTATCTTACAAAGTTTGGGGGTTCAAATCATCATCAACAGCAGAGCTGGTGATTTCAGGGCCGCAAGATAAGTTCTGGCAGGCTGCTCTCTTTCATGGGGAATTCACGACTTGAAAGAAGCCGTGGTACTCAGGATGCTTCGGTCTAATATTTCACAGCCTAACCCAAACATGCCCGTTTGGCCGAGGGTGGCAGGTTAGATTCTCACTTCCCATTTACCATGTGTGTGGCCAGGGGCACTCCCAGGAATAAAGGTATCTGATTCCTGGTTATAGTCTGCCTGACAGCCCTTCACTGAAGGGCTCTTGCTCCAGGAGTCCCACAAACTCAAGCCTTATCTGAGACTGGGGGAAGATTAGAGAGTAAGTTTTGTGCCTGAGGTTTATTCTGCTGAGGATTTTAGACTTGTTTCTGATAAGATCGGTTAAGGTTTTTAGAGCATGGGAACGATATGACTTGCTTACTTAAAGACTATGGAGGTGACTTTAGGAGGAAATGAAGAGCAAGAACAGGAGGCAAGGGCGCTGGAAGCCTGCCACTGTTCACCTCTTGGCTTAACGTTTAAATGCTTAATGCGTTTCCTCAACTAGAAAGTGGAAAAACCACCGGCCTGACTAGATGGTTGTTTTATGTGAAAATAAGTGAAATAATTCATATAGGCGAAAGCATTCCACTTACTAAAGTTCTGCAAATATAAATGCTTATTAAGAACAGAAGTAATACTGATGTATGTAGTTTAAAAGCCCAATAGGTGAGAATCTACCGCTTGCAAACGCATTTTGGACTAAGCCTAACATAAGGTTATATGTCTACTATATTTCAATTTAAAAAGAAAAACGAAAACCAGGGGCGGGAGAGAACCGCCTTTGAAAGATACAGAACCTGGCTACTGGCACAATCAATAATAAATAAGCGCATTTGAAGGCGAAGGTGCCAAATCGCTATTAACTTACAAAAGATGCCGTCTACATAGGCAGAAGGTGCGTATGTGTGAGTCCGTCATAAAACAGTAATTACAACACAATATGTTAGGTATAGTAAGTCTGCTTGGGTTCTAAGCCCGGATCTGTCGCGTCACGATATAAAACCAAAGGATGGAAGATGTACGGAGAAACTCGGACTCCTGGCCGCGAGTGACGAGCCCCAGACCTCGGCCGCCCCATCCGGCGGGCCACCCATCACTGGCCGCGCAGCCCGAGCCCCGCCGGCCGCCGACCCTCCGGGAATCTGCGGCGCCCGACGGCTCCAGACACGCCTGGCACCGGCCCCGCGCCGCCTTCCCGCCACCGCCGCCAGGAGGCTCCGCGCGCCTTCCCGCCTTTCCCCGCGCCACGGCCGGGCCGGGCCGGGCGGCCAGGCGGGCGCGGCGCTCGGCGGGGGCGGTCGGGCGGGCGCGGGCGGCGACGGCGCGGCCATTGTCCCGCAGCCCCTCCCGGGCGCGCAGGCGGATAGGGCCGGGCGGCAGGGAGGGCGCGGCGGCCGCGCAGTCCGGGAACCGGTGCGCCCCGCCGCCGCCGCCCGCCGCTCGGCCAGGTCCTCGGCGCCGGCCGCCCGGCCGCGCCTCCTTTGTGACCGTCTCCAGCCCCTCAGACCGGCGCGCCACCGCCGCTGCGCCCGGGGCTGCAAATGGCGCCCGCTCGCCTCTGCGCCTCCCGCCGCTCTCCCAGCCCGGGGACGTCTGGGGGCGCAGCGCCCGGGCCGCATCCCGCCGCCACCGCCCGGGGAGCAAAGCCCGCGGCGCCTTCGCCCGCGCCTCCGCCCGCAGCGAGGCTTGCGGGCCCGTGCGAGGCTGCCCCGACGCCCCGCCCGCCCTCCGCCCGCGCGGCGCGCAGCCACTTACCGCGGGCCGCGGCGCAACGGCGGGTCGCGCGCGCGGGCTGGGGGGAAGATTCCCGGTTCTCGGCGGGGGAAATTCCCCCTTTCGAAGCCGTTCCTTTGCGCCCCAAAACAAGTAGCCCCAACGTGAGAGAAACAAAAGGTATTTGCTGACGTGGGCGTTGGACAGAAACGCCCGAGGGCTGGGGACACAATTAAAGGGGCAACGCACAGATTTCAGGCACCAACCAGCAGCTTCGCCCACTCCCCCTGCCCTTCCCTACACCCCGCTGCACGCTCGAGAGGCACTGGGGTGCCCAGATCCCCAAGCAGTTGGCTACGGAATCATTATTTAGTCAGGAGCTTAAATTTTAAATTGTACTTTACGTTGGGAAAGGCGCCTCCGGAGGGCAGAAGGGCTGGATTTCTAGGATCTGGGGAATTTGGTTTAGGAAAGAGGGAGGGACTTAGGCGTGCCCACAATTACTGTATAAGTACATGTGACATTATTGTACTTAAGTTTAGCAACGTCAAATGGAAGAGATCTGTACAGAATTTTTCCTTTTATTGAGGCACTCATTTTAGTCCGGGATACCTTTTCTGAATCTCTACAAGTCACAAGCATTGCATTTTCTTTGAAGAGGCTAACTCAAGAAGCTGAGATAAGAGAAAATAATTCTTGGTTAAGTTCAAAGAAAATAAAAAACTAGTAAGAATAGCAGATTTTGTGTTTTCAAATACAAAAATTCATTGTAGATCAAGTCTTTCTTCTGACATATTTATGTCCCTAATATTCAGAGTTCAGACGTCAGATTATGTATCTGCTAAAATCTTTATAATCACCGAATTTTCATTGTTACTATAGAAACAATTTTATAAATTAGTTTTCTAGTTCCTTATGTTGGAGTAGAGTACTGAAAAGTTCTGTGATATAGTAGAACAGACAAGACTCAAAATTTCAAAATATTTAGTCTTTGATGGGCTTCTCTCTTATGTCACATTTAGTTATACCAGACAAAGTTTGTTACTTTGGTTTCATCATAATTAATTATGTGCTTTGAGGACCATATTCTCTACTAGAAGGGCTTCCTTAGTGGCACAGTGGTAAATAATATGCTTACAATGCAGGGGGATGCAGTTTTGATCCCTGGGTGAGGAAGATACCCTGGAGAAGGAAATGACAACCCACTCCAGTATTCTTGCCTAGGCGATCTCATGGACAGGGGAGCCTGGTGGGCTACAGTTCATAGGATACAAAACACAACTGTCTCTTAATATCACTTATGTATTACTCTCCAGTTATTTTCCTATTTAGTTCCATTTCCTCACATCATTCTGCATAGATCATTAAAAATGTGTTTGAAAACCATTAAGTATCAGGAATGTTGAATGTACACAGACTATTTTACTAGCATCCCCAATGATAATTCTAGAAAGACCTGGACATTGTTATAGCAAAAGATTTTGGATTTTTTTTTTTAGCCTTAATTGAAACATGCAAAAGAGTTCTACAAACTTGTTCCTCAGTAGAGCACATCAGATTAGTAATAAACTCTTTGTTGCAAAGAAGAAATCAGTTCAGTTCAGTTCAGTTGCTCAGTCATGTCCTACTCTTTGCGACTCTATGAATCACAGCATGCCAGGCCTCCCTGTCCATCACCAACTCCAAGAGTTTACCCAAACTCATGCCTATCGAGTGGGTGATGCCATCCAGCCATCTCATCCTCTGTCGTCCCCTTCTCCTTCTGCCCCCAATCCCTNCCTTGATGTCCTTTTCCTATTTGGAACTAGTCTGTTGTTCTATGTCCAGTTCTAACTGTTGCTTCCTGACCTGCATATTGGTTTCTCAAGAGGCAGGTCAGGTGGTCTGGTATTCCCATCTCTTGAAGAATTTTCCACAGTTTATTGTGATCCACACAGTCAAAGGCCACGGAAGAAATCATAAGAGTTTTTTCCCTCAACTTCCCCCTCTAGCTTCTGAAACTCTTATATAGTTGGAGAATTCCTTACATTATGAGTAATTGGTGGGAGGTTGAATTGGCCATCTGCAGCAGAATCTGGAAATGCCAGTGGTTTGCTTTCCCAGAGTCTTTTGTGGTTAAGACAATGGCTGTGGTCTGCACTTTGATAGTCAGTTGCACCCTCAAGGGACTTTGAAGAGGGAGCTGTAAGAAGCAGGAAAACCCAAAGAATCTTTTCTAGCTGTGGTGACAGTTGCAGCAAGATAGTATCTCCAAGGTGTCCAGTGCCAGTGCTATCAGTGGGGCCAGCTGCCATGGAGAAATATTGGTATCTTCACCAGGCCAGTTCTATGGTATGACTTGGCTGTTATTTCTGCCTGGTTAACATAGGCTCCAACCCCTGTGCTTTGCTCTTCCTGCGAATCTATGGACTTTTAATGATTCACTTCTGTTTACATCAGTCAAGGCCAGTCTTTGTGCAACTAAGAACCCTACCTGGTACAAAATATGAAAAGGCATTTGGACATATAGCCATATAGCTTTTTACAACAGATGAAATTGTTGAAGGTAAAATGTCATCCCTGTTATATAGATGAGAATTAAAACCATAGATACAGATGGAGAGAGAGCCTATGAAGTAAGAAGAGGAGAAACGCAAAACCAAACATCACCAACTTCACCATCTAGTGGCTGGCTAGAGGAAGGTGAAACTGTGGTTGAGTCTTAAGAAGTGACTAGAGGGAAAGGAAGAGATGTGGGATAGTGTGGTGTTGTAAAAACTAGAAGAGAGTAATTCAAGAAGGAAGACCTGAACAGTAGTGTTCAATACGTCTCTTCACACTCTAAGAGAAAATATCTATTAACAACTTGGAAATCATTAATTTCAGAGAACACTATTAAGCTTGATTTAAGGGAGCAAATTCCAGATGATCGGATTATGTGGGGATGGAGAAACTGAGATGGTGAGAACAGGCAGTTCTTGAGAGATTTGGTTACAAAAGTGATATTCCAATTACTACTGTTGTATAACATGCCAGCCCAAACATCGAGGCCTATATCAAAAGACTTTGATTATGCTTGTGGATTCCATGGGTCAAGAATTTGACTAGTCACAGGCGAGATGGCTTGTCTCTGTTCCACAGTGTCTGGAGTCTAACGGGGAAGACTCTTGTGGCTGAGAGTGATTTGAACTGCTGGAAACTGGAATCATCTGGAGGTTTCTTCATTCATAGATCTAGTACCTAGGCTGGTGTAGCCAAAGTTCATCCTCTATACCCTGGTACTGAGTTGAACCTCAGAGACAAAATGTTGGATAAAATATAAAAGAACAGACTTTATTGCTTTGCTAGACAAAAGGGACCACAGAGGGAAAATGCCCTCAAAACCGTATGCCCTGACCTAGAAGGGATAGTGAGGAGTTCAATAGTGTATGTTAGTCACTCAGTCATGTCCAACTCTTTGTGACCCCATACACTGCCTCCCACCAGGCTCCTCTGTCCATAGGATTTTCCAGGCAAGGATACTGAAGTGCTTTGCCAATTCCTTCTCCAGGAGATCTTCCCAACCCAGGGATCAAACCTGGGTCTCCTGCACTGCAGGCAGATTCTTTACTTAGTGAGCTAATGCTGACTTAAAAAAATGCACAACATGAGTCTCAAGTTTCATGTGGGGAAAAAGGAGGACTGCAACCCAGAAGACAGCATTTCAGATAACTGAGAAACTGCCTTGAGGAGGCAAGAGGAGAAGCTAAAATATATAGGAGTTTTCTAACAAAGGGCAGGTCGCCAGAAACATCAAAAGATTCCTGTTAATTAAAGAAACCAGGTATGTCAAGTTAAGGAATTTAGTGCTTTTCTATATATATATGGGAGGATGCAAGAGTCTGGACTAACAAATTATTCCTTTGATATTCACCACAGCTATCCGAAGTCAGCATCTTATATTTTCACACCCTGAGTTTCCTCAGGGCTCAGCATAGGGAGTGGCTCCAGTATGCTGCAGGCTACTCTGTGTGTGTGTGTGTGTGTGTGTGTATGTGTGTCACTCAGTTGTGTCCAACTCTCTGTGAGCCCATGGACTCTAACTCGCTAGGCTCCTCTGAAATTCTCCAGGCAAGAACACTGGAGGGGGTATCCTAGCCCTTCTCCAGGGGGATCTTCTCAACCCAGGAATTGAACTGGGGTCCCCTGCATTGCAGGCGGATTCTTTACCAGCTGAGCTACCAGGGAAGCCCGTTAAATAAGATAGTAATGTGTATAGCTACACATTCTATTACCAAAGAAGAAAAGGAGAAAAGATAGTGAAGGACAGAGAATAGTCTTCTATAATCAATACTGTTACTTGTAGAGAATAGAATCCACTCTGGGTAGTTTAAACAGAAGGGACATTATTAGACAACGTTAGATGGCTGGTGAATTTCTAGGTGGTCCAGAGAATCATGTTTAGTTGCTGAAAGTTTAGAACATTAGTAACCAGGGGAAACGGCCAGCTACATCACCAGGCTATAGTCATAGAACTCTTGGTGCTGCCACTTCCTGATACTATGACATTAGAAACAGAAATGGCAGTCACTGCCAGAGCTGCCCCAGAAGAACCAAGTGCCTTCAGCCTGCTTGCAAAAAGAGCGGATCTACCCATGGGCATATCCTCTGCCTCGCATTTCTCATTTCCTCCTTTCCAGACTCGTGGATGCATCTGTTTGCACTATATAGCTTCAGGGGAGTCAAAAATGTAGTCTTTAGCACTCCAGCATATAAGAGGGCACACTGGAAGGGGACTGGAAAGTAGTGAACCAATACACATTCCATCATTTTGTGTACTAGTTATTCATACATCCTTTCCATACTTAAAAAAAAAACAATAGCAATGAAATGTTCCCACTTAATATAACTCACTTGTCATTATAGGAAAAAAGTTTCTCACCTTGTCTGTGAAAGGGAATACTCAGTGTCTCATCAGGAACTTCACCAATCCCTGGGAAATGTTCATATCTTATCTGCACAGTCCTAATATGATTTTTTGTAGTCAAGAAAGAAAATGGGTATAGCTAATACAATCCTTATTTCTGAAACTGGTCACAAGGCAATAGTTAACATTTACAACTTCTTTCATCTGTTCTCTATTCTGTGTTCCATATGTCATAATATCTTTTGTCTCTTACAATCTTTTTTTCCTTAAATTGATTACATTGGATATTAGGGATTACTATCTTCTGGATTCTTTTAGTTCAAAAATACCTGTCATAGATTTGTCTATCTTATTTTAAACCATTCCTTTGAAAAAAAATAAATAATATGCCTTGGTAAATCATATTGTTGGATTTTTAACTGTTCTGAGAGTCTGGGCCTTTTACTTTTGAATTTAATGCAATTGCATTTATTGTATTTACATTTAAATTAGGATTTGCTTCTGTCATTTTAAAAATTCATTTCCATCATAGTTTAGTATAGGATATTGAATATAGTTTCCTATGCTATACAATACAATTTTATTATTTACTGTCATATTATTTTGTGTTTTATTTATTTATAGCTCTGAGCAGGAGCTTTAAGAGGCATCTTATGTTTCCACCAACTTTCTTGTTCTTCCACTCTGCTGCAAGACTTGTTCAGTTACTCAGTCGTGTACGACTCTGCAACCCCTTTGACTGCAGCACGCCAGGCTTCCCTGTCCTTCAGCATCTCCTGGAGCTTGCTCAAACTCATGTCCATTGAGTCAGTGATGCCATCCAATCATCTCATCCTCTGTCATCCTCTTTTCCTCCTGCCTTCACTCTTTCCCAACATCAGGGTCTTTTCCAATGAGTTGGCATTTGAATGGTGGCCAAAGTGTTGAAGGTTCAGCTTCACCATCAGTCCTTCCAATAAATATTCAGGACTGATTTCCTTTAGGATGGACTGGTTGGATCTCCTTGCTGTCCACAGGATTCTCAAGAGTCTTCTCCAATACCACAGTTCAAAAGCATCAATTGTTCGGTGCTCAGCTTTCCTTTTGGTCCAACTCTGGCATCCATACATGACTATTGGAAAAACCATAGCTCTGACTATACAGACCTTTGTTGACAAAATAATATCTTTGCTTTTTAATACACTGTCTAGGTTTGTCATAGCTTTTCTTTCAAGGAGCAAGCATCTTTTAATTTCACCTTTTAAAGTCACTATCTGGAGTGATTTTGGAACCCAAGAAAATAAAGTCTGTCACTGCTTCCATTGTTTCCCTGTATATTTGCCACGAAAGTATGGGACCGAATGCCATGATCCTTGTTTTTTGAATGTTGAATTTTAAGCCAGCTTTTTCCCTCTCCTCTTTCACCTTCATTAAGAGGCTCTTCAGTTCCTGTTCATTTTTCTGCCATAACGGTGGTGTCATCTGCATATCTGAAGTTGTTGATGTTTTTCCTGGTGATCTTGATTCCAGCTTGTGATTCATCCAGCCTGGCATTTTTGCATGAAGTACTCTGCATAAAAGTTAAATAAGCAGAGTGATAATATTCAGCCTTGATGTACTCCTTTTCCAATTTGGAATCAGTCCATTGTTCCATGTCTGGTTCTAACTATTGTTTCTTGACCTGTATACAGGTTTCTCAGGAGGCAGGTAAGGTGGTCTGGTATTCCTATCTCTTTCAGAATTTTCTGCAGTTTATTATGACCCACAAAGTCAAAGACTTTAGCATAGTCAATGAAGCAGAATTAGATGTTTTTCTGGAATTCCCTTGCTTTTTCCATTATCCACTGGATTTTGACGATTTGATCTCTGGTTCCTCCGCCTTTACTAAATCCAGCTTGTACATCTGGAAGTTCTTGTTTCACATACTGTTGAAGCCTAGCTTGGAGAATTTTGAGCATGACCTTGCTAGCATGTGAAATGAGTGCAATTGTGTGGTAGTATGAACATTCTTGGCATTGCTCTTCTTTGGAATTGGAATGAAAACTGATCTTTACTAGTCCTATGGCCACTGCTGAGTTTTCCAAATTTGCTGGCATATTGAGAGCAGCACTTTCACAGCATCATCTTTTAGGATTTGAAATAGCTCAACTGGAATTCCATCACCTCCACCAGCTTTGTTCATAGTGATGCTTCCTAAGGCCCACTTGATTTCACAGTTGCAGAATGTCTGGCTCTAGGTGAGTGATCACATCATCATGGTTATCTGGGTTGTTAAGAGCTCTTTTGTTTAGTTCTTCTGTGTATTCTTGCCAGCCCTTCTTACTATCTTCTGCTTCTGTTAGGTCCATACCGTTTCTGTCCTTTATTGTGCCCATCTTTGCATGAAATGTTCCCTTAGTATCTCTAATTTGCTTGAAGAAAACTCTAATCTTCCCCATTCTATTGTTTTCCTCTATTTGCGTTGTTCACTTAGGAAGATTTTCTTATCTCTCCTTGCTATTCTTTGTAACTCTGATTCAGATGGACACATCTTTCCTTTTCTCCTTTTCCTTTTGGTTGTCTTTTTTTCTTAGCTATTTGTAAGAGCTCCTCAGACAACCATTTTGCCTTTTTTGCATTTCTTTTTCTTGGAGATGGTTTTGATCACTGCCTCCTGTACAATGTTACCAACTTCTGTCCATAGTTCTTCAGGCCCTCTATCAGATCTAATCCCTTGGATCTATTTGTCCCTTTCACTATATAGTCATAAGGGATTTGATTTATGTCATACCTGAATGGCCTAGTGGTTTTCCTTACTTTCTTCAATTTAAATCTGAATTTGGCAATAAGGAGTTCATGATCTGAGCCACAATCAGCTCCCTGTCTTGTTTTTGCTAACTGTATAGAACTTCTTTATCTTCGAATGCAAAGAATATGATCAATCTGATTTTGGTACTGACCATCAAGTGATGTCCATGTGTAGAATCATTGTCTCTTGTGTTGTTGGAAGAAAATGTTTGCTATGACTAGTGTGTTCTCTTGGCAAAACTCTGTTAGCCTGTTCCCTTCTTCATTTTGTACTCCAAGGCCAAACTTACCTGTTATGCCAAGTATCTCTTGACTTCCCACTTTTGCAGTCCAGTCCCCTATGATGAAAAGGACATCTTTTTTTTTTTCGGTGTTAGTTCTAGAAGGTCTTGTAGGTCTTCATAGAACCATCCAGCTTCAGCTTCTTCAGCATTAGTGGTTGGGGCATAGACTTGGATTACTTGAATGGTTTACCTTGGGAATGAACTGAGATCATTCTGTTGATTTTGAGATTGCACCCAAATACTGCATTTCGGACTCTTTTGTTGACCATGATGGCTACTCCATTTCTTCTGAGGAATTCTTGCCCACAGTAGTAGATATAATGGTCATCTGAATTAAATTCTCCCATTCTCATCCATTTTAGTTCACTGAGTCCTAAAATGTCGATATTCACTCTTGCCATCTCCTGTTTGACCACTTCCAATTTACCTTGATTCGTGGACCAATGTTCATAGGAACATTCCAGGTTCCTATGTGATATTTTTTCACAGCATCGTATTTTACTTTCACCACCAGACACATCTACAACTGAGCGTTGTCTCTGCTTTGGCTCAGCCTTTTCATTCCTTCTGGATCTATTTCTCTGCTCTTCTCTAGTGGCATATTGGACACCTACTGACCTGGGGACAGGGGCTCTGGCAGCAGCGGTCCTGGGAGGTGCAGTGTGGCATAAGTCCTCTTAGAGAAGGTCGCCATTAGCCCCAACATAGAGCCACTGAGCAGGTGACCCACAAACTAGAGAACAATTATACCACAGAAGTCCTTGCCCTGTTGCAAAAGTTATAGGGCCCACAACACATTTCCCAACCTGGGGATCCAACAAAAGGGACTGAGAAACCCCAGGGAATTTGACTTTGAAGGCCAGTGGGATTTGATTACAGAACTCCCACAGGACTGGGGAAACAGAGACTCTTGGGGGGCAAAAACAAACCTTGTGTGCACCAGGACCCAGGAGGAAGGAGCAGTGACCTCACAAGAGACTGAAACAGACTCGCCTGTGAGTGCTCAGGAGTCTCCTGGCTCAGGAGTCTCCTGCGGAGGCATGGACCAACAGTGGTCTGTGCAGGGTTAGGGACACTGACTGCAGCAGTCCTAGGAGACGAGGCATGCTGGCATAAGTCCTTTTGGAGGAGGTCACCATTACTCCTACCATAGTTTGGCCATAGGCCAAACTACAGGGAGGGAACACAGCCCTACCCATCAGCAGAAAACTGGATAAAGATTTACTGAGCATGGCCTCTCCCACCAGAGCAAGATCCAGTTTTTCCCATAGCCAGTCCCCCCCATCAGGAAGCTTCCACAAGCCTCTTATCCTCAGCCATCAGAGAACAGACAGAATGAAAACCACAATCACAGAAAACTAAGCAAATTGATCACATGGATCTCAGCCTTGTCTAACTCAATGAAACTATGAGCCATACTGTGTAGGGCCACCCAAGATGGACAGGTCATGGTAGTGAGTTCTGACAAAACGTGGCCCACTGAAGAAGGGAATGGCAAACCACTTCAGCATTCTTGCCTTGAGATTCCCATGAACAGTATGAAAAGGCAGCAAGACTCATGTGACCTAAATAGGGGCTATTCTTACAGCCCAGCCTATGCCTTAGAGTGAAACATAGAACCATAGAAGCTGCCTTGCAATCACCAACATATAATAAGCAATAAATGCTTGTTGGTTGTTGTAAACCATGTGTTGGCAAACTACAATCCATGGGCCCAATCCAGTCTATTGTCTTTGTAAGGCTTAGATTTTTTTCTTCATTTTTGAAAGATTGAAAAGTAATCAAAACATGTATATGTGGTCAATTAATTTATGACAAAGGAGCCAAGACTATAAACTGGATAAAGGATTGTCTCTTTAATAAATGGTGTTGGGAAAACTGGACAGCCACATTCAAAGAAATGAAATAGACCACTATCTTATACCATACACAAAAATCAGCTCAAAATGGATTAAAGACTTGAATGTAAGACCTGACACCATAAAATTCCTAGAAGAAAAAACTCTTTGGCAGGAAGCTCCTTGACATAGGTCTTGGTGATGATTTTTTGGATTTGACACCAAAAGCAAAGGCCACAAAAGCAAAAATCAATAAATGGGACCACATCAAACTAAAAATGTATGCATAGCAGAGGAAACAATTAACAAAATGAAAAGGCAACCTACTGAATGGGAGAAAATATTTGCATATCATTAAAGAAGTCATACAACTGAATAGCAAAAAAATGAACACTCTGATTTTAAAATGGGCAGAGGATCTGAATATACATTTTTTAAAAGAAAACACACAAATGGCCAACGGTATATGAAAAGGTGCTCAGCATCACTATCATCAGGGAAATACAAATCAAAACTTAAATCTGTTAGAATGGCTGTTCTCAAAAAGACAAGAGATGAGTTTGGGTGAGGATGTAGAGAAAAGGGAGTCACTGTATGCTGTTAGTGGGAATGTAAATTGGTCTACCCATTATGGAAAACAATATGGAAGCTCCTCAAAAATTTAAAAATAGTACTACCATATGACCCAGTATCTGAAGGAAACAGAAACACTAGACAAAAGACATATGCATCCTCATGTTCATTTGCTGCATCATTTACAATAGTCAAGGCATGGAAGCAAACTAAATGTTCATCTATGGATGAATGAATAAAAGAAAATGTAGGAACTTCCCTGGTGATCCAGTGGTTAAGAGTCTTCCTGGCAATGCAGGGAACACGTGTTCGATCCCTGGTCTGGGCAGATTCCGTATGCCACAGGGCAACTAAGCCCATGCAGCACATCTACCGAGCCTATGTTCTAAAGCCAGTGCTCCTCACAAGAGAAACTACCGCAATGAGAAGCCCGCGAACCAGAACAACGAGTAGCCCCGACTCTCTGCAACGAGAGAAAGCCTAAATAAATAAATACAATAAAAAGAAGTATTCAACTTTAAGGGTTTCCCAGGTGGCACAGTGGTAGAGAATCCGCCTGCCAATGCAGGAGACATAGGTTCGATCCCTGGGTCGGGAAGACCTCTGGAGTAGGAAATGGCAACCTGCTCCAGTATTCTTGCCTGGAAAACTCCGTGGCGAGAGGAGCCTGGCAGGCTACAGTCCATGGGGTCACAAAGAGTTGAACAGGACTGAGCAACTAAGCACACATGGATACATTTCACTTAAAAAAAGGAGAAAAAAGAAAACATTGTATACGTATACAGTGGAATATTATTTGGTCACAAAAAGAATAAAATTTTGTCATTTGCAACCATATGGATGACCCTGAGGGCATAATCATGCTAAGTGAAATAAGTCAGAGGATATGTAAATACTGTGTGATCTCACTTACATGTGAGATCTAAGCAAACCAAAACAAATGAGCTCATAGACACAGAGAACAGATTGGTGGTTGCCAGAGGCAGGGAAGTGGGGAATGGGCAAAATAGATGACCCCCCAGAGGTCCGGGCTTTCCTCATAGCTCAGTTGGTAAATCATCTGCCTGCGATGGAGGAGACCCAGGTTCGATTCCTGGGTCGGGAAGATGCCCTGGAGAAGGAAATGGCAACCCACTCCAGTATTCTTGCCTGGAGAATCCCACAGAAAGAGGAGCCCGGCAGGCTATAGTCCACAGGATCGCAAGAGTCAGACACGACTTAGCAACTAAACCACCACCACTACTACCCCAGAGGTCCAAACTTCCAATTATAAAATAAATAAATCACAAGGATTAATGACAGTATGGAGACTATAGTTAACAATACTGCATTGTACGTTTGAAAGTGGCTAAGAAAGTAGCTCTTAAACATTCTCATCACAAGGGAAAAAATTTGTCTAGCTATGCATGATGACGGATATTAACTAGGCTTATTGGAATGATCCTTTCACAGTATATACAAATATCAAATCATTATGTTGTATACTCTAACATAATATTATATGTCAATTGTATCTCAAAAAAAGTAATCAAAAGAAGAGTAATATTTTGTGACATGTAAAAGCTATATGAAGTTCAAATTTTAGTGTTCATATAATATTGTCAGAACACGGTCACACTTATCCAGCTACTTATGTTTCTGGCTGCCTAAATGCCACAAGGGCAGAGCTGAGGAGCTGCAACTGAGACCCTATGTCCTACAAAGTCCAAAACATTGACTGTCCAGCCCTTCATGCAAAAAATTTTCCAGCCTCTGTTGTAAGCTACAGAGATATTGAAGTTGGTTGTAACCTCAGCAAAAATAACTAATATAGTCAAATAGAGTTTAAGGGGAGAAAGGGGACTAGCTCTGGAGAAGGGAATGCCAGGCGCCACTGAACTACTCTGGATCATTCCCGTGTGCTGTCACTGTGGACACGCAGCCCTTCTGAGCTTCTACCTTGCCGCTCTTCCAGAGAAGCAGCACTGGCATGAAGTGCCAGTAATTCCTTAGTAAGTTCTTAGCCTGTAATTCCTTAGCCTTGGGTGTTTTGGAAGACAGACGGGCAGAGAGAATACCCTCCTGCTGTAGTCAGCCCACACTACCATCTCTAATCTCCCAGCAGGACGTGGCACTGCCTTGGTACTTGATATTAATCTGTCTATAGCCTGGATTCTTGCTCTTTGCACTGCAGCCTGCTCCTGTTAAAAATACATTTATTTTTCTGGGCCCAACTCAAAGTTTACGGTCCTTTGGGTTACTTGGCAAAAGGATCAGAGCAAAATCCACATATGCTATATGTTGCCTCCAAAATTCGTACAAGTGAGCCTCAGCCCCTTCTTCTCCTTCTCCTTCCCTCCCCATCCTCTCTCTCATCCTCCCTCCCCTTCCTTTTTCTTATTCTCCTTTTTTTCTCTATTTAAAAGCATATTTATTACCTAAATTTCAAGTTCAGCAGGAACAAAGAAAATGATTTACATTTGTTACTTGTTAACATATTTACTGTTTTTTTAATTTATTTTTAATTGGAGTATGATTGCTCTATAGTGTTGTGTTAGTTTCTCCTATACAACAATGTGAATCAGCTATATGTATGCGTATATCCCCTCCCTCTTGAGCGTCCCTTCCACTTCTTCATTGCAGTAGAGTTGGCACACAATATTACAAGTGTGCTTCATAATTGTCAGTTGGAAAGTGCAGCAACTTGCTTTTACTTGAAGGAGCTCTCTATCCTTCCCTGACTTAGGCCATTGGAATCTAGAAAGTTCCCCGAGATGGCAGGCCCCTGAGTCATCATGGGAGTTTACCTTGTATCCTCTTGCCTGTCTATGTTTGGCTAATGTATCTGGATACTTGTTCTTTTTCTTCACCAGATCCTACTGCTACAATGTCATCACTGATGTAGCAGACACCTTGTGTGACTACATTACTCAGTACAACCAACTAGTTGTAGGAAAACCTCAGTGGAGGGCTAGTCAGACCTCCAAATAGGAATGGTGATGCCTGTGGTTGGGCTTCAGGATCCAGAGTTACAAGAGGTTGTTCCATCCAAGAGAGCTACAGAGAGTCAAAGATGATTTCCAAGCCAAATCCTTGGAGACAACCCAAAGTTAAGCCAGGGAAACCAAGTTCAAATGGTGGAAATGGTATAAATAAGGGTTTTGGAACAGACTAGGAACAAGGTAAGGCATGAGCCTTCACATATAAATAGTATCTTGGTTGAATGTAGAACTTTCAGATCACTCCTCTTACCAAGGCCTATAATGTTACATTGTCTTCTAGATTCCAGTTTTGTTCATGAGTTGTTTGATGCCAGTTCAGTTCCCTTTTCTTGATAAGAAAGCTATTCTTTCTATCTAGAAGCTTGTAAATTTTTCTTTGATCCTTGGAGTTCAAAAATCTCACCAGGATTGGGCTAGACGTGGTGCCTTTTCATTTGCCTCTTTCTACTCTCTCCCTCAGTCATTCGACTTCAAGTCTGACAAGCCAATTTCTGCCTCAGCAGCACTCCCCCACCCAATAAGTCTCTATCCTAGCTCTCTAACCTTATCACCATCTGAAAGTTATGTTACATATGTTTTGTTATTGTCTGTCCTCCCAAATTAAAATGTATGGTTCATGCCTTGTCTACCTTGATTACTATCGTATTCTTAGCCTATAGGACAAGGCTTGGAAGTGTTTGTTGAAAAAATGAGTGCTAGTGGAATCGTAGGTGTGTTTCTCTACAGTGGGCTTAGAGCAAACATTTGGCAAGCTGGGATCTCTGTCTTGAGTTATGTGGACGTGTCCTTTTTGTTTGCTGGAGCCCAGCATGGCCGCTTCCCCCATGCTGCCTGCATCTGAGCAATACAATAGGCAGCAAGTAGGCCTCAGGATCGTTGCCCCAGCTGCCTCCTGGGGGAAAATTCTGTCTTCCAACCTTGCATCCTTTGACCTCTCCTGAGCTCTGCTTCATTTTGTAAATTCTTCGCAGGAATTCAGGTTCTTGCATGTACCTGAGATCTCCAGACTCCAACAGTTGGTCAGTTACTGAGTGGTTCAGCTGTCCCTGCAGAGAGTTGAAGGTGGAGGAGAATGTATGCATTCTGATTTGTCTTAAGTGGAAGAGAGTGAGTTCGAGGCAGCAATACACAGAGCCTATTTTACCTATACCATAGATGGTAATGAGCAACTATTACTGAGGCTCCATTGATGGTTACAGCAGCTTTGAATCACAGACGCTTTATTACACTCTCAAATTAAGGGAGGGTTGTTTCAACAAAAACCTGGCTTAGATAAGGAACTAACATGAACGTGAACATCAGCTGTTCTGTGTCTCTTGGTGCAAAATAGGTTGAAAATCTCTGTCCTAGAGCCCCAGATCCAAACTCCTCACAGTGAGTCGCAGGACCTTTGACGTTCCTTACCATCCCCTCCAGCCTCCTCTCCCCCAGCCTGTGGAGCAACCTCACTTACACCCCCTCAAACGTAATGTGCTTCCTCTGTCCTCTGAACATACTTTCTTTCCTCCATCTGAATTTTACTACTGACCACCTCCATTGTCCTGGAACAGTCCTATTTTCCTTTAAGACTCAGCTGAGACATCACCTGTCCTGTGCAGCTCTCTGATACCTCTAGAGGTAAGGGCTCTTTCTTCTCTGCGTCTCTGTGGCTCTAGACAAACACCTCCATTCCTATCCTTATGAAAATTTTTCGTAACTTTTCCTTGATCGGTTTCTTTCAGCTACTGAGGGCAAGCATTTCATCTTATTTTACTACATAATCTCCATGTACATGCCCTGTATCATATACACTGCTGATGTCAATCAATGCCTGCTCAGGAGACAGAAAACACAGCATAAGTTTAGTATAAAGAACTGTCAACTGGGAGTTCCCTGGTTTTCCGGTGGTTAGGACTTACTGCTTCCACTGCAGGGGCACAAGTTCAGTCCCTGGTCAGAGAACTAAGATCCTGCAAGCCACATGGCCAAAAATAAGAATTATTAACTACTAAATGATACAGATAGGTAGGTATATACACAATATAATTAGATAAATAGATAGATAGATTATAAGGATTATGTGATTATGGAGGCAGGCAAGTCCATATCTGCAGCATGGGCCAAAAGGCTCGAGACCCAGGAGAGTCAGTGTTTCAATTCCAATCCAAAGGCAATCTGTTGGTGAGTTCCCTGTTACTCATGGAAGCCAGTCTTTTTGTTCTATTCAGGCCTTCAGCTGATTGGATGAGGCCCACCCACATTATGGAGGGCAATCTGTTTTACCCAAGGTTCACCAATTTAAATGTTCAGTTTAGCCACAAAGTCATGTCCAATTCTTTGCAACCCCATGGACTGCAGTACACACCAGGCTTCCCAGTCCTTTACCATCTCCCAGAGTTTGCTCAAACTCATGTCCATTGAGTCAGTGATGCCATCCAACCATCTCATTCTCTGTTGTCCCCTTCTCCTTCTGCCTTCAAGCTTTCCTAGTATCAGGGTCTTTTCCAATGAGTAGGCTCTTTGCATCAGGTAGCCAAAGTATTGGAGCTTCAGCTTCAGCATCAGTCCTTCCAGTGAATATTCAGGGTTGATTTCCTTTAGGATTGACTGGTTTGATCTCCTTGCTGTCCAAGGGACTCTCAAGAATCTTCTGCAGCACCGCAATTCAAAAGCATAAATTCCTCCGCACTTAGTCTTCTTATGGTCCAACTCTCACATCCATTCATGACTACTGGAAAAATCATAGCTTTGAAATGTTAATCTCTTCCAAAAACACCCGCTAAGTTGACACATAAAGTTGATCATCAGGTGGTCATCTACTGAAAGGGTAAAAGAAAACCTCAAAGAAAACAGGAATAGCAAGTGTCGCAAATGGCAAATTAGAAGCTAACATCTCTAGGTTTGAAGGGGAGTACTTGAGGAAGGAACAAATTTGCAAGGCTCCCCAGTCTTCCTCATCCCATGACAAGGGGGAGATTCAGATGACTGTGTATCTTTAGTCCACTGGATGGTGAAGTTCACTGCGGTGTCACAAGCCTGGACTGGAGGATCAGAGGTCAGTTACGAGGATGCCAGTAAGTCTTACCGGAGTGTGAACACTACTACCCTTGCAGCTGCCATGTAAGGCCAAGAAGAAAGGTCCACTGGGGCCAGAACAAGAAGCCCCTGCCTCTCTTTGCATAGTGCCCCTCCAGTGTCCTCTATTAACTAGGCTTAGCATTGCCTTCGCTGACAAAGAAGACTTGTCGGTCCAGCTCATTTCACAAAGCAGAGCAAAGAAGGGCAGATTCGGAGCTAAGTGACACTAAACGGATAACTTGCTGCAGTTGAATAATAAATAAATGTCTTCATCATGCAAAACTCTAACTAATTAGGAGAGTCATGTGTGGTCTTAGATAATCAAATGAGAACAGTTTTTAAATTTAATGAAGGGAGTGGGGCTCTTCAAGGGAAGAAAAGGGAAATACAGGCTATAAGACAGGAACATGTGACCAAGGAGATAAGAGATAAAGTACTAAGACGACAACCAGGTGGGTCAGATCCCAGTGAAGGTGTACCAGCTCTGTCACTTCAGTTCAGTCACTCGGTCATGTCCGACTCCTTGCGGACCCCATGGAATGAAGCATGCCAGGCCTCCCTGTCCATCAACAACTCCCAGAGTTTACTCAAACTCAAGTCCATCGAGTCCATCGAGTCGGTGATGCCATCCAACCATTTCATCCTCTGTTGTCCCCTTCTCCTGCCCTCAATCTTTCCCAGCATCAAGATCTTTTCCAATGGCCAAAGTATTGGAGTTTCAGCCTCAGCATCAGTCCCTCCAATGAACATTCAGGATTGATTTCCTTTAGGATGGATTGGTTGGATCTCCTTGCAGTCCAAGGGACTCCCAAGAGTCTTCTCCAACACCACAGTCCAAAAGCATCAATTCTTTGGCCCTCAGCTTTCTTTATAGTCCAACTCTCACATCCATACATGACCACTGGAAAAACCATAGCTTTGACTTCAGTTCAGTTCAGTTCCGTCACTCAGTCATGTCCGACTCTTTGCGACCCCATGAATCGCAGCACACCAGGCCTCCCTGTCCATCACCATCTCCCGGAGTTCACTCAGACTCATGTCCATCGAGTCAGTGATGCCATCCAGCCATCTCATCCTCGGTCGTCCCCTTCTTCTCCTGTCCCCAATCCCTCCAAGCATCAAAGTCTTTTCCAATGAGTCAACTCTTCGCATGAGGTGGCCAAAGTACTGGAGCTTCAGCTTTAGCATCATTCCTTCCAAAGAAATCCCAGAGCTGATCTCCTTCAGAATGGACTGGTTGGATCTCCTTGCAGTCCAAGGGACTCTCAAGAGTCTTCTCCAACACCACAGTTCAAAAGNTGGTGTCATCTGCATATCTGAGGTTATTGATATTTCTCCTGGCAATCTTGATTCCAGCTTGTGTTTCTTCCAGTCCAGCGTTTCTCATGATGTACTCTGCACACCACAGTTCAAAAGCATCAATTCTTCGGTGCTCAGCCTTCTTCACAGTCCAACTCTCACATCCATACATGACTACAGGAAAAACCATAGCTTTGACTAGACAGACCTTTATTGGCAGAATAATGGCTCTGCTTTTTAACATGCTGTCTAGGTTGGTCATAACTTTAACAAAAGCAGTTTGTTACCAGCTCTTTAACAATAGTAATTATCTTATCCTCATCCCAGAATTAAGGCTTCCCTTATGGCTCAGATGGTAAAGAATCTACCTGCAATGTGGGAGACCTGGGTTCAATCCCTGGGTCGGGAAGATCCCCTGGAGAAGGGAATGGCAACCCATTCCAGTATTCTTGCCTGGAGAATCCCATGGACAGAGGAGCCTCACTCTGTGTGCTTGGAGCTTTCATAGTGGCTCAGTGGTAAAGAATCTGCCTGCCAGAGCAGATGGCATGAGTTCAGTCCCTAGATCAGGAAGATGTCCTGGAGAAGGAAATGGCAACCCACTCCAGTATTCTTGCCTGGGAAATGCTATGGACAGAAGAAGGCTGGAATGCTACATACAGTCCACATCATTGCAAAGAGCTGGAAACAACTTAGCAACTAAACAACAGCAGTAATTCTGTATGCTTATTATTCCAGTGACCATAAATTAAGTCCCATGCCACAGCTCAAACGTATTATCACAAGACTATTTTCCAATTTTTGAATTAATTTTCATGAAACCATTTGCAAAGGGAATAAAAATTAAATCTCACTTCATTTCATGTAACATATTGCTTTAGACCCAGCGGTTAGGACTCTATGCTTTCATTGCTTAAGACCTGGGGCTTAATCCCTGGTCAGGGAACAAAGATCCCACAAGCCACACAGTGCAGCCATTAATAATAATAAAGTAAAAATAATGTGTTGCTTTATCCAAAATAACATCTCAAAGTTTTTCAGTAATGTAATATTAAGCTAGCATTTCCATAATTTATTCTATCTCCCTATACTATTAGCTACAAAACGTTACCCAAAGAAGGGAAAATCCTGGTTTACTGAGATCAGTGCTAGACCCAGATTTGCTCAGTGAACTTTTCTCACAGTGTTGTTGAAAACTCCCCCAGAAGGATTGCTTGGTAGTAAGCACATTCCTCTAGGACGCAGGAGAGGGGCTGGCCAAGCTCTGAAGGCAGAGGCAATATTGTCTTGGCACTCCCCCAGCTGTCCAGGAGGGCCTACTGTGGGGACTGCTCTTGCCCCCTACCCCCCACAAGTTGCTCACAGACACAACCCACTCTTAAGCCTGAGAACTAGCCCTGCGGCTCATCGGGTGGTGCTGAGACAAAAATGTTCTGCAAGATCCACTCAGCACCCATGATTCCAGACTGACTGGTTCCAGAAATTTGAGGGCGTTGATGCTTTTTGGGGGTACACTTTGTCTAGTGAAATAAGGAAAGCAGCAAATACATTCTTCTCCCTTCCTCCCCACCATGGACAGTTAGGGGATGTGCTAGATTCATACAGCCTTGCTGATGACATCCACAGAGACCAATCACCTGTTCTTGGTATGAAGCTGTGGCCAGCACAGTAAAGCATGTATGTGAAGGGAAGTGAAAGTCACTCAGTTGTGTCCAACTTTGTGACCCTGTGGACTATAGCCCATAGTCCATGGAATTCTCCAGGCCAGAATACTGGAATGGGTAGCCTTTCCCTTCTCCAGGGGATCTTTCCAACCCAGGGATAGAATCCCCGTCTCCCACATTGTAGACGGATTCTTTACCAGCTGAACCACAAAGGAGGCCAAGAATACAGAGTGGGTAGTCTATCCCTTCTTTGGTGGATCTTTCTGACCCAGGAATCGAACCAGGGTTCTTTACCAACTGGATTCTTTACCAACTGAGCTATGAGGGAANTAGAATCCCCGTCTCCCACATTGTAGACGGATTCTTTACCAGCTGAACCACAAAGGAGGCCAAGAATACAGAGTGGGTAGTCTATCCCTTCTTTGGTGGATCTTTCTGACCCAGGAATCGAACCAGGGTTCTTTACCAACTGGATTCTTTACCAACTGAGCTATGAGGGAAGCCCCTATTTTACTGAATTCCTTCCCTGCTATACTCTCCTTTCTCCCTTATTCCTGCTTCCCTGGGACTGCACCATTCCCCAAAGAGTTAACCCATAAGCTTTTGTCTCAGGCTCACACCACCCTTATGGCAGAAAGTGAAGAAGAACTAAAAAGCCTCTGATGAAAGTGAAAGAAGAGAGTGAAAAAGTTGGCTTAAAGCTCAACATTCAGAAAATGAAGATTATAGCATCTGGTCCCATCACTTCATGGGAAATAGATGGGGAAACAGTGGAAACAGTGTCAGACTTTATTTTGGAGGCTCCAAAATCACTGCAGATGGTGACTGCAGCCATGAAATTAAAAGACGCTTTCTCCTTGGAAGAAAAGTTATGACCAACCTAGAGAGAATATTCAAGAGCAGAGACATTACCTTGCCAATAAGAGTCCATCTAGTCAAGGCTATGGTTTTTCCAGTGGTCATGTATGGTTGTGAGAGTTGGACTGTGAAGAAGGCTGAGCGCTAAAGAATTGATGCTTTTGAACTGTGGTGTTGAAGAAGATTCTTGAGAGTTCCTTGGACTGCAAGGAGATCCAACCAGTCCATTCTAAAGGAGATCAGTCCTGGGTGTTCTTTGGAAGGAATGATGCTAAAGCTGAAGCTCCAGTAATTTGGCCACCTCATGCGAAG